>JAAGEH010002528.1:42726016-42737457 GCA_011751065.1 Lasiurus cinereus | reverse complement strand
AAGAGCATTGTCTTATATTTGATTTTATAGGTAGCTACATCAAGCTGGGAGCCAGGCAGAACCAAAGGATATCATGAAGTTTCCAGGGCCTTTGGAAAATCAGAGATTGTCTTTCCTTTTGGAAAAGGCAATCTCTAGGGAAGCTCAGATGTGGAAGGTAAATGTGCCGAAAATGCCTACAAACCAGGTACTGATATTTCTCTTTATCCTAGATAGATTACTTTTATTAGAAATAAGTGTACTGCTGTCCTATATAGTATCTTGACATGCATTGGAGAAATATGTACTATTAAAGGAAATGCTCTATTCTTTATTTTAGAAATATCTCCTTGTTTTAGTCTGAAACAAAACAAGAACGAACTGTTTTTGTTTGCTTGTTTATTTTTATTTGAATTACAGCTTTAGGAAGATAGGTATGTCTTTTCTTTCCTCATAGTCTGTGCCGTTCCAGCACAGCCAAGGGTTCGGTGAGCCTGAGTGAAGGCGGTGAAGGATAAAGAAAAGACATTCAAGACAATATAGCTGAGTCTCAGTAGATCTCCTGTGCCTGGCTGAAGCCACAGAGAGAGATCCAGAGGGCAAGCTGAGCCTTTATTTTATAGCCAGAGGTAAACAGGTAGTGGTCACCAAAGTTACAGTGTTCTTATGAGTTTCACTGCACCTCCCACAGCTCATTAGCTATCCAGATAGGATCTAGGGGGCTTCATAAGGTCAAACTTAATTATGCTAAGAGGGCTGTGCCCGCTAAGCTGGGACTTGTTTGTGGCTTTGCCAACAGGTCGGTCTGAGGCTTACCCATATAGCCACTCCCTACAATAGTCAATACCTACAGTAGTAAGCTGCCTTTATTTCTACATATATAGCTAGCCATGGAAGCTTGAGTATATATCATTGTCATTGAGAACAACAACAAAAATAAAATGCACTATATTTCCTGAATATTTATAAGGAGTTCAAGTAAATTACTAAGGTAATACAATGTTGGAAGTTTCTAGGGAGATAGCCAGTTGACCTCTCAATTACTGTTGGTTATATATCCCCCCCCCCTTTTTTGTTAAAGGCACAAGTTCAGTATAAGTCAACATGACATTGTTGCTAAAACAAAACAAAATTTAGGGTTAGATTAATGAAATAACCTAAGACAAAGTGAGGTAATAGTTTTACTTTATTGCTCATTAATGACAAGGGTCTCAATTTAAGGAACACACTAAAAAGAATATATCTAGAAAAAGAAAAACTGGAATGGTAAAAGGGAAATCATGTCAAAACGGTTAAAGAGCAAGGGATATTTAATCAGGAAAAGAGATGACTTTATGGATTTAACAGGTCTTTAACTAAAGGGCTATTGTTTAAAATAAGAAATGGCTCTATTCTATATTACTCCATTGGCTAGAACTAGAACCAATTCAAGTGACCACTAGAAAGAAGCAGGTTAAGATTCAGTTTAAGCAATATTGTGAATATAATGAAGACAAACTTTCCAATAATTTATATAGCTTTTCCATAGTGGAATGAACAAATATCCAAAGCAAGGATCATTTATCAGAGATGTTAGAACTTTTAAGTTTTGTGGTTAGACTGAATCAGTGTTTCCCAAACTGAATGCATACTTATAAAATTATGAAGATTTTAAAAATACAAATTTCCACAGTTGCCACTACAAGCCTAGTGGGTATGGGTGGGGCCTGGAAGTATTGTAAGGGGCCTTCTAAATGATTCTGATTTGCCTGATAGTCCAGTTGTTTGAGACTGTATTTGAAAACCACATAAGTAGATGGCCTTTAAGATTCCTTGAGTTCCAAAATAATGGAAATCGTCTTTATATAAACAGCTTGAAGCTATTTTATGTTTGTATATGAAAAGCAGTTGAAAAAATAAATTGGAAATATCTAAAAGTGCATGTCACTTTGACCAATCTTTAAACTATCCAAAAGTCATGTGACAAAATTACCTTATACTTAAAAGTGCTATTATTATATAAAAGAATGTCTCTAACCTGGATGAATTATAAAGAAATGATCATCAGTGTTCATTTAATGAATGTTTACTGTGAGCCTGGTCTTTGCCCCTGAACAAAAATGATACAACCCTATCTCAAAAGAACTCAGCCAAGTCAAGAAACTATAATGTCTCATCAGGAAAGTAGAGTGCTGAGGGAACCCATAGAAAGGGAGTAAAACAGTCTATAGCATTCTGTGTAATCACTATCCTAAACTGAGGGATAAGGGATGCAATTTAAGAGAATTGTGAGAGATCCTTGAAGTAGGATTTAGGTGGGAGGAAGAGTAAGGTAGAAAGAGGGAATTGGAGAAAAGAAGCAAAAGTTTGGATTAAACCTTTACTTGTTTGGAATACTCACTCACTGAAAATACTCTTCTACTAATCTCAGAGTCATTCTGTACTTTGTTGTGTTTACTTGGCAGAAGTAGTGCTCATATGGATCTGTTTTATTTATTATTAGTAGAGTAAGTGTTGCCAGATTTGTTTTGTTTTATGGTGTCTCAAGAGTAAAGGCATCTAAACCATTACTGCTATAAAGTGTGTACCTTCTAAAATTAAGTCTATACTCAGCAGTTAAAAAATAAGATATAGGAGGATTGAAAAAATATGTGTTGTGTTTGTGTAATCTCTAGTGGTAAGTTAGTTCAAATGACTTTTCCTTTTCAGTATTTTTTATCATTTTAAAATGTGATTTGTCTATTGTCCCTTGTGTCTTTTATTTATTCCTGTTGACTATAGCTTTGTTTGTTTAATCATCACAGGAGGACATGTTAGAGAGGAGGAGGTGGAGAGAGAGAGAGAGAGACAGACAGACAGACATCAGTGGGTTGCCTCCCAATTGATCTACTGAACGATATTCCAACCAGCCAAGCCGCCTGCCAGGGCTAGCTTTGTTTTTAATGGGCTATCTCATTCTGTTATTGTAGTCTACTTATATTTCCTAAGATAATTTAATGCCAATTTGTTGTCTTAGAAATTCACTATATTATTCTCAAGAATTGGAAAAACTTAATTCCAAAATTACTATCAATAACAGTATTACCTAAACTAAAAGTGTCATATTACTTGAAAACTTCAATTTAATTATCAATAGTTGGTGAGATGACATAATGAATACTTTATTTAATAAAGAATGAGAATATTAGATTTTTTAAAAACATTTTATTGATTTTAGAGAGGCTGGGAGAGGGAGAAAAAGAGATAGAAACCTCAGTGATGAGAGATAATCATTGATTGGCTGCCTCCTGCATGCCCCTACTGGGGATTGAGCCTGCAACCCAGGCATGTACCCTTGGCCAGAATAGAACCTGGGACCCTTCAGTCTGTAGGCCGACGGTCTATCCATTTAGCCATACCAGCTAGGGTGAGAATATTAGATACTGATGTTAAATGCTATAATAATATATAAACTTTTATTTGCTAGATTTTGAATAAACTTGAAAACATTGTTAACATAAACACTATTCCATAGAACTTGCTGACCTTTTATAAGAGAGAATTCTAAACATATTCTTGATGATAACTTGAAACTTGTTTTAATTTTATGTTTTAATTGTTCCCTTATAGAATGTTTCTCCATCCCAGAGAGATGAAGTGATTCAGTGGCTGGCCAAACTCAAGTACCAATTCAACCTTTACCCAGAAACATTTGCTCTGGCTAGCAGTCTTTTGGACAGGTTTTTAGCTACTGTAAAGGTAATTAATTATGTTAGGATACACTTAAACACAGCCTTTTGTTTGAGGCTTTATATGCTAAACTGGGGACTATTAGTAAACATTCTATAAGTTGGAAAGGAATAGGAAAACCTTCCTGGATGTGACATGTATACCTGTAAGAAGACATGTTGTGTTTTATTGCTTTACATTTTCAGGAATGTTTCTAATTGTGTAATTTTGGTGCTACAGTATTCCTAACTTATGCTGCTACAGTATTCCTAACTTATGCTTCACCTGTGAAACTTTAGATCTCCTAATTTTATTGCAAATCATATAGCATTGGCAGAATGTTTAGTCATCTTTTAACATAATGGGACAGTGAATCAAAGTAGAAAAGTATTAGCATATTACACATTTTTCTGTCACTTGTTTATTGAATATTATCTGGTTTTCTGAACAATATGTACTTTCTAGAGGCATACATTTGTAGCATAACAAGATGAACTGAACTGTCATAAAATAACTTGTATTTTTGTTGAATGGCAAATATATAAATATGTTTTATATTGACCCTGTTGGTACATATTTGGTTATATTATGCAGAATCAGTCATAATGGACCCTCAACAGATTTAAAGCAGAAAATTAGTATTTATTTAATGTCAAGGCATGAAAAATTGAAAAGCAGTTCAGTTGTTAACTTGTATTCTAGGATTATATAAGCTGGGGGAATTATGAATTCAGTACTGAGGGTTCTATACTCTTTCTTACTAGGTATGAAACATAGAAGCCATTTGGATGGCTATTCATTACCTTTTTATGTTTCAAACTAATACTCTTTTTTTAAAAAAAATATATATATTATTGATTTTTTACAGAGAGACAAGGAGAGGGATAGAGAATTAGAAACATTGATGAGAAAGAAACATCAATCAGCTGCTTCCTGCACGACCCCCACTAGGGATGTGCTGCAACCAAAGTACATGCCCTTGACCAAAATTGAACCTGGGACCCTTCAGTCCAAAGGCCAATGCTCTATCCACTGAGCCAAACTGGTTACGGCTCAAACTAATACTCTTAAGAGACTTTAAAAAACCTTAATTACAATGATACTAATTGCCTGAAATCTGGGTTATCTGAAATGCCTACTTCTATCTCAGTATCAAGTCCCCCACCCTTTCATCCTGGTTCCTTATGACAACTAACCTCTCTTTCATAGAGAAAGATACTTTTAAGGTCAGTGTCCTTTCTTGGATCATACATTCTTCAAAAATTATTAATGAACTTATTATAGGAAAGATTATTACTGACCTTATTAAATGTTTTAAACAGGTTTGGGCAAGTTTCTAAAAGAGTTTTGCCATGTATAATCTGATTTTTTCATATTTCTTATTTAATGGGTCCTGTCATGTTGTTAGCATCAGATATATAGCACAGTTATTTATTTATTTATTTATCTATTTACTTACTTATTATCAAGGGAGAGCTTTATTAATGTTCTGTTCATTAAAGATAAGCTGTTTATTTATTTATTTATTAAATAAATATTGTTCAGATTATTACATTTGTTTCCCTTTTTTCTCCCCATAGCTCCCCTTAACTCAGCTCCCACCCCTCCCTCTGCCCTTGCCCCTCCCCCCACAATGTCCTCATCCATAGGTGTATGATTTTTGTCCAGTCTCTGCCTGGACCCCCCTAACCCCTTTCCCCATGAGAATTGTCAGTCTACTCCCTTTTTTATGCTCCTGATTCTATTATATTCACCAGTTTATTCTGTTCCTCAGATTTTTAATTCACTTGATTTTTAGATTCACTTGTTGATAGATATATGTTGTTCATAATTTTTATCTTTACCTTTTTCTTCTTCCTCCTTTTAAAGAGTACTTTTCAGCATTTTGTATAATACTGGTTTGGTGTTGATGAACTCCTTTAGCTTTTTTTTATCTGTGAAGCTCTCTATCTGCCCTTCAATTCTGAATGTTAGCTTTGCTGGGTAAAGTAATCTTGGTGGGTTCTTGCTATTCATCACTTTGAATATTTCTTGCCACTCCCATCTGGCCTGCAGAGTTTCTATTGAGAAATCAGCTGACAATCCTATGGGTGCTCCCTTGTAGGTAATGAACTGTTTTTCTCTTGCTGCTTTTAATATTCTGTCTTTCTCTTTTGCTCTTGGTATTTTAATTATGATGTGTCTTGGTGTGGTCCTCTTTGGATTCCTTTTGTTTGGATTTATGTGCCCTTCCTGGACTTGTAAGTCTATTTTTTCACCAGGTGTGGGAAGTTTTCAGTCATTATTTCTTGATATAGGTTTTCATTATCTTGCTCTGTCTCTTCTTCTGGCACCCTCATAATTCTGATATTGATATGCTTGGAGTTGTCCCAGAGGCTCCTTACACTATCTTCACATTTTTTGGATCCTTTTTTCTTTTTGCTTTTCCAGTGGAGTGTTTTCTGCTTCTTTGTATTTCAGGTCTTTGACTTGATTCTTGCATTCTTGTCTGCTGATAGGTCTCTGTATAATATTTTTGATTTCAGTCAGTGTATGTTTAATTTTTAGTTGGTCCTTTTTCATCTCCTCTTGGGTCTTGCTAAATTTATCCGTCTTTTCTAGGAAATTCTTGAAAAACTTTATAACCATTGTTTTGAACTCTATATCCAATTGTTTGTTTTTCTCCATTTCTTTTGTTTGTGATATGTTCCTTTGTCTCCACTATGCCAGGAGAACTTCTGTGCTGAAGTCAGGCTTATAATACAAGACTTGCAAAATTGCAAAAGCCTCTCTGTTCAGCTTGGATGGGGTGGAGTCTCAGGGCTGAGTAGAGACAGCTTTGGCTTCCAGTCAGCTCTGCCCTACACAGCCCCTGGATCTCAGCTGCAGCTCTCTCTGTGTGCGTGAGCACATGTCTCCAGACCTTTGCCTTTCTGGTTCCCATGTGCTCCAGGGACCCGTATGAGTCTGGGTCCCCAGGGTCTCGCCCTAAACTGGGGTTCAGTGCTGTTGGAAGTCAATTTCAGCACAATTGGCAGGTTTTCTCTCCCTCCTGCTAGAGAAAGCCAGTGGCACAATCAGCAGTTCGTCCTCTCTGCCTGCGGTGGTGTGCGGGCCTCCAGACTTCTGCCTTCTGCCTTTTCACGACTCCCCTAAGTTTCAATGCACTCCTCCCTTTTCATGACGGTCCAGACACCACTTCCCCCCCATGAGTCTTGCCCGGAACTGGGTTTCAATGCAGTCAGATCTGGGCTTCAGTGCAGTCAGGAGTTTCTGTCTCCCTTCCACAAGAGGAAGCCAGCCAAGCCCTCTGCCTCCCATCTTCTTTACATACATGTCTCTGTACCTCAGCTTTTTGCAACTCCTCTGAGTCTCTGTGAGCCCCTCTCTTTCCTTATAGTTGTAAAATTTCAACTTGGCCAGCTTTCCTGTAGTTCTGGGTGATGTTCGTTCTGTCTTTTTGCTATAGTTTTGAAATTGTTGTGCGAGGCAGCAGTTTAGGTGTTCTCCTATGCCACCATCTTGGTTTTTTATAGTACTGTTTTTTAGATGGTTAGTCTACATTGAAATAACCTAAAATGTATTCATAGTTTAAATAGCACTTAAACTTTAAATAAAATTTAAATAAAATGGCTACAGCAAAGAGTGGAGCGTTAATCCTAACTGTGCAGAATAAAGTGCTATGAAGCTTTTTAAAAGTGTGGACCTGAGTCCTCTCCCAGATTACTGATTGTGAACCTCTAGTACATGAGATCTGTATGTTTGTATGTGAAGAATAGATCCCAGTGTATATCCAGGACTGAGAACTATTAGTTTAAAAATAAAATCACACATTTGCTGCTGGGAATCTTTTTATTACTAAATTTTTTTTTTTGGTGCCCTTGATTTAGGGATTGCATTGCCTACTTGAAGTTATTAACTGTTGGGACCTTTGTAATGAACTCTGATTACCTCATAGATGTGGGTTTGATATGTTGTACACATGGGAAAATAAAAGGAACCTGGCGAGCTATCTTAGCAACAAGATCTGGCTCACTTCCTAGACCACTTGTTGGTGTCTCTAATCTCTGAGACTTGTTTTCTCATTTATAAAAAGATGTAATAGACATGACAATATTTATGGAAGTATTTTCTGAACTGTATTAACTGATTAGTATTAATGATTATTTTAAAATATTGGTAGTATTGAACCAGCTTTTATTGTCTTATACAGGCAGAAGATTCTAAGATTCCTAGACAGTCTGCCACTTGTACTGAGGCACAGTGGTCACTGACATGTTTGTTAAAAAGTTAATTAATCAGGGTTGTACTATGGTCATCAGAAGAAGGCATCTCTAGTTTCACAGAAATGAATGTAATATTTAAGTATAGAATACTTGTTGATACAGGCTTTCTTTGTGTTGTGTAACTTACCTCTGTCATCTATACATATAAAAGACTAATATGCAAAGTGTCCCCTCAGGAGTTTGACTGAGAGACAGTTTCCATTGCTTGCTATGACATGTGTTGACCACCAGGGTGTGGCACAGAATGAAGGAAGGCCCTGGTTGGCAGCCACAAGGCCCCTAACAACCCTGATCGCCAGCCAGGCCTAGGGATCCTATCTGTGCATGAATTTCCTGTACCAGGCCTCTAGTACAATATAATTAGGACTAAATTGTTTGGTTACTTAAAACTGGATTCTGATGCTAGATTGGCTAACTCTTATTTTACCAGTAAAGTGGAAAGTGGACTAACTGTATTGTAGATATGGAAAACAGGCAAATTCCAACCCTACTATGTGTGTCAAACCTAAGAACTTCTTTTAGCCCACTAATTGATTCTGTATATATTTAGGATCCTTTCATTCTCATCATGGAGCTTGAATAGATAATTTTGCATGTGTACATATTAATAATTAGAACATTTCTACTTGTCAGCTATCACCTTATAGTTTTTTAAAAAGCATTTGAAATTTATTAATAGCCCTCTTGTATTTTCTTCTATTTAATTCTCTTAACACCTCATATGTTAATTTTACTGATAGGATAGGTAAAGAACATAAAATTAGCTTAAAAATATACATATGCACAAATATTTTTATTTTGGAGAATTTTGTTTATTAAATTAAAAATTGTCTTCTAAAATCAAACTCTTCTCTGCTAGATAGAAATGAACTTTGGCTAACTAGCATTGGTTGAATTTCCAGCAATGGAATGATGCTAGTCTTTCCATAGAATATCAAATGACTAGGATTGTGAAGTTAAAAGTCAACTGATCTTACAAAGCAATGGGTGGGAATCAAATGAATTGCTTTCCATAAAATATATGTATACTTGTCTTATCTGCTTATCTAGTTTTTTTTTAGATAAACTCTTAATTTGTGAAGAATCACTGAAGTTGCTTTTTCGCTCTTTATTATTGTAGGCCCATCCAAAATACTTGAGTTGCATTGCTATCAGCTGTTTCTTCCTAGCTGCCAAGACTGTTGAGGAAGATGAGGTAATTTTTTTCTTTAAAGATTAATTATGTCTCTTTTTTTAAATATTTCTCTTCATTTATTCACCTGCTTTTTGTTTACTAAATGAAAGTTGAAAATGAAATTTTTCTGTCCTTTCCTTCCTGTCCCTCTTTGGTTTGGATAGAGAATTCCAGTACTGAAGGTGTTGGCAAGAGACAGTTTCTGTGGATGTTCTTCATCTGAAATTCTGAGGATGGAGAGAATTATTCTGGATAAGTTAAATTGGGACCTTCACACAGCCACACCATTGGATTTTCTTCACATTGTAAATATACCTGAAGTTTTTTTTGTTTCTTAATTGAATATATAATCCTATTTCAGTAATTTGAAAAGTAGATTGCCTGCTCATTTGTTTTATTCTGAATTTTAGGAAACGTGAACTTAGTGCAAATAGCTAAAAATTAGCAATTAGGGTGTATGTCAAATCACTGAAACTAACTTTTCAAATTTAAAAATTGAGTAACACTAAAAGTTTCATCAATTTCTGTACATAATTTACCTAGACATATAACTAAAATTAGAATGATAATCTTGTGATTTTTTTTTTCCCCCACCAGTTCCATGCCATTGCAGTGTCTACTAGGCCTCAGTTACTTTTCAGTTTGCCTAAACTGAGCCCATCTCAACATTTGGCAATCCTAACCAAGCAACTACTTCACTGTATGGCCTGCAACCAACTTCTGCAGTTCAAAGGATCCATGCTTGCTCTGGCCATGGTTAGTTTGGAAATGGAGAAACTCATTCCTGATTGGCTTTCCCTTACAATTGAACTGCTTCAAAAAGCACAGGTAGGTGTCAGTCTAATTTTAAATGTATCTCTTACTTGGATAAATAGGGTTACCAGATGGTTATAACATTAAGAGACATTTCTAATCTTAAAATGGCAAATCATTTTTAAGAGTAGATAAAGGTAAAATAATTTACACTTTATTATTGTTTTTAAAATATATTTTATTGATTTTTTTTTTTTACAGAGAGGAAGGGAGAGGGATAGAGAGTTAGAAATATTGATGAGAGAGAAACATTGATCAACTGCCTCCTGCACACCCCCTACTGGAATCCAACCTGGGACACTTCAGTCCACAGGCTGACGTTCTTATTATCCAAACCAGTCAGGGCCCAGTAATTTACATTTTAAATTTATAGACTAGTCTTTTTTCTAACTATAAAGATTATATAGTATTTCCTTGATTCTTTTAAACCTTAAACCCTTCTTCTAGATTATTTAAGATCTTTAAGAATCTTGAAAAAGTTAATATGATTTTCAATTATATATTTTCCTTTAGTTTTTTATGAAAATCTTCCTAACTGCATTTGTAGGTTTCATTGTAGTACTTCTATACTTCACTCATTTTATAAAAGATGCATCAAAAACATAAATTGTAAGAAGTTGTTTTTTTTTAGCACAATATTTAGTATGGTTAGAAAGTGAAGTATTTATACTAGAGTTTTAGAAAGTAGAAGCTCTCTTTCTGAAAGAGGTTTAGTCTTGGTAGTTCATATTATTGCCTGAGATTAGACCATCACTTGTATTTGCAAATGGGTAAAAAATGCTATGCGTCATTTAGGTTTTTATCAGCCATCTATATAAAATGTAAAGGTTTAGTGGGAAAAATCTCATTCTGGTGGAAAGTTAGTATGGTGTTATATGTTACTAGTTACTTTGAGAAAATTCTTATAGTTCTTCTCATGTGACCAAGTAGAACTTACAGATTTAGATCTGCAAACCTACTCTTGCCAACTGAATCCATAAATGACTTATGAATTTACTTTCCCTTTATATGTCCCTATTCTCATTTGGCCGTAATTATTCTAATTTTAGAATTAGAATTTTACTGGGTTTTATTTAGAGAAAAGGCTTAAATTCTGAGCTTAAACACATTTTAATATAGAAACTAATTTTAGCAGAGACTACAGTTTTATTAATGAAATTTATAAGAGAATATTATAAAACAAAAATGATAAGACTTGAGTTTGGTGTTTGTCTAAGTTAGTTATAATTAATGATGTCATAGATGTGAGCTGTAAAAGTCAGCAGACATACAAGAAGTGCCTTAAAACTACCTCTCAGCTTTGAGAATTCCAGGCCCTAGTTTGTGAGCAGAGAAAGACAGAAGCTTTTTTCTGAAAAGGGTAGTGAACAGAGTCACCACCATTCTTCTATGTGTTTTCTTCCACTATTTTAGCATGGTTCAGCTTGTTCTTTATTCCTAGGATATGTGATGTTAATGTAATAAGGGTGTTTCTTCTTTTTCCTGGGGGGGGGGCGTGTTTCTTCTTTACAAGTGAGATAATT
>JAAGEH010002528.1:42687395-42725916 GCA_011751065.1 Lasiurus cinereus | reverse complement strand
GGGGGGGGGGGGCGTGTTTCTTCTTTACAAGTGAGATAATTCTTTTAATAGCATATGTTACATTGAAATAATTGAGAAGTGCTCATTTCCATTGAAATGAATGCTATGATGAAAGTAAATCCTAGGAGAAAGTTGCTATTTCTTTTATTTTTTTAAAATATATTTTTATTGATTTTTTTTACAGAGAGGAAGGGAGAGGGATAGAGAATCAGAAACATCGATGAGAGAGAGACATTGCCCCCTACTGGGGATGTGCCTGCAACCAGGATACATGGCCTTGACCGGAATTGAACCTGGGACCTTTCAGTCCGCAGGCCTATGCTCTATCCACTAAGCCAAACCGGTTTCAGCAAAAGTTGCTATTTCTTGAGAAGTTTTAGAAACTATCAGAAACCATCATATCATATACAGTGGTACTTCGAGATACGAGTTTAATTCGTTCCGTAACCTTGAGGCATGGGAAACTATGAGACGCTCGAGTTGCGGTAAACTGGTGGGTCTTGTGCAGCCGTCCGATCCGTGTGATTACTCCTATCTCAAATGTTGCTCGTATTTCAAAGCAAAAATTGCTCGCTCCGCGGCTCGTATCTCAAAAATCTCGTATGTTAGGGCACTCGTATCTCAAGGTACCACTGTATATGAATAGTATAGCACAGAAAATTTATTTTGCCTACCTAGAGTGTTGGAAAATGAAATTGAATATTAATTATTACATTATGTTAGACTGGCAGTAGGGAACGGGCATTAATATAAAACTACCTATGTTATATTTTACTAGAGGCCCAGTACATGAATTCGTGCACCAGTGGGGTCCCTTGGCCTGGCCTGCAGGATCGGGTCCAAACCAACTCTTCTACATCCCCTGAGGGGTCCCAGATTGTGAGAGGGCACAGGCCAGACTGAGGGGCTCCCAGTGCATGTCTGGGACCTGGGAGGGATGCAGGATGTTGGCCAGCTAGGGAGGGACCGAGGAAGGGCTTCAAGGTGTGTCTGGCCCATCTTGCTCAGTCTTGTTTGGCCAGACCCCATCGTCTGCCCCCTGGTGCATGTCATAGCCCTGGTTGACCGGTTGACTATCTGCCCCCCGGTGGTCAGTGCACATCATAGTGAGTGGTTGAGTGGCCTTAGCATATTATGCTTTTGATTGGTTGAACAGATGACTGGACGCTTAGCATATTAGGCTTTTAATATATTATTATATAGGATTTTTTATTGGAACAAATGACATCCTTCTAGATGCCATTTAATTTGGTCTCTATGCCTAATCCAAAGCTAGCACACAGAAAATTTTAAAGTGTTACAGAGAAAGGACAGACTTTGAAGCATAAATGAAAAGAATGTTGTGAATAGCATGTGTTTCTGTAGCTTTGAGGGCTGTTCTCTCCTGAAGAACACTGGAGAAGCTGCTGCTTCTCTCTCATAAGTCTGGTGCTGGAAGAAGAAAGTGTTCACTGAGTCTTGTTTTCCCCCTCCTCCCCCTTTTTTTTTTAAATATATTTTATTGATTTTTTACAGAGAGGAAGAGAGAGAGATAGAAAGTCAGAAACATCAATGAGAGAGAGACATCGATCAGCCGCCTCCTGCACGCCCCACAGTGGAGATGTGCCCGCAAGCAAGGTACATGCCCCCAACCGGAATCGAACCTGTGGGACCTTCCAGTCCGCAAGCCGACGCTCTATCCACTGAGCCAAACCGGTCTCGGCTTGTTTCCCCCTTTACTGAAGGAGTATCATAAGCTTGGAATTGAAGGAATCTTCTTATAAATAATTTCATTCAAGTTCTTTATTTTATATCTGTAGTCCAGGGAACATGGGGCTTTTTCAGAGATACACAGGACTCCTTAGTAGTAAAGTAGACAAAAACAGTGCTTTTTCAATACCATAAAAAACTTGCAGTCCAGTAGTTTTTAGAGTTTCTTTCAGAACTGGAACCCTTCCCTTACCCCCAACACACAATCCCAGAATACAAAATAGGAAAATATCACTTGATTATATGTGTTTGGGCAGAGACCTGTTGGATCCGAAGTCCTACTCAACATGGCCTCTTCCCTTCTGTAAACTATTTGAACATACTTTGAAAACCACTGTCCATTCTTTTATGTAATATAAATAGTTATAGTCCACAAACATTTATTGGGAATTTTATGATCTAGGCACTGGGAATACAGTATTTCTAAAAAAGGAAGTCTGCCCCATGTAGTATTCAAGTTACAATGGGGGAGACAGTTTAAAGCAAGGTCAGGAAACTTTTAGAGACTTTGGGACTTGATCTTAGCAATTCTCTAAAATCATCTTGGATTGGTGGCCAACCCTTGTGGCCCAAATCTGATGACTCCCGATTCTTTAAGATTCAGTTCTGTCTTCACTAAGTTCACCTGAGTTTAGATAATCTTTGTGATTAGACCTGGGACAAAGCCATAGTAAATATCAGATATTCCTCATGGATTTCTGATTCTAATACAGGAAATTCATATTGGTGAGATCATGCCAGAATTACTTCTGACACGTTTCCCTTTGCTCTGGGTTGAGGGGACTGCCAGTAGTCCATCACAGACATCTCGTGCTATGCGGAGGCCACTGTCACTAGCTCTGCTTGTGTTCCTTCCAGATTTAAAACTAGAGTGAGTGTTCTCTGCTTTGAAAGACAGGCTTCCTCTTGTCCCTCCTAGTTTCCCCATCCCTATTAGCTCATATGCTACCTGTTGGTCACCATTCTGAGATGCCTAAAACCTTTTCTTACCCTTTCTCTCATTACTCTAATTCTGTGGCTAGTCTCAATGTCCTCCTTTTCCTAACTGATAAGGCCCTCCTTGATAATCATAGGCTATTAAACATTATCCAAATTCATGTGGTGGTCTCTCTATCACTAGCCAGGCAGTAGGTAAAAGTAGATGTTCCTTACTGTGGTATAATACAAAAATTTAAGAGTAGTGAGTTAAAGAAGCATACCCTCCTTACCAGGGTCTCCCAGTTCTTCTTGGGAACAATCTAAGGTCAGATTATTGTGGTAGGATTTTTCAGAGCTTCATGCTGTGCAATGAACCCAGATCCATCTGAACTTATCACTTAGGTCTTGCTGTTCTGTTCCCCCTTTCCAGCAGTAAACTATTTGGACATCTATCCTGTAAACTTTCAGTGTTTAATCTCTAATATCTTTCTAGTTGTATCATTTTTAAATAGCATATTTTTATTGATTTCAGAGAGGAGAGGGAGAGGGAGAGGGAGGGAGGGAGAGAGAGAGAGAGAGGCAGAGAGAGAGAGAGAGGGGTCAATGTTGAAAGAGAATCATTGATCAGTTGCCTCTTGCACGTTCCCTACTGGGGATCAAGCCCACAACCAAGGCATGTGCCCTTGACCAGGACTGAAACTGGGACCCTTCAGTCCACAGGCCAGCATTCTGTTCACTTAACCAAACCAGCTAGGGCTATTTGTATAATTTTCTGCTAGTTCTCATCTCTATAACAATTCATTTATTTACTTTTTTTCACAGAGAAAGATTATAGTGACATAGTCTTCCTTTTACTTGAAATTCATCTCTTTTCATAATTTGCTGTGGTATTATGCCTAATGATCAAAGTAGTAGAATATTTGTAGTACTTGTACTTTTTTAGGCCACTAAGTATCATTCATTTGCTTTATAAAGCACAGTTTATTAAACTAGGTACTTACTTTTTAGAAATCATTTTTACACTATAGTCTTTTTTCACTTCCCAATTTCTTTTATTTCTATCACCTCTTTTTTGTAGGCTTCTTGAAGTACTGGATAGGGTACCAGTTGCCTTAAGGAACTTTGAAATCCCATCCCTTTTCTGTGTGCTTTGTTCCACTGTTTTCCTGGGTTAACAAGTAATGAATATATTTAGCGATAAAAACAATTTGTGTTATTTTTCTTTACTTTTCTGTGGTATTGCAAATAGTCATGCTTAAGTGCTACAGGTCATATTTATGTGAATAAAACTTGGTTAAGAAATATCCAAAAATGCTTATGAAATATATGACTAGAAAGTTATCTTCGTTAGTTTCAAAATAGGCTTCCAGAAAGGTGGTGGTAATTAGCCAGATCTGGAAAGTAATAGGTAGGTAATGCAATTTCAACAAGTAGAAACAGGATGAGTAAGAGTAAAGCCAGAAAGGATAAGATTTGTACAGAATAGAGAGCAGGCCTATTTGGCAGGAATGGAGAGCACAAATTGGGATATGTTAAGATAGTGGTCGGCAAACCGCAGCTCGCAAGCTGCAGTTTGCTGCTCTGGTGACTAATGAGTTTGCTGATCACTGTACTAGACTAAATGTTACCGTGTAGTTGGAAGCTGTGTGGATTAGGCAATCGTGGCATATTGTGTGCAAAGAGGTAAAGGGTAGTATATGACAGTGGCCTGCAAACTCATTAGTCAACAGAGTGGCAAACTGTGGCTCGCAAGCTGTGGTTTCCCCACCACTGTGTTTGGAAATAAGGCTGGATAAGAAGACTGAAGTCAAATTGTGGAGACCTTATTAATAAGCTAAAGAAGTGAGCTTATTGCTGGTAGTCATTGGGGTGCCACCAAAGAATTTTGAATAGGAAGAAACATATGTTACTAGAGGAAGATTATTTTGAGTATAGCTATAATTACAGAGAACAGAGGGCCAAAAGACTAATGACTCCTTACCAAAGGTAAGATTGTGAAGGCCTTCCAAAAGATTTTGGGATCTTGTAGTCTATAATAGAAAAGCTAAATGTTTAAATAGATCATGCTGATACAATGTGATTGACTTTGATGACAAGATTGATATAGAAACAGATGATTCTGGAATTTGGGTGTTCAAATGGCTGGGGGGAGTCAAGGGTAGCTTCAGGAAGGATTGATATTTGAACTGTTCTGATGGGTAATAAGGAATTAACTTCCAAATTAAACAAAAACATTTCTTCCTAGTGTTGTCAAGCCTGCTATTTTTCTATAAAAATATGACTTGTCAAAAGTTCTCACTGTCTAAAAAAGAAAAATACTTAACATTATTCTCAAAGCTAGGAAGCCTTTCCCATTTCTTATTTAAATTTTTTCTCACCTCTGGCTTCTTCCTTCAATTCTTAATTTTAATCACTGAAGAGATTAGAAGAGGCAGGGGAATGGATTGGACAAAAGCAGATGTGGTTATATAGCAGTGAGCACAAGAGCTCACAATTTTACTTACATGAAGATGTTCAGTATATAATTGCAAATACAGAATTCAAATTTCAAAGATATTTATATTAAAATAATAGCATTTGGGCAGAATTCCTAAGATGATAGGTAAACTGGAAGAATAGATGGGTTTGAGGTAAAAGATACAGGGCAAGGAAAGGAAGCTGGGGTGCAGAATAGAAAAGCAGTCTATGTTAATTAAATTATCAAAATTTTTTCCCCACCCATCAGATGGATAGCTCCCAGTTGATCCATTGTCGGGAGCTTGTGGCACATCACCTTTCAACTCTGCAGTCTTCCTTGCCTCTAAATTCCGTTTATGTCTACCGTCCCCTCAAGCACACCCTGGTGACCTGTGACAAAGGAGTGTTCAGATTACATCCCTCCTCTGTCCCAGGCCCAGATTTCTCCAAGGACAACAGCAAACCAGAAGTGCCAGTCAGAGGTACAGCAGCCTTCTATCATCATCTCCCAGCTGCCAGTGGGTGCAAGCATACCTCTGCCAAACGCAAAGTAGAGGAAATGGAAGTGGATGACTTCTATGATGGAATCAAACGGCTCTATAATGAAGATAATGCTTCAGAAAATGTGGGGTCTGTGTGTGGCACTGATTTATCAAGGCAGGAGGGACATGCTTCCCCTTGTCCTCCTCTGCAGCCTGTGTCTGTCATGTAGCTTCAAGTGTTACCTTTAAGTGCAAGCTGAGGTCTACTACTCTGGGAGCAGGAACATGGAAGACCAGGGAAGGTATATACCGAATCAGGCTGATTTGACGTGAGCCAGAAAAGAAACAAAACCATTTATTAGTGTGGCTAATTATAATTTAACATTAAACATTATTTAAGCACTTAAAGACCAAAACAAAGTATAAAATTCAAAAGATCCAACTATTTTAAGTAAAACATTTTTTGTAGTATTTGTCAGTTCTGCCATTTACTCTGCTAAAATGTAATGTAGGTTTCCTCATGTCAGAAGTTCACATTCAGTGTTGTTGTTTTTTAAGTTCCAAAATTTCATAGCTAACCCAATCCCATGTCCTCACTTAATTTTCCTCTTGCTTTTGCTTGCTTTTTTATTGAATACTTAATGAATTTTATGCATGTTGATCTATAGCTCGACTTCCACTGATTAGAAAACCCTCAAAATTATTTTTTTAGCAATTCAGTGAACAGATTATTTCAGATTGACAGCCATATTTAATCCATGATTCAAATTCAAATTAATCTGAAAAGGATACTTCAAAATTGCCCCAAAGGAATCAGAGATGATAATAGAAAAATGATTCTCATTACCACATTGATTTTTGTGTTTGTCTCATTTGTTTTTAGGATTTGGAAAAAAAGTTTTTTATTTTTGATTATCTAAAACTGAAACTTAAAAAGTGTCATATAATTAGGGTACTCTTAGATTTGCTAAAGCATTTTTGACATTTGGATAAGAAATTTGTGATAAATATGTTGTACTTATCAAAGAAACATGACAACTAAAATTTAGATTTTTTTTTGTTGTAATTTATCAGCTCCTTTTCATTCTGTAATCAGTAGGAGAGACTGTCGTGATGTTGGGACAGCTCTGTGATTGGGTCTGTGACATATAATAACTGAATTTAGTTCCCTAGTTTTATGTTAAGCTATTAGGATTTTCTGGATAAAAGTTATTCTCTGCCTCCCAAGCTACCTATATTTCTCTTAATGACTTCTGTAATCTGAGCTCCCTGTGCAGTCTGAAGAAGGTATTGCAGCCAGAACCAGCCATGTACTGATGATGATAAAAGCCTCTGGTAGCAATAAACGTTGTCCTTAACCTTGTTATATCTTTTTTTTCTGCTTGTGAAGAAGTGCAAGTTCTTGATTGCTTAGGCACTGCTATTTAAATGAAAATGATAAAAGTCCTAAGAATGTGCTTTATAGAAAATAATACATGAAGGAAGGGATTTAAATATGAAGGATGCAGGTTTTTAATATGTGTGTGTGTGTGTGTTTATATATATATATATTGATTGATTTCAGAGAGGAAGGGAAAGACAGAAACATCAATGATGGAGAGAGACTCTGATTGGCTGCTTCCTGCATCCCACGTACTGGGGACTGGGCCTACAACCCAGGCATGTATCCTGACCAGAATTGAACCATGACCTCCTGGTTCATAAGTTGATGCTCAACCACTGAACCATACCGGCGGGGAGGATGTAGGGTTCTGACAAATAATTTTTCTTTTATATTTCTCACTTGTGGACTGTGGACCTTCCAAACATTAAATTCTCATGTTAATGGAACTGTTTTTGAGAGCAGGCACAGGTCCACATCTAAATAATAACAGCATTTTCACCTATTGATTTTGTTCCAGTTTAACAGGGGAAGATTATTCCCGGGTCAGCATTTGACTTCAAATTCTTAGGATAGTGTTGGCTCCCTATGTGCGTATGACTTTATAATCCACTCAAAGTGAAAACTTTTACTTATGTGTAAGTAAAGGAAGATAAAAGAATGAACTGTCATCGAACAGATGATCAGATGCTCAAACTTCATAGATGAAGAAGGGGATAAAGGGGAGAGATCAACCAAAGGACTTGTATGCATGCATATAAGCCTAACCAATGGACACACACCAGAGTGGTGAGGGCATGAACAAAAGTGGAGTGGGGGTATTGGGGGATATAAGGATACATGTAATACCTTCATAAAGGGGGAAAAAAATGAAGTATTTGGGTGAAAATAGCAAGAGACTGGCAGATACACATGAAAATACCCCACTTTTCTTTGTCTCTTGTTCTATTTCTTAATTCTTAATTGTGGGAGCTTCAAGAAGTATACCTGTCCACCATTTCTGTAAAGTAAGTGGCAGTTAAATTCCCCCCACCTCTACTTAACAGATAACATTCTGTGTAAAAAGCTAGTGATAACCTTAGGTCTAGATCAAAATATTACATTTGTAGTTCAAAAGCTACTTTGAACAGAACTTAGTGACAGGAAAATTTTAATTGTTCTTAAGGTTTCTAATCTTACTAAAAAAATGCTGATAAATTCATTTGGAATATAGTATTGTTTCCATAGGTAACTGAATTGGAATTACTAGTTGTTATGCCTCAAAGCTTATCCTAGAGGTCTGGTGCATGAAATTTGTGCTGGGGGGGGGTGCTCAGCCCAACCTGCACCCTTTCCAGTATCAGTTCCCTCGAGGGATGTTCAACTGCCTGTTTACAAGGGTCAGGCCATTGTGGGTGGCCAGCCTGGTGAGGGGCTGAGGGCTGTTTTCAGGCTGGCCACACACCCCAGCGGCCCAAGCTCCCAGCCCCTCTTTCTTTTTTTCAGCACCTCCTTGAGCTGAGGCCAGGGTGGCTGGAAGCAGGTAACTGGGATTTATCTTCTATAGTTGAAACTTCATAGCCTTGAGTGGAGGCCAGAGAGGGCAGGTGGGCTGGAAGTTTGGCTTCATCATCAGAGGCAACCTAAGCCTCCTGCCACTACCATCATTGTTGGGTTAACTTGCATACTTGCTCCAGATTGGCTGGTGGGTATAGAGGAGTGATGATCAATTTGTTATTAGTGTAGATAATAAAGTGGCAATATGCAAATTGACCCTCACAAGATGGCTGCCTACAAACAGGCTGGCAGGGGGGTTAGTGAGGGACTATCAAATGACTGAACAGCAGGCTGTGTGGGGCAACCAGGCCAGCAGGGACAGCAGTAAAGGGTGACCAGGCCGGTGTGGGATGTGGCAGAAGCAACCAGGCCGGCAAGGAGGGGGCAGTTGTGGGCAAGCACGCAGGCAGGTGAGTGGTTAGGAGCCAGTGGTTCAGGATTGTGAGAGGGATGTCAGGGATCGGGCCTAAACCAGCAGTCAGACATCCCTCAAGAGGTCCTTGATTGGAGAGGGTGCAGGCTGGACAGTGGGGGAACACCTCACCCCCACCCTGTGCACTGGGCCTCTAGTTTAGCCTCTAGTTAATTAAACGATAGTACTTAGGATACCAGACCCTTCTGAGCATTCACCCATAAACCTGGGCTGTTGGAGAACTTTGTCTCTGAGGGGTCTGAACTCACGGATTGGGGCAGAAAAGTACGGTATTCTTGAACAATGGGGAACTTTTCATTAATAGTTCTGATAAATTAGATCATATTTTACCTGAAACTGTTCTCATTAGTCTATCCCAGGTTGCTTGACTTAAATCTTGGCATCACATCATAAGCTATTCCAAGATTTGAAAACTGGACCTTTATAGGTCATAATTGTCAGGTGCCTCCTGGTGATTAGAAAACCTATCATTCATTGAAGCCTGCACAAAGGTAAGGGAATGAACTGAATGGGCATAAATCATTCTCTTACCCTCCAGTCAATAGAGGTGAAAAGTGCATTCTGTATCTCAAAGATCAAAAACTAGGAGAAGCTAAAAATGTACTTAATTCTTTTTGCAAGATTGGTATTAAGTTGGTTATCTGTGGAGAACTAAATGTTTTATCTATAGGTGATGTCTAATATTAGTGTGGAAGGGGAAGGGAGGTTTAGGGAGGGGTGGTATCCCAAGTGTCAAATACAACCGATTTATCAGAAATGTTTTTGAAACTATGCCTCTGGCTTTGAAGGAAGGAACTAGAGCATAGCTCTTCACTCAGCCAAGCTAATGTGAGCAATCTGAGCCTGCATTCCCACCCTTGAGGGAACTTAGACATTGCTTTCTGTCCCTTACCCCAAAAAGTTATTCTTTCTTTTCTCCTGTATTGTTAAACCAACATGTGTGCATGTCCTCCGCACTCCACATACCTGGGTTTTCAAGCTAACATACTCAGTCTAGAGTTCCTGAAACAAGAAAGCAGCACAGTGGCCTTTCACTAAAAACGTGATTCAATCACCAATGCTTATCCAACATGGTGGGAGCTTGTTATCTTCATCCATAAGGCTGTTTGTACACTTTCAACTAGAAAGGGTAGATAGATATCATGCCAGATGTTCTCACAACCATCCTGGGAGATAGCATGCCTCATGCGCATTAGCGAGTTGGGGGTTGGATAATTGTCCAATGCCATATAGTTAAGACTTTTTAACAAGTTTCAAATTCCAAATCATCTCAAATCTCTAGCCTTTATATTTGATACCATGAAGTTTTTTTCTAACGTAATTGTTACTTCGGAAGCCTCTAGAATTCTTGAAATTAGCCTTTAAACCGTGTTAATAGTGTCTTCTACACCTGTTATTGTGTTGAGCTTTGGCCACTAGGTGGTGCTTCCAGGAAAATATCTTTAATTTCTGGGAGAAAATGAGTTTGGCTTACTGTATGGGGACGAGTAGTTGAATACCCATCTCTTGTTGCTGGGCAATATTCAACATCACTTGCAGTTACAAATTCATGTCACTGTACATGTGGGCCTGAGGGAAAATAAGCAAACTCTGCATTGGTATGAGACAGGTGGTGGCTAGATACGTCTCTTGCCAAAAAAAAAAAACAAAAAAACAAAGCAGTTTACAAATTAATACCTTGATGCTCTCCTTCTGAGTTGGCTGTGACCAACGCTTACATCAGAGACAACTAGAGTGCAGGCTTTTGAAGCACAGCTTGCATCAAGGACTTAAAATGAAAGAAAGCTTCTCACCATATTGAGTTTAGTGGTTTTTATTATGTAGTAATATGTAAGATCCATTTGTAGGACAGACATAACTCTTCCTTTGACATCTCTTGGTTATTGAAAAGGTGTAATAAGAGCTAACTAAAAATGAGTTTATCAGAGGAATGACTTTATCACAACTCTAGTTTTTTAGTTCCCAGGGACTTCTGAGTTAAGGATGAAATGGGAAGAACCCCTCCCTTTCTCTTGACTCTTAAAAGTACAACCTTTTAGAGCAGATAATATGCCAGAATTGTTGACCTTTGTGTTATACAACAGTGGGGCAAAGAATAGCATAGGCCTAGTGAACTGGCTTCTCACTTCTCAGAACGCTTAGTTAGTTGGGCAAGAGGACACTGCAAAATAAAGGGCAACCTTAAACAAGCAACTACTGAAAAGCAATTGGTGGTGGTGGTGTGCTTTTGCTTTTCAGAATATGATCCATCCAGCAATTTAGCATACAAAGGGCTTACCTTTTTATCCAGAAGTTTGCTTATGAGGTATATAGAAAGACAAGTGCAATTCATGGTTTCTGACTATATCTCCAGCACTTGATGTAGACCTAATGCTGAATATAGAATAAAAAAGTATTTGGAAAGAGGGAGGGTGTGGGAAAGATGGGTGGATGGATGGGAATAAGGGCAAGGAGAGGTCTAAAAGCCTTGTACAGAGAATGTGTGGTTGAGCCACACAGTTCTATATAGAATGTTATTCTGCACCCTCCCCCCATACACACTTGTCTTGTGGGACAGGGATCAACCTTGTTATATAATAGCCTCTGCCGCTGCCGCCTCTGATCTATCAAGATGCCATAATTTTGAAGTTTCCACAGTGAACTGAAATGTCATTCAACTCACAGCACTGAGTACCTAAGTGATTTTGAGCCAGAAGTGAAATCATTTGCACCAGATATGAATGTCTCAGAACCAAAATACCTCACTTGTATATAGCTACTTGTCAGAATAGTAATGTTGGAGAGAAGTGAGTGGATACCTAGACTCACAATGAACATATCCTCGCCCCTCACCAGCCTTGGGGGTGCCAGTTGCCTGCTAAAGATTGTTCTGAAAGTAAACACCAGGGCCTTCAGAATTCAAGTATAGGATATTCAAAGTGAGTGGCATTGCCATCAATGCCAATCTCCAGGGTAGATAATAAGTCATCTGTCAAGCAAAAGGTTTTGTGTAGAAATGTCATTTGAATACAGTGAAAATTATGCCCTTAGTTTTTCAGATATTGGAACCTTTTATCCATAAGCTGAGCGATAGGCAAAAGTAAAACCAAAAAACTAAAATAACTGTGAAGGACATTTCATTTGAAGGTATAGTTGATGGGGAAAAGTTTGGCCAAGCATATTAGAAAGATGACCTAATTTTATCTGCCTCACTTCAGCACATACTGATTCAGGAAATCAATTTCTCTACCAGTGCTGCAGCAGCCTCTGGCAGACCATCCAGGCCACACCTGGAGCAATAAAGCACAGCCTGTATTTGAAACCAGGTATTTTAAAAGATTGAATGAAAAATAAATAGCTTGTTACCAATGAAAGTAGGTTTTGAAGATCAATTCTTACTTTACTTTTTCAGTCTACCATAAAAGTGAATTTTTATTATTGATGATCATTAGCTGCTCTGTGATGGTTTCATAGCCAGAACTTGAGAACCTACCAGTGTTATCAGCACTTGAGAAAAGGAACCCCACTGAAGTAAAATACCAGCTAAATGGAGATGGTAGGCATCTGACCAGTTTGTGTGTGTGTGTGTGATCAGCTTTCCCGCGATAACTGAGCAGAGACCAATCTACTTAGAGTACCTTGTTCCCCAATCCCTCCATTAAAATGATTACTATTACACTCCCTTTAATCTGAGGACTAAAAAGGGAAAAAAGGAATAGCAACAATAGACTACATATTTCTCTAAAATAATCCGGCCTAATTTCATTTTTAAATATTGGCCAATAAATGTCTACAACTGGATGCAGAATTTGATTTTTAAATGATGGATAAAGTTGATATTAAAGTATTAAAAACAAGGAGTTTAAAAATTTTAAGTTTTTTAACTTAGTGACAGCAGTGGTTTCGCAGGCAATAGTTTACCATATAATTGGTGTGTCAATTTGTCATGTTCTGGCATTAAATGAGTACCCACCCACCCAGACCCCTCCAGCAGATTTCTATCCTTGAGGGGATGGCTCTTTACTCATAATTTGATCATTTAATAGCTCAGACGAATCTGACCATTGCATTTAATCGCCGTGTCTAAGTAAAAAATACAGCATGCTCATCTAATTGTTTTAAACTTCTTCCCAAGAATTAAATGATTCAAGAGGCAGGGGCTGTTCCTTTATCTCACCTTCCAGCCTGTGTCACCATTCTTAAGTAGAGGGGACATTCCAAAGGATCTTCATCACATGCAACTCGTGCCAACAATGCTTTTGTGATCTATCTACTGTGGGGCTGAAAAATGATGGAAACAAGCAAAAACTATAGACAAGTAGTAAAGTTAAAGGGTAACTTAAAGCCACCTGGGTAATTCTGAGAAGACTGTGAATCAGAACCACGGCTAATGAGGCTGTTGTCTGGGCAGGCTAGGTGCTTGTTCGTGGTTCACTCCCATAGTCCAAAACATAACTCTGGACAGAAGGTAAAGCAGAGCTTCACATAAATACAAAGGCATGGATGGACCAGAAAGTTAAGGTGCCTTTAAATAGAAATTGAGTCCCAGAGGCAGAAAAGTACCCAGTACTTTGAAACACGTAGGTCAAACCCCGCAGGGGGGGCCACCTCAGTGACAGCAAAAGGCTTTTTGTGTATGTGTGTCTGAGATGAGACCATTTTAAGAGAATTCTGACTTCACTTAAATTTCTCCTTGAGCTTAAAAACTAGCTTAATTTTGATACCAAAACTAAGTTTAAATAACCAATACATAAAGCAGAACTGGCTTTTGTTTTCTCTCTCAAAACAGAATCCCAAAACAACTTAATAAGGGATATAGGTAACAGAAAGAGTCAAATAATACAACAGAAGTTCGTGAATTTAAAGGAAGGATGCCCACTTCTCTCTCTCAAGTGGCAGGTGATCAGCTGAAAAATAAAAACATTGTATCAATAGAACAAACCAAATAAAAAAAGATGCAGCCATCTCTGTTCATGCAATACCAAATATTTAAGGAAAAACAAAACAAAACCAAAAAAAAACCCCCCCAAACTCCAAAACAACCCATAAAATTAACAAAGGGAAGAAAAATGCTCCGATCTCATGGCCTGATTTATGGTTGAGAGGGTCCTAATGGGGTTGTTCAGAATGTCATTTATGGGGCAGAGGTATGGAGTTAACATGAGGTCAAGTTTGTGAACCCTACAGGGGGGACCACCTCAGGTCAAGGCACTTGCCGTGAATTCTTGGACAGCAACGTCAAGAACCTGACCGCTAAGCAAGAGGGTGCCGACACAGGGCTACTTTGGGTCTTGGCCCCAGTTTTGTTTCACTCGATTTCCTTGTAAATAGTCTAGCTTTTTGGTAGTGATAAGTCACTTTAGTAACCACTATGGGTAGTGGCTTGTAAACAGACATTGACAAATACAAACAACAGTGAAATATTCAACCCAGACTTGAAAAGGAGGCGATGGTGGAAATGAGGTAACTTCCCCAACACGTGTGAACAGACAGCTCCTGCTCTTCTAATGCTCTATGTCCATTAGGAGAGAGTAGGGCTTGTCAACAGGATGGTTACATAAAGAAGAAGCTACAGAAGAGAAAAAAGAAAGTTCAGATTCAAATGTGGTTCATAAAGGCTTAAAAATCAGAGTGTCTCTATAAGGAACTGGGAAAGGACAGCCGTGTCAGTTAAAGGGACCACTTCCCCGAGCACAGGGGTGAGCACAGCAGTGCTGGCAGCAGGAGCCCGGCACAAAGAGGTGCCTCTGCTGGGCCTGGGCAGTGGCCATCGGGGGACACTGGCCAGGACGAAAGGGCCTGGGGATGGAGGAGAAAGTGGTGAAGCACAGGACACCAGACAGTTATTTTGGCGAAATGGGTGATGCCCACCAGCAGAGGCTGGGAAGCTGGGGGCTCTTCCCTGTTTCTTTCTCCCCATGTAATCAGCATGGGTGCACATGCATATCAAACAGGGACTAAAAGAACTCACAAAAGGGCACACAATGTTTGGGTAAAAATATATTTCCCCCCACGTTGTGTGTTGGCACTAGTGATATATGCATAGATTACCTGGCCACACTCTCCTACCGTAACAGACACCACATTAAAATGAGCATGTTGGCTAAATGATTTACCTTCATACTTGAAAAAATGATATGCTTCACATCAATACAATTATTTTAGTTAAAAAAAGACAAGGCTAACATGCAGCTTACATATATGACAATTTTGCATTAACACTGAAAGTAGATTACACAACAGTTTTAGAAACACATTGGTTATTTTCCAATAGCAAAATGACAATGATCTACTACAGTTTAAGGCATATCAGCATATTTTAAAAATTAAGAAATAGACGAAGTTCTAATGCTGTTCACAGCTTAATTTTCAATTTATTAAAAAAAAATCCCCTTCATACCTACATACAATCTAGACTTTGTAGGTCATAATTTCCACTCAAGTCATACATACATATTCTGTTAATGGAACCAAGACTTCTGGAAGCAGAGACTTGACAGTTTTAAACAGTTGCAAATGAAAAAGCAGATGGTCTGAATGGACAGTTTTGGTAGGACCACACAGAGACAGTATGACAAGGGGGGTAACAGCTGAAAAACTGGATCAAACTGTATGTGAAACACATGGATATGTCAAGGAAGTGAGGAAACCACGTCCATTTATTTGAGGTGCACAGATGTGAAGAATTTTTTTATTGCTGGTGAGATTACCAAGTGGAGTAGGAGGAAAGTAGCCTGTGCCCAGCTTTACATTAAATGTCCCCTTTGGAGGTGCCCTTTCTGGACAGAACCCTGACCAATTAATAAAGAGCCAAAGCTGGAAAACACAGTCTGATCTCCCAATAAATTCTCATCAATGTTTTCCCACCACATCCTACTGCATGCTACAGTATCTAAAGTCCAGGAGAGGCACGAGGTTGGCCATTATGGTTGAACACGAGATGTGGGGAGGGGCCGGCTGGAGCCCTCTGGCTTAAAAAATAGAGGTGATCATTGCTAGCAGTTAACACAAAGGCCAGGCCATTCAAGCAAGATCACAGAAAATTAAATGGCCATAGAGGCAGCCTAGCATAAGCACACTGTTTCCTCTTGATTTTCTCCAGTGAAAGGTGGTAGTTTCTCATTCTAACTGTATTTACATAGAACCAAGGGCCCTCTCTAATATCTGCTGACACCCACAGTGCAGTGCGGTGCGGGTAGTAATTTCTGACTTCCATATTGATAGCAAAGAAAATTTGAATTTATGTGTTTCTCATGAAAAAGATATAAAATTGGCCATTTTAAATATAGTGAGCTTTTACTTTTATACAAAAGCTTCTTAAACCATTACCTCCCTTTCCCCTTCCGAAAAGAAAAAAAAAATCCACTTATCCCTAATTTTAAAGTCAAGAATCTCAAAGGTTTCTTACTACTGTACTTACATGCAAAGGCGAAAGCACATCCAATTAGATTGGAGGGTATCATTTACTCCGTGCAGAGCCAAGGACTACTGTGAAAAAAGGCACAGATACAGAAAGAAGGACAGCAATAACAAACTAAACAGGGCCAGGGAGCAAAGGTAGGAGAAAGTTCAGAAGCAATGCATTTTTAAAAAGCTGATCTAGTCTATATATTTCTTTTGGTTTTTTATTCTCTGACTCTCCATATGATTTATCTTGCTGTGAAAAATTTAATGGGAAAAACATCAATAATCTTGGAATCAAAGTCAGCTGGATACTTTTCAAGGCTAAGCTTGCTTTAAAGTGATGCATTTTGAGAATTTAGAAGTGTATTTTCTGTTACAAAGCACAAAAATGCTCACACAAGCAGCAGTTGGGACAAGCATACAACACAAGGATTCAAGCTCTTGTCTGGTGCAAGCAAATTCAGCCCGTGGTTAGAATCAGCAAGCCATTCGATAGCCGCTGCTCCACAGCCAACATCACACTAGAATAGTTTAAAAAAAAAAAAAAGACAAAACCAGAAACCTTGGCCCAGTTACTCTGAAACTTGTCTCAATACCACTAATGCTGCTTCTAGTTTGCAGTTTCTGTCCCAACTTAGTGCTTCAATGAAACCATTTTCTTAACTTGGTCTAATTAAGCTAAATCAGTTCATGGAAGACCATTCCTTTCCCCTAAGAGTATGGTTGAGGACCAAGAGAGGGGAAAAATAATCTTTACTGGAATCTATAGACTTAATAATGTGTGTGTGTGTGTGTGTGTGTGTGTGTGTGTGCCAGGGGAGAGGCAGCGTATTCTATACTATTTATGTAGGACTAGTAAGTTCAGAAGGAAAATGCAGAAGGAAATAAAGCATCGGGTTAATGAGAAATGCAGTCTTTAATGTAAGAAACAGGAGACTACAGAGTTAGAGGGAAAGCTGGTAGGATCTTGTTACTGGAAGGGGGAAAAAATGAAGACGAAAGGATAATCCTTATAAAGGAACAGTATGGAAAAAAGGCTACATATGCCCATTTCCATGCAACAGTGGGGGGGTAGCCTATGTCATGGCATATGGGTTAGTCCTAACCTTCATTGGTTGGCATGAAGAGGGAGGTGAGCTAGTTGTGAAGGGAAAGGTGAGGAAATTCCTTCAAGACAACTGGATTTGAAATATTTTTTCTTCCCTTTATTGCCAAATAGCAAAAGGACCCTATGCAAGGAGGTTGGAGGTGGAGTTGAATTTCTTCTTTCTTTGACTTGTGGGTTTGTGTTACGTTCCTTCCCATTTCTACCTGAAATTGAGAAGTCACCCTCAAATTTGTGCTACAGATGATACACAATTTACAACACACTTTTTCCTTGAAGGATTTCTGAAAATTTTCTTCTCATGATTATTGAAAAATGTTATGGGAGGTACCGAATCCCTGGCATCAGTCTGAGGTTTTCCTCTCAACCCACTGAGAGCAGATTTCGGTGTTTCTGGAAGATTGCTAATTTTAAGTAGTAAGGAAGCTGTGGCAAGCCCATTATCCTTAGTAGCTTCTTCTAAGCAATGTTGCTTTATCCAACTTTTGAGATTGCTGATTATGAAACAATGATTGTGTTAACATTTTTATCAGTGTAGCCTTGATCCGCTTACAGTTCAACTTGGCCAGAATTTGAGAGATAGGGGTTCAGACACATTTTTAAAGCCATAAGCAGAGATAGTCCGTCTGAACAGACCCACAACCCAGACCAAATAATGTTGTTATAATAATGAGCAATCCATGCAAGTTTAAAAGTCACATACAGCTTACCCACCAGCCTGCCTACGTGCAAAGTATCTTAGGTTTGGGGTGGGTGTGCGGGAGAGACAGAGTGAATTCAGGGCTTTTGCCATCATGAATAATTAAGAACAGTAAGTTGTCACGGATATTCAGGTTTATGGTTCCGCTGCGGAGGAGGTGCGTTTTCCTGTCAGGCGAACATGGAGCAATTTACCCTCCTTCCCTCCGTCCAAAGCAACATACAAGTAGCAGGCATGCTTCCTGCTGCCACTCAGAACAGGCATGAAAGGCAACTCATTTACTTCCAGAGGCAAAGTCCAGCGGCACAGAGCTTTTGCTGTCATTCCCTTGTTCTATCACTTTCCAGCACTCAACAACATTCAGCAACATGAGTTAAAAGTTACTGGTATCTGGGGAAAGGTAAAAAAAAGAAAAAAGAAAAAAAAAAGACACAGATGGCAGCGACACAATATTACTGCAAAAGCAGGTGAATGCGGGACCATCCTTGGCTTGCCAGGCTTTATGTGAAGCTTGCACTGCAAGTTAAAAAACAAAACAAAAAAGTTAGAAATGATAACAAAAAAGAAAGGGAAATTAGGAGCGCCAGCACCAGCGTTTGGTGATGGTGAATGCTCATGCAATGATTATGGAACTGACAGAAACCGAAACCAAAAACCTGAACAAGCTCTTCTACATGACAAGCAAAAGCAACGTTTTGATACTGAATTAAAGAACACGTGGTTAGTTTCCATTTGCATGTAATTTAGAATTCACAGGTGGCTCCGTGAAACCACTACATGTTCTAATGGAAGGGATTTACTGTTCGGTTTTCATTTTGTCCAATAACACAAAACCATTATCTATTGTGTTATCTATTGGGTATCACATCTGTACTAAATAGGAGTTGCATCTTCCATTTCTGAGCTCCTGGAGTAAGAGAATAAATATGCTATAAATGACTTGGAATAATTAACGTGGGGGTTGCAATACAGTGGATGGAGGACATGCTATTAATCCACTTGGGAAGGAAATGAAAAGGGACGATCATTATGTGGCTACAGCCAGAGCAATGCCAGGAGCCTTCCCCTCTTAGAGGTTCAAGGCAGTGCCAAATATCAGATCCACACGTCTAACTGTAGGCAAGCCCAAATCATGCAACTTCATTCCTTAGCAAGAATCAATACAAAATAAATAAAAAGTGAGTGGATGATTGTATCAACGATAGTTACCAGGTGCCAGCCAGGTACAGTTTTAAAATGATGAATTTTAAAACTTTCTTTTGAATGTATCGTAACCAGCAAATGGCTGCTGGCAGTTGTGCAAACTTCTCAGAAAAGATGAACACTGTCCACTGAACAACTTACCATCGGGCAGTCCCACCACTGCGGTGTAGCCGCAAACAAGGAAAGTGACTTGGTGGCCAGACATGGCAGGAGGTGGGGTCCAGCTAATGGCAGTGCCAGGGTTAGTTCTACTTTGTCTGTAATCTTAGGAAATGTTATATGATCTCATGCCACTACAGGTCAAGGAGAAGGAAAAAGCCTTACCTACGTTAGAAAGGGAGCATGTCATTAAAATAGAAAAACAAAACAAAACAGAATTTAGAACTATTAGAAACACTGGCTCTGAGGTGGGAACATAGCAGGTGAATAAATAAGCATCTCTTTTTTTGTTCTCTCCCTAGAACAAGACCAGCTCCAAGGGGCTGCACAGTGACTCTGGCCTCCCCTGTGGCTGCACAAGGAGGAAAGAGTCTTCCATTTACTTGAGTGCTGCTCTGGGTACCCTGGCTACTGTCTTTCTGTGGTCCTCTCTCCTCAAAACTCTCCACTGGCAGTCACAGGAGTGATGCTTCTTTTGTTTTTATTTAATTTTGCACTTCGGACTCCAACTGGCAGTGGATTTCACTGCTCAAATGGTCAAGTGTGGAAAAGGGTGAAAGCCTAGAAGTTGCCGAAAAATACGTGCCATTGGCAGGCACAAAACCAAATTAAGCCTAATTCCGCAAATAATAAATGAGAATCTATAAATAAGGCTAAAGCAGAATTCACACATACTTCATATAATATATGTATGCACACTGAGAGCATTAGACATCACTAAGGTCCAAGGATGGGAAGAAAATAACCTGAAATGCTCAACAGGGCAAGGAAAAACCTCCCTATGCTGGGAAGTCTGTTACTAGATAGTTTTTTTTGTTTTGTTTTGTTTTGTTTTTAAATGGAGGCACAATACCGATCAGCTCTTGGAATTTTTATTGCTTAAAGGCACATCCAGTATATGTGAAATATCCTTAGAACATTGCTGGTCCTTTATAAACAGGTTCAGTTCTAAAATATATACCTTTACATACATTAGTGCTTCAGGATAAGAAAGACTTAACTTTGGGTTTCCTAAGCTGTGAGTCAGCAGCTTTTTCTGTTTCATTCATGCCTATAGATGTAGACACACACACACACACACACACACACACACACACACACACCCCTATACATATTTCTGTCTTGGGTGAGTGGACCAACAAAGGTCTGATGTCAAATGGCTTTCCGTTTGTCTTCACCACAACAGCTGCTGCACTGGCTCTGCCGGTGGCTGATGCTCTGCCGTGTGTGTAGCTTCAAAGTGCTTTCCTGAACTAGATTATGCTCGAGGCAATCGTTAGCCAGAACTCATCTAGCATAACTAAGTTTCTGGCCCATGGAGTCCTCTCCTCACTTGGGTCTGTACCAACCCAGTTAAAATCACACCTCTACACGGACGCCTGTCTCTGGCTTAGAAACGTGCCCGTCCCTTGCTCTCCGCAGGCACTCTCTGCTGCCTCTGAGCTTGTCCCGTGTGCAGAATACAAGGTAAAAACTCTCCGTGTGTCACGGGAGCAGTGCGTTTTAGTTTCTACCTCGGGCTTCGTGACACGATTCCTCAAGGGGAGTCTGTTCACCAAGACACAGCGACCAGTCCCTATGGCAGGTCTCGACTCCTGTGCAGACTCAATCCTATCTTCTACATTTAAAAAAAGGGTCTTTGCCTGCTCGAGTGCCATCATTTTTATGGTTTACTTGTCAGCTTTTCCCCTAGAATGTTAGCGTCTCCGGAAAGGAGAGCAAGAATCCCAAGCAATTTCCGAGTTGTCCTATTGCTGCCTTGGGAGCATTGCCCGCACCAAGCAGGGCAGCGTCCTCGGTGGCCGGCCACCCATACACACACAGCTTTTCCAGGCATCTCACTGAACCCGAGCCTCCTGTCCAACCAGCAGCTAATGCCTTAAACTGCACTGCCTGGTCTTTAAGGGATCTGACATGAACTTCAAATCACCAGAGAATGACAAGGAAAGCCCTGAGCTCCCATGGATTCGGGAGCTGCCACTGGAGCATCATGGGAAGTGACCAACACGAGAGCAGGCTCTGACCCTCTGGCTCATTAAACCAAAGCCATGTTTAAAAATGTTCTTTTCTGTGCATGGGTACAGGCGTGTCTGGAGGGTTGTTGCGGGTGGTCTTAACTGGATGGGATTGTGACCCCATTTTCACAATAAAACAACTAATCAACTTGTTGAATTTAGAGGAAAACTAGTGGCTACTAGCAGTTCTTCCAAATCTTTCATTTGGGGATCAATGACTGGCTGATCCAGCCTCACAATGCAGACTAGAAAAATCACCGCAACAATCGTAACTTTAGGACGCTCCTTACAGGGAGTCGTGTGGACCGTCTCTGAAGGATCGTGAGAGAAATAAACCGTCTTCCCCAAAGTCCTAGTGTTGGTGCAGAAGACGAGACTGGAGACAAAAGTGAGTCCAGTCCTGACTGCTTGGCCACGTGGCCAAGCCTCATAAAGCAATGTTTGTGTACCCTGTAGGAATACTTTAAAAACCTGTATCTTCTTCCCTGCACTGCGGAGAAAATACTCGCTTGGGTCTTCCTGGTAACAGAGCAGTTTCCAGTCTGGAAATGGGAAAAGTAGAGACATGCAAGAGGAATAAACTGTGAGAGGCCCCAGCACGGGGGGGCACCTGCTTACTTTTTCTTATCCTTGTCTTTCTTGGTTTGCTGGGCCCCAGACTGCTGGGCCTGGGTCTGCAGCAGCTGGGCAGCCGCCTTCTTCTTCTGGAAGTTGTTCACCTCCTCCTCCAGCTCCTTCTTCTTGTCTTCCACCTTCTTCTTCTCTTCTTGGTGTGTCCGCTTCAGGAGGTCAAACTTCTCGTGGAGCTGCAGAGGGCAGGACAAGCTTGATGAAGGGAGTAGCCAGCAGACCGGTTTCAGGTTACTCGGACCTGTTCAGAACAAGGCCTGCACCACGGTGCTGTCTGTGCCCTAATTACAGAAGCGCAGCAGTGGCCAGTGCTCCGGGAAGAGCCATGTGGAGACAGGAAAGCACCTCATGGGACTCTGTTCTCCTTTGACACTTGGACCCTGTGGAGCTAAAGGAGACCCTTGCATACTTCTATATAATAAAAGCCTATGTGACTGTTACACAGAACGACCAGAATGACCAGTCGCTATGATGTGCACTGACGACCAGGGGGCAGATGCTCAACGCAGGGCTGCCCCCTGGTGGTCAGTGTGCTCCCACAGGTGAGTGCCGCTCAGCCACAAGCTGGGCTCTTGGCTGGTGCGCACAGCAGTGGTGGTGGGAGAGCCTCTTCCGCTTCTGTGACAGTGCTAAGGAGCAGCAAGCAGAGTGGTAAGGAGCAGCAAGCAGGCCGGCGATAAGGAGCAATGGGTCCCCAACTGCAAGAGGGTTGTCCAATTGCCAGCAGTCAGACATTCCCTGTGTGTGTCTCCCTGCCCCACTCCACTAAGATGAATGTTATAGCAGAAATCCATGGGAACTTCTAGGAAGCAGTTAATTGGCCTGGTCCTTGGGAATGAGGCAAGTCAAAGGGATGTTGGAGTAAAGGGTGCATACCCACAATGGAAAGTGTGAGCAGATATGGTAGCAAGCATGTCAAACTCGCAGCTGGCGAGCCACCCGCCTCAAGTTTGACATACTTGGTATACAGAGACCATCACCTATCAGTGCCAAAGGGCCATCCACTGTTAAGCTATCTGAATTGGCTGATAGACTAAACATAATAACAACAACCACAGAATCTGAAATCTCTTAGTTCAAGACATGTATACTGAGGAAATACAGAGGTACAAAGAAAATAGGACCAGGTCTGGAGATTGAAGATCGAGTTTTAGTTTCAGCTTTGCTATTAACTAGTTATATGACTGCATAAATTGCTTAATCTTTATAACTCAGTTTTATCATCTGTAAAATGGGGATGAGAATATCTGACCTGCTTTTCTCACTAGGATAGCATGCCATGCAAGTGATAAAATGTTTGTAGAAGATATTAATACTTAATGCGAGCCTTAACCGATTTGGCTCAGTGGATAGTGAATCAGCCTGTGGACTAAAGGGTCCCAGGTTCGATTCCAGTCAAGGGTATGTACCTTGGTTGCGGGCACATCCCCAGTAGGGGGTGTGCAAGAGGCAGCTGATCGATGTTACTCCTTCATCGATGTTTCTAACTCTCTATCCCTCTCCCTTCCTCTCTGTAAAAATCAATAAAATATATTTTTTTAAAAATACTTAATGTGAAATATTAATAAAATACCTTGCTTATTTCTCTTCCTTAAAAAAGGACAGGTATATAGTTTACCTCTTTCTCTGCCTCTTTAAGTTCAGCTTCTTTCTCCTTCACTCTCATAACAAACATTTGTCTCATTTCTTCTTCTTTCTTCTGAAGTTCTCCCAGAAATTCATTCCTTTTTGCTTCATATGTCTCTTGAAGACTATTCAAAAGTCACAAACAAGGACAATGTCATAAAATTGCATAAGAAACTTCAGTTCATAGAGTTTCTACCCATAGTCTTCCAAAAATTAGATAAGGCTGCCAATGACCATGTCAAAGACATGGAAAAGGGCACCATCTTCTCTTTAGTTTTGCGATGATCAGAAAGACAAGTGCATCAAGAACAAGGATGAGTCCATAAGCACAGGCAGCACTAACAGTCTGTCTCCTACTGGCTAAGTTTTATCCCACATATTCATACACAGCAAGTCTGGGCTGGGCTGGCTAGTATCTTCCAGATCAGCAGACCAGGTAGACCCTGAAGGTATGATTAAGACTTTTAGGAGAGCTGAGGAATCCAAGATGGCGGCATAGGTAAACACCTACACTGCCGCCTCGCACAACAATTTCAAAACTACAACTAAAAGACAGAACGGACATCATCCAGAACCACAGGAAAGCTGGCTGAGTGGAAGTTCTACAGCTAGAAGAAAAGAGAGGGGCTCACGGAGACCCAGAGGAGCTGCAAAAAGCTGAGGTACCGAGACGTGCGCGAGCGTGCGCGGAGAGAGCAGGTGCCGGAGTACCGGGCTGGTTTTCTCTGGCGGGAGGGAAACAGAGACTCTCAAAGGCATTGAACCCCTTATCCTACGACACTAAACCCCAGATCCAGCCGAAACTCATACGGGGGGAGTTTGGACTGTGAAAAGGGAGAAGTGTACGGAAATTTAGGGGAGTCGCAAAAGATCAAAGGCCTGGTGGTGCGCACGGCACTGTGCGCAGGACAGATTGCTGATTGTGCTGCTGGCTTTCTCGAGAGGGCGGGAGACAGACCCTCCCAACTGTGCCACTTCTGACTCCACTAAGCCCCTGTTTCGGGCGAAACCCTGGGGACCTAGACTCGAGTGGTCCTGGTGTGCAGGGGAGCCGGAAAGGCAGCGGTGAGACGCACTGTGGGCGCCGCACAAGGACCGCTCCAGCCATTACCCAGTCACGTGAGGCTCAGAGGCCGTGGAGGGCGGGGCCGACTGGAAGGCAAGGTGGTCCCTTAAGCCCTGAGACTCCACCCATCCCAAGCTCAACAGAGGCTTCTGCGGATTTGCGTCTGGTATCATAAGGCTGAATTCAACATGGAAGTTTCCCCAGCATAGTGAAAATGCTGAGACAAGGGAAGGGATTACAAACAAAAGAAATGGAGGGAAAAAAATGACTGGATATAGAGTTCAAAACCACGCTTATAAGGTTTTTCAAGAATATGCTAGAAAAGTTGGATAAATTTAGTGAGACCCAAGAGGAGATGAAAAAGGACATACTAGAGATGGAAAAGGTCCAACTAAAGATGAAAAAAGACCAACTAGAAATTAAACATACACTGACTGAAATAAAAACTATTATACAGAGTCCTAACAGCAGTCTAGAGAAAGGCAAGGATCAAGTCAAAAATTTGAAATATAAAGAAGCAGAAAACATTCAACTGGAAAAGCAAGAAGAGAAAAGAATCCAAAAATGTGAAGATAATGTAAGGAGCCTCTGGGACAGCTTCAAGCGTACCAACATCAGAATTGTGGGGGTGCCAGAAGAAGAGAGAGAGCAAGATACTGAAATCCTATTTAAAGAAATAATGACTGAAAACTTCCCACATCTGGTAAAAGAAATAGACTTACAAATCCAGGAAGCACACAGAACCCCAAATAAAAGGAATCCAAAGAGGACCACACCAAGACACATCATAATTAAAATACCAAGAGCAAAAGAGAAAGAGAGAATATTAAAAGCAGCAAGAGAAAAACAGTTCATTATCTACAAGGGAGCACCCATATGACTGTCAGCTGATTTCTCAACAGAAACGATGCAGGCCAGATGGGAGTGGCAAGAAATATTCAACGTGATGAATAGCAAGAACCTACAACCAAGAATACTCTCTCCAGCAAAGCTATCATTCAGAATTGAAGGGCAAATAAAGAGCTTCACAGAGAAGAAAAAGCTAAAGGAGTTCATCAACTCCAAACCAGTATTATATGAAATGCTGAAAGGTACTCTTTTAGAAGAGAAAGAAGAAAAAGGTAAAAGACAAAAAATTATGAACAACAAATACATATCTATCAACAAGTGAATCTAAAAATTAAGTGAATTAAAAATTTGATCAACAGAATAAACTGGTGAATATAATAGAATCAGGAGCACAGAAAGGGAGTAGACTGATAATTCTCAGGAGGACAAAAATCATAAAGCATCAAACAGACTGTGAAATTACAGCAGAAAGATTAAAGTTAGGTGAGGTAGATAAGTGATCAATCAAAGGACTTGTATGCATGCATATAAGCATAACCAATGATCACAGACACTGGGGGGTCGGGGTATGCCTGGGAGGGAGGGGGGCAATGGGGAGATATGTATAAAAAAATTAATAAAAATTAATTTAAAAAAAAAAGACTTTTAGGAGAGAGAGGTGGTATGTGTAGGGAGAGAAATGCATGGGTTGTGCCAGACAGATCAAGGCTTGGATTCTGGCCATAGTGAGGGACTGACTAATTTAGGCAAGGGCACAGCCTCTAAGCTTCAATGTATAAGATGTGGGTGAATAGACTTACCTTCCAGGGATATGATTCTGGGAATGAATGGGGGCAGAGTGAGTAAAGCACTCAGTGCTTAACAAATATTACCTTCCCCTCCCTCATTCCCCTCCTGTCCCCAGTTTAGAAAACAGACTCAGTGAACCATCTAAGAGCCACTAGGATACCTAAAGATATTTCACAAAATTGTTACTTTTAAAGTTGTATTATCAATCACAATAGAGCAGGGGGGAGTCTTATTTTTATTTTAAACCCCATCCTCCCCATGATGATCTACAGAATGGAGAGCCCAATAGTTTAAATTGAATGCCATGCCTCAGCTTGATCTCTAAGTCAGAACAAATATATTTACAGAAATATTACCTTCAGTAACACAGCTTAAGAAATCCCACACCCACACCCATACAAACAGAGAAGCATTTGCTGCATTTTATAAGCAATAGCTACTTCTCCCTATCAAGAGTTGTCACAGTAACACGGACCGGCTGCAGGGTTATCCACCTCAACCCATGGACCACATTCACCCAACATGCTGGCTCCAGACCCCAGGCACCATGCAGAGTACCCCAGCCTGCACACTTGTCCTGTAGAAGGAGCAAAGGAATATCCAGATGGTGGGAGTACACACCCATCTAGATATACAAAGGACTAAACAATTAGAAAATGTCTTAATTAGGATTGTTTCTACTTCTATAATACATGTTCTTATTGGTTGATTAAAAGTAAGTTCCCCTGCCCTCAAGAGAATCAACACAAGCAATCCCGTGTTTGGGTCTCCAGAGGTATAGTTAGTTAGCTTTCACATTATCTTATGAGACTAAAGCAAATTTGGCCAATGCTAATGTTGGCTAATATTAATAGTGATATTTGGACTTGAAAATTTAAAACACAGAGATATAGAAGTATGTTGATAATAGACCAAAGTAATTCATGAATTTGATTTTGTTCATTTCCAATAATCTCTATCACCATTATTTGGATTAGAATTGCCAAAGGAAAAAGATTTTGGGGGAAACTCAGCTTTTGATGATTGTAGAAGAATGAATACAAGTCCCTCTTCTTTCTCACAAGCAATGGGACACAGTTTATAGAAACGCTATGAAGAAGCACTACCCAGCCCAGCCAGCATAGCTCAGTGGTTGGACACTAACCCATGAACCAGAAGGTCACAGTTCAGTTCTCAGTCAGAGCACATGCCCTGATTGTGGGCTCAATCAATGATTCTCTCTCATCATTGACGTTTCTTTCTCTCTTTCCCCCTCTCCCCTTCCTCTCTGAAATCAAGAAAAATATATTTTTAAAAAGAAGCACTACCCAAAGTTTCCCAGAGATCACTTTTCAAGGGATCTCAAACAGAGGAGTTCCCAAGTCAAAAGAGTAAATTGAAAATGCTATGTGTGACCTCTCTTTAGGAGAGTCACAATGCACAGTGGCTCCCACCCCTATAGCACATCAGCACTGCTTGCTTGTGTTTTGCTGGACTTTTCTCTTTCTTTCTTTTTTTAAATATATTTTATTGATTTTTTACAGAGAGGAAGGGAGAGGGATAAAGAGAAACATTGATGAGAGAGAAACATCGATCAGCTGCCTCCTGTACACCCCCCACTGGGGATGTGCCTGCAACCAAGGTACATGCCCTTGACTGGAATTGAACCTGGGACCCTTTGGTCTGCAGGCTGATGCTCTATCCACTAAGACAAGCCGGTTAGGGCTCACTGGACTTTTCTAAACAGTTTCCTAACTCCACCACCCAAGATGCTGATTCAAGATGCCGGGATAAGGCAAAATAACCTGTAGTTTTTCAACACACCCCAAGTAATTTGATGTAACCAGTTTGCCATCCCCTGCGTATCTTAAGGGCCCTGAAAAATCCTTCAGTATAAAACAAAAAGAAACCTGTTTATGTTGATTGAGTTCCCTCTACCCCAAACACCAGCCAGAAGTGGGGAAAGGGAACATGGATGGGACAGGGCAGGCATGAAGCTCTGGTTGGGTTACTACCTGGCCCATTATACAAAAAGTCCTTTTACTACGTTTGTCCCCTGATCTAGCCCCACTCCTTGCTTTACAAATGAGGAAACTGAGGTCCAGAGAAGTTGAGTAATAGCAGGGCCAGACTACTGACAGCCCTTGATCATCAGCACTGCCTAGATCTGAATGAAGGAAAGGGCCAAATGAGTTAGATTTCATTGAAATTTTTGTTCCACCTCTATTCATAAAAACAACAACAACACAAAAACCATTTCATCCAGTTTAAAACCCACAGAGTAGGCCTGATTTTGTAGGGATTACATTTTGCTCAATGCGTATCAAGGCTTAGTTAAAGTTGTTCACAGAAAGGTTATCTCTACCTTGACTTGGAAAGTGACATGTGGTTGAAGAAAACCAGTTTTACACGCCCCAGGATGGAACTAAACGATGCACACTTGGTCAGAGGTTAACTTTTTGGTTTAGAAGCCTTTTGTAGGGAATCTCCATTTGTTCCCATCAATGTTCTCACACATCTCACAGCTCCACAGTAGCACTGTGCCAGGGGATCAGCCCAGACTTTACCAAACTACCTCTGTAGCAAACCCCAAAAAATAACCCCAACCACCCTAGGGCAAAGAACTCAGATCTGGGGGCATGGAGTCTGCCACCCGCGCACAGGCTGCCTCAGGCACTATGATCAGCCAGCTCTCAGGTATCCAAGTATGAGTTATAGTCACCACAAAAGAGGAGGAAGATAGTGTTTTCTGAGGACCTTTGCCACACCCTTCTTCCCCTGTCAGAGACACCGAGCCCAGATACACCACAGGTCGACATGAAGAAATTGCGAGGGCTCAGTTTGGACAAAGCAATCCTTTCCTGCGAGCCTGGAGTGGCAGCCCGAGCCCTGCCGCCTCCTTCCACCGACACTTCACCAGGCTTGGCACCCTCCCCGGGAGGCCCCTCCCCACACGTGGCTCTGACAAGGCGCGGGCCTTTGCTAAGCCACTAATTACGCATTGATTTCCATATTTTCCCCTTCACATTTTGCCTCTTCATCTCCATCCATCAAAGATGTGGACTGTAAGCAATTTTCTATAAGTTATCCCCTTTCCTACTCATTTGTTGTCAGAATTGCATCGAACCACTGGAAGCTAATAGAGCACTTCTGAAAGAACAAGCCTTGGGAAGTCAAACCGATTTGGCAAATGAATCAGGCAAACTTAAGGCGCAGCTGTGCCTTTGTAAGTGCCTGGGCCAGGCTCTGTGCCTCTGTGAGTGTAATGATGAAGAGCACGGGTTCAAAAAAACCCAACCCCACCCTCCCACACCCGCCCCCTGCACCTGCAAATAGGACCTCGGGCTGGCTGTTTACACTCCAGTGCCTTAGTTTCCTCCTCTGTAAAATGAGGACGATGACAATGACATCAACTACACCGAAGACAGACAACCCCGATAAAGTGGTTGCCACAGTGCCTGGCAAGAAGAGAGTACCTGCCCTACCAGGTGCTTTCCTCCGACAGTTCAAACCAACAAGCACTTCTGCGACTCACAACCCTCCACCTTCCCCACTGTCCTGGAACACCTGACTGGTGAGTGGCCGAATACCTGAAGGGCTTGCTGTCAGGGTCAGTGTCCTTGAACCCCATCTCCTCGAGCTTACAGCGCCGATACAACTCATAGTGGCGGGTGTGAGTCTGTTCTCGCAAGTCTTCCATGTTCACGCGGATCAGCATCTCCCGCAGTTTCACAAAATCACAATGGTTTTCATTCTCCACTGCAAGAGATGGGGCAGGGGAGGCAGAGGGCAGGGCTGCTGTCAGTCACTGAAAATCAGAGGGGATATTTCCAAGATATTGTCACTATTGCTCCTGAAATCGCTCAAAGCCACTGGATCCTCTACTGGATCCACCACCTCCTTTCCCAATGAAGACAACTTTCTGACTTTGACCAGAACACTGATGACAGGAGTGACTGCTAAGTGCCTGCCCAGTGCCGGGCACTGTGGGAGGAGACAGACTAATACATCTTTACTCTTCATAATGACTCCTGCTTTGTAGACACAGAAGCATGGATTAGCTCACACAGAGGAAGCAGAGTCTATATTCAAACACCATGACGTCTGGAGTCAGAGACAGGCCTAGCCCGGCAAGTGTGGCTCAGTGGTTGAGCATCCACATATGAATCAGGAGGTCATGGTTCGATTGCCAGTCAGGGCACATGCCTGCGTTGTGGGCTTGATCCCCAGCAGAGGGTGTGCAGGAGACAACAGATCAGTGATGCTCTATTGCAGTGGACGCAGACTCAGTCAACAGTATCCAAATATCAATAGTACAACGACTGAAATTTCTGCTGAGAGCCAAATTTTTTAAACTTCTGTCTGGAGCTGCACAAGGATTTTTTAATATACCACCTCCTTTAATTTATCAATAACACTATGAAGAAAATTTTCTCGTGGTAGAGAAATTGGTAAGATTCATAAAAACTATAATTTTCCTAGGATTGTTTCTTCTCACAGACTTATTGCCTTTATTCTGAACAAAGGAAATGGAGGACGCACAGATCTCAAACCAAGGAAGTGCCTTTCTGGAGCCATCGGGCTAATCTACAGCGGTGGACATCCTGCTCAGAACACTCGGCAAGGGCAGGTGATTGCCAAAGCCGGTTTGGCTCAGTGGATAGAGCGTCGGTCTGCGGACTGAAGGGTCCCGGGTTCTATCCCAGTCAAGGGCACCTACCTTGGTTGCGGGCACATCCCCACTAGGGGGCGTGCAGGAGGCGGTAATCTATGTCTCTCTCTTATTGCTGTTTCCAACTCTCTATCCCTCTCTCTTCCTCTGTAAAAATTCAATAAAATATATTTAAAAAGGGGTGGGGGAGCAGGTGACATAGTCTTTGCCCATCAAGGTGGCGTCTGGGAAGTTTTTTCAGGTTAGAGACTGTGGACATGTTTCCCAGCATCAAATACAGGTCAGAAATTCTCTTAATTCTCAGATATTTGCTGAGATAACATATATTATTTTTCAAAATAAATTTTATTGATTTCAGAGGGGAAGGGAAAGGGAGAGAGAGGGACAGAAGCATCAATGATGAGAGAGAATCACTGATCAGCTGCCTCCATGCCCTACACAGGGGATTGAGCGTGCAACCGAGGGATGTGCTCTGACAGGGACTCGAATCATGACCTCCAGGTTCATAGGTCGAAGCTCATCCACTGAGTAACGACAGCTGGGCCTGAAATAACATTTAATTGGAGGACAATGTTCCCAGAGATGAACAAGTTTGGAGAGGTAAATTATTCTCTTGTTTGCAAGAAACTCTTTCAGCTTTCTTATACTTCACTGATGAAATGGTTCAGACTTTAAGGGAAGAACTCTCTATCAGGAATTTATGTATACTGAATTTCCCACAAGCCATTTTTCAGGGACTGCTTCATTGGCACTAGGGCTTTGCGGCCACTTCTCTCCACTGTCACCATCGTCCTATCTGGTCCCTGTTTCTTTCCCACCTCCAGGTACTGTACAACCCTGCCACCCCCTGCCACCTTCCTACGATTAAGGAGTTTTGCAGACATGGTGGGGAGGGAGAAACGTGGTCAGTCACCACAGGGGTTGAATGTGAAGAATCCCTTCCTTGCCGCACACCTACCCTGCACCACGCCCCACGGGTACTGCCTGGCCTTGGCCATCTTGTTGCCGATCTTCACCTCTTCGGTGCTGCCGACCACGGCAAACGGCAGGTGGACCTGCCAACAACACAGGGATGGAGAGTACAATGAATCCTCACTGAATATCATCAACAGGTTCTGGGAAACAGCAACTTTAAGTGAAACAACCATAAAATGAGATAATTTTACTAGAGTTTAATTGGCATAAACAAGAGTTAAGTTCCTATGGCATATTTCTGGCCACAAAAACATCACCGAAATTAGAAAGACCCAAATACTTCTGCACATGGAAATGCACGTGAGCTACACATACAGAGGAGATTAATAAAAACAAGTAAGATTGTTATTTCCCAACCTGCTGGCCAGGGCCTCTCCCGGAAGCTCAGAGCACCAGGGGGGACCCTCCCTGGGCAGGACGCCCGCCCTTCCACCACAGGGTGTGCTCACACCCACACTTGGAGTGGGGCAATTAGATACCAGCGGTTCACCCAAACATGCACATCTCTGGGATGTAGGGGAAACCGGAGTACCCAGAGAAAACCCACGCAGATATGGGGAGAACAAGACACCACCACACGGACAGTGGGCCTGGTGAGGAGACAATTCTTCCTTCACTCATCAAAGTTGTAACGAAACAACGGTGAACAAAGTGCTGAAATGGGGCTCTCGGAATCAAGAAACAGAATTTCACTTTGCTGCAAACTCAAATCTTCTAAAAAGAGAAGAACCAGTTTTCTCAATGTGGGAACAAGTGTTAAAGAAAAATGATCTTTTGGGTATTTATTTTACACTTAAAAATCATTTAAGTATGTTAGGAGTAACTAGGTGTGCATCTAAGTTGGAATGTTTTATGAATGTAACATACACATTGGATTTCAGACTGACTTTGAAAAAAACCTCATTAATAATCTTTATATTTAATACATGTAGTAATGAAAATACGTTGGGGATATTGGGTTAAGTAAGTTATAAAATTAATTTCATGTTTCTTTTCACTTCTTTTAGTGTGGCTACTAGAAAATATTCAATTACTCGTGTGGCTCATGTTTCTGTTCAACAGCCCTGCTTCAGGTAGCTGACTACTGCACAAAACTCAAGCCAGAAACACACCGTAGCCCAAAGCACTGGCCCAGGCCTTGCACCTGGACTTATCTCAAGTAATTGGTGGTCAAGACAACTGGCTATTACACGTGGTTTATTTGGGAGCTACAGCTGCATTGGGGGTGGAGGTAAGGACATAAATTCTCTCTTTCCTATTAGGATATAAGAATAAGAACACTTGAAATGGCTGCCCCGAGAAATATGATGTAGGGTCCCCTGATCCAGAGTCCTTTCATTGCAGGTAAATCGAGCAAGGAAGAATATTTTAAAGGCAAGTCCTTCCCCACAGAGAACCTGGCGAAACCCTCCACCCAGGCTGCCCAAGTGGTGTTTGCTTTCTGCTGCTCAAGGTGGTTGTACTCTCCATCTGTCTCACCCTGCAGAGGAAGGAGGAAAGCACATCTCTTTCTCAAACTCCCAGGCTGGAACTCAAATGTGTTCCCCGAAGCTCAGAAGCAACAGGACCCTTCTGGCCAGTTTGGTGTTAATGACCGAGGAAAATTCTCCTTCCTCCCAAGCAGAGTGACCATACCATGCACCAGGGAAGCCCTTGCCACATTTCACGTGGCATTTCATCACCAGGGATGGCTGGTAATGAAGACCGAGAGGAAAATGTCTTAATAAAAGAGCAAGATGAATTTGGGAGTGGCCCTTCACCTGATAGAGGGAGAAAGAGAGCGAAGGTTCCATGGGTGTTTCCTTTCCAAGAAAGTTTACACAAGTTTATTTTCCTGACTGTGCAAAACGACTGGAGAATGGGGAGGGGCAGACAGAGAAAATCAGATGGTATTCCTGCATGTGCCTTCCTGAATCCCACATGGACACCCAACTTGCAGTTCCACGGGGGAGTAAACACGTGGCATCACAACCCGAGTCCTAGACAAAGGCATGAACAGCACACTGCTCTGCTTGGTGGTGGGTATCATAAAGGGCGAGGGTGTCTGCTCCAGAGCGAAGCTCCTGCCTCCGCCACAGACGGCTGTGCAACCTCAGGTGCATGGCTGCCGCCTCCAGTCCGTGAGGTAGAAACAATAGTACCTCCCAGGGGATTATTGTCAAGATGAAATGGAAAGGCTCAAACAGTACCTGGTGCATAGTCAATGCTCCCTAAATGCCAAAACGCCAGGTGCCACTAATACCATGAAGTTCTCAACGCCCAGAACCAGAGAACTGTACAGGCAGAGTAGACCTTCCATAGCGTTCAGTTTGACCCGGTACCGGAATCCCTCCGAGTTATCTCTTCTCTGTGAGTTGAAGCGGAATTGGTTGTTCACCCCCCACTCGTGAGGGGAATGAACCCCTTGGATCGGGTGCTGGCTGTGTTGCAGTGGTACCAACAGCCAAACTCCACACAGGCCCAAACCCCTCTCTGCTCCTTTGCCCATTAGTTTTGGTCCTGTCTTTTGAGTAACTCCAGGCATTCTCCCAAGGGCGGCCTTCCTTCCACACCCCTGGGCCTGTTTCCCAGGAAGGACCTGCACTCCAGGGTCTTTCAGTACCTTTCCTGTCCTGGCCACGGGAGGACGACAACTCCGAGTGTGGCCAGAACAGGACAGTGTGGAGCCCGTCCATGAGATCCCTGAATTTTAAATTCATACAGGAAGAGCCCCAGCGAGGAAGAAAGTTACATTTGCTTCCGAAGTCCTCGTCACAGTGGGCTTACTCTAAGGAAGAAATCTTCCCTAAATGAAATTGCCCTCCGCAGAGAAGTCCATATGCCGAGCTGAAGGAACAAGAGGCAGTTCTGTGGAGTAACCTGATGTCCCCAAGTATGCCGCCAAACATAACACAGGACTGGGGGCGGGGGGCTGGGTTGAAATCTCAGGGCTGCTATTAACTGCTGGCTTTGACCAAGCCATTTAAACCGCTAGATGGACCTCGGCATGACTCCCATTATACAAAATGTCCAGAACTGGCAAATGTAGAGAAAAGAAAGTGGATCAGTGGCTGCCTATGGCTGGGATGGTTAGAGAATGAACAGCTAAAAGGTATACGGTTTCTTTCTGAGGTGAAGAAAATGTTCTAAAATTGTGGCATTGGCTGTACAAGTCTGTGAATATACTAGGAAAACAACTGTATAGTATATCAATCATATCTCAATAAACCTTTTAATTTTTAAAAGTGCCACCAGTACACTTAAAAATGATGGGATTAGCCGAAACTGGTTTGGCTCAATGGATAGAGCATCAGCCTGCAGCCTGAAGGGTTCCAGGTTTGATTCCAGTTAAGGACATATACCTTGGTTGTAGGCACATCCCCAGTAGGAGGTGTGCAGGAGGCAACTGATCGATGTTTCTGACTCTATCCCTCTCCCTTCCCCTCTGTAAAAAAATCAATAAAAATATATCTTTTAAAAATATGATGGGATTAGACAATTTTTTATGACATACTTCAACCTCCCACAGATCTGAAAATTTGATTGGCTTCCTCTGCCACTAGCACACGTTGAAATCAAGTTTTAGCACGCATTCAGGGGAGGCCACACACTCTTCGGTAGCTGCTAATTACAATTCACTGAAGGCCACCTACAATTTTAAAAATTCTAAAGACCGTTACTGGGCATCCACCGTGTGCAAAGAATGCGATTTTTACAGAAATTACTCATTCCCCAATGAAAAAAGATGCATAGAGAGCAGGGGGACACTGCGGCTATTCCAGCCAGACTGGGGCTTGCCAGGAGAGATGGTTTCATAGGCCCACCAGGATTGCTGCAGCTTTAACCATTAATCTCCTGAACAATTCCTCCCTGTGAGGTGGAAATTACATCCTCAACAGCCGGTTTACCTAAAGATTCAGGAAAGGGTGGGGAAAATTAAAAAAGGGGGAAAGGCAGAAACCAATCTCAGAAGCGAAGTGGGGCAGGTGGCCATGTTTCTGCCAACCCTGACACAAGCAAGCAGCGATCTACTCTTCCCTTAAGCTGCTGTGTGTGAAAACGGTGCTGGGCTGGCACCCCCTTCAAGATTCGCTGTAGAAATCGTAACTGTTAGAGGGGGGAGGAAATGTGAGACCACCTTGCTTAACGCTCCACCTGATAGATGGGAAAACGGAGTGACACCGTGGCTAAATGACTTGAACTGGTGGCAGAGCAAGGCCACACCGAAGACATCAAATTCCCAGTCTAGTGTCCTAGCCACTCTACAATGCTGATACAAAGAAAAGCCTTCTGGAAAAATCACTGCCTGGTCCTTTCTCCTCTGAGGACTTACACTCATTGTCGCATTGATCTCTGCCACTGTTTCTTCATCCGTGGGAAACTGATATATCTGGACTCCATTGCTGACCAGTTCACTCATGATCTTACTCTTGAATTTGTGTAATTCGTTCTTGGCGATGGTGTCAGCTTTTGCAATTATTGGGATGATGTTCACCTATAAAACAGATACAATTCCAATGTGAGAGAAATAGACAAATGAATAAACATAGCAAACAGATAAGTTAAAACTTCACTAAAAGAATAGAGATGATATTGACAATAGGACCTTTGATGTAGGTGCAAAATTAAGAAGACATTGGATAATTTTTTAGTTCCATCTGCGAACACTTTCAACTTCCCCTTGGGCGTTGGAAGGCTACTTGCCATTTCCTGTCCTGGGCTACCTCACACTTCTGCACAGAGTAAAAGGAAGTTACTCGAAGAGAGTAGGCGATAACAAAGAAGCCTATCCTTTGAATAACCAGTCACTCCTTTTAGGCCCCTCCCAGCTCCAGAGGAACCTGATTTTTGCACGTTTTCGTTCGTTAGGACAGTGGAATATTTAGCTCTATGCAGGACACATCCTTTTGTCCTTCTGATAACCAAAACAAACATGGTTTCACCTACTTTTTTTTTTAATATATATTTTATTGATTTTTTACAGAGAGGAAGGAAGAGAGATAGAGAGTTAGAAACATTGATGAGAGAGAAACATCGATCAGCTGCCTCCTGTACACCCCTACTGGGGATGTGCCTGCAACCAAGGTACATGCCCTTGACCGGAATCGAACCTGGGACCTTTCAGTCCACAGGCTGATGCTCTACTCTATCCACTGAGCCAAACCTGTTTTGGCGGTTTCACCTCCTTTTAAACTTTCCAAAAATCACACCAACCAGTTCTTTAGCCCAGAAGGAGACCGAGGCCCGAAACCAGGCTGGCTTTCAGATATCCGTTACCTGGACCAGGGGAGTTTGACAACAGCAGCAGAAAGCCCTGCAGAGAGCCAAGGTGTCCTGCCGGGCGAGCCCCGGACCCTGAGGTGGGACATGTCTCCCAGCTTCTGTCAGCATTGTCCACAGCACACAACCTTAAAGGTTCACTTTTAAGATTAACTTTCCCCTACTCCCTGGTAGGTACCGAGGCTTCAATAAGACGCTGCTGCCATCCGATACCTGGGACACTGCTCTCCACCCAGCTCAAGTGAAAAGGGACGGACTCGGTGAGAAAGCCGTCCTGGCCAGAGGAGAGTCTCTAGGGAGGCTTTCCAGGTCACCTCTGTATCCCTTTGATTCTCCTTTTATCACAAGAGCCAAATAAAAAAATCCTTGATGAACCAGAATGAGATGACATGTTGATAGAAAACCCTACTCCTCGACCAACTCCCAATCTCATCTCGCTTGGGCTTCCTCCAGCAAGTGGCAGACGAAAAACACAAACACATCACTGACTGGTGGGCGGGGGTGTCGGGGGGGACGCCAGACATGGGGGATGGGGGAAGATGAGAGGGGAGAAAAATGGTGGGATATTGGGATTGAGACCTAAGGAACAGAAACCTCTGGCTGCTCACATGGGCTATCTTTGGTCCACAATGGCTGTTCAGTTAATATCCACACAGACAAAACGGCAGAGGGCCGCTGTTTTTTGGCCAATGTGATCAGAGTAGATACACAAACCAGGCAATTTAGACTCAAGGTCTCTTTTTCCTCATCCTCAGGGACATGTAAGTCTTTTCTGAAATTATCCTAGTCTTAGTTTCAGTTTGGTAAGACTTTATATTGAACTCAAAAGGAGGTTAGGAGGTAGGAGAAAATACCATAGCTTTGTTCTGTGGTTGTTCTCATTTGCTGCTGACATATTTCAGAAATCTATTATCTTCCATTTACCTCGAAATGAAAAATTAAATGAACTGAAAAAATAGATCAGTCCCTTGCAAATCTTTGCAGAAACTATGATAGTCTTAGTTTCAGTTTGACCTTAACTTTCCACTTTACTTGTATAAAAAAACCTCTGACAATATGTTTTTCGGCTTTTTTTTTTAATTTTATTGATTTTTTACAGAGAGGAAGAGAGTGTTAGAAACATCGATGAGAGAGAAACATTGACTAGCTGCGGGG
>JAAGEH010002528.1:42593745-42682514 GCA_011751065.1 Lasiurus cinereus | reverse complement strand
ATATATATATATATATATATATATATATATATATATATATATATATAACTTTTTATTGACTTTAGAGAGGAAGGGAGAAGGAAAGAGAATCATCAATGATGGGAGAGAATCATTGATTGGCTGCCTCCTGCACGCCCCCCACTGGAGATTGAGCCTGCAACCTGGGCATGCACCCTGGCTGGAGTTGAACCATGACCACCTGATTCATAAGTTGATGCTCTATCACTGAGCCATGCCAGTCAGGACCATCATCTCTCCATTTCAAGAGAAGAATGCTTTTTGCCCTGGATTCAATATAGGAAATCTATTGTTCTCTTATATCTCAGGCCTCCTCTGATTTCCTATTACAAAGTGCTGGCCAATCTTTCCATCTCCTCCTTTTTCTCTACATGGTCCCCCTGGAAAGTCACAGCTTTTCCTCTGTTTACTTGCCATCCACCTGATGATAATTCACAAATCTCCACTTCCACCCCCGATCCTTCACCTGAGCATCAGACCCATCCATCCGACTGCCTCATGCTCTTCCAACTAAATGAGTCTAAAAGCAAACACTTCATCTTGCCCCATGCCCACACTTTCCCATATCCCCTCAACACAGTGAATAACACCTCCATCCACACCGCTGGTCAAGGCAGAAACCTTCCTACCTCCCACACACAGAAACCCATCTATTTTGTGTACCAACCTAACCTAATAAAAAATGTACTCCAGGAGAACTCTTTACCAAAATCACTAGTCCTGTGTGGAACATTTAATTATGTTGATGAAATAGTTCCAGTGGCTTTATCCTCTGGTTCACAACCCTTCACACAGATCCTCTGCCCCGTCTCCTCTCCTCTCTACTTCCCCTTCCCAGCATTTTAGTTACAAAGACAAGGATGCTAACTCCCTATTTTGCCTTTTGCTAGTTTCCCTTCTTATAGAAAGGACACCTATTTATATTCAGTTTGGCCAATTCTAACGTCCCTCAATTGTAGCCATATAAGCCAGAGGAAATGGGGGGAGGGGAGAGCACATCATTATCTAGCTCTTCCATTTTCACATGATTTCCTTTTATGGCATGGAGCTATTCCCTTTCACCCACCACTCATTTTTTTTCACATACCTCCAGCCACGAATAACACAATAAAAGGGCAAATGTTTGACTATGAAACTGATGGAATAAATGTTCACACCATGTTTTTTATCCACCCACTGATCATTCTTGCAAAATAGCCAATGCCATCATTCAGGACTGACTCTCCATTTTATATATAACCAGACACCTACCATGTATTTTTTTTTCTATCTTGCTGTTAGCCAAAGTCAATTTTTGTTATTAAACACACACACACACACACACACACACACAAAAAAAAAAAAAAAAACCACAATTTTCGCCCTGACCAGTTGGCTCAGTGGATAGAGTGTCGGCCTATGGACTGAAAGGTCCTAGGTTCGATTCTGGTCAAGAGCATGTACCTTGTTTGCAGGCACACCCCCAGTAGGAGGTGTGCAGGAGGCAGCTAATCGATATTTCTAACTCTCTATCCCTCCCCCTTCCTCTCTGTAAAAAAAATCAATAAAATATACTTAAAAAAATTTTCGTGTTAAAAAAAAAAATTAGAAATCAAAGACCAAACAGTATACTTCAATTCCATTTTTATCACTCTGATGAAGACTTGGTGAGTTTGAGGATTCTCTCTAAGTGAATTTCAACCATCCATGCTTTTCAGGGCTGTTTATCATTGTAGTTAATAAGCCATTGACAGTCTATCTCCATCTCCCAAAGGGAGGGCTAATATTTCCAGCTCTACAGCAACATTTGGTTTCCTTCTTCTCCAGACCCCTTTCCTTTTTCACTGAAGAGCACAGACAACAAAACAAGGAAGTCCTTAATCCACAAAGAGTTAATTGTGCTATTAAACATAACAGGAAACCTTACCAGATCTCTCTTCCTGCCTCCTTCTAGCTAGTCTGGTCCCAGGCAGATAATGCTGTAGGAATGCTGACATGTCCGAAGCCTATATAAACAAACTGGGACATTCTTGAGGTCTTGCATCAATGGCAGAAAAGCTTGCCTAATCCCCACACTAGTAAAATAATCATGGGTTCAGAGAAACAGCACATCCTTTACCATACGATTACATATCAATGCAAAAATGCATATCCCACTTCCAATTTTTTGATGGATGCAAGGCCTATCTGAACAACTATTTTAAACAGTAGTCATTTGGGTTTTCAGTCCATTGTGTCAACACTGCCTTCTGGGGCACAGAGTTCTAAATGCCATTGAAAGAGGTTATGCAACAGCTGTCAAGAAATTTCAGAAGAAAAAAAATATTTGGTATCTAGGTTAGGTTAATATCACACTTCCTCTCTTCTAAATCTCCTTGGAAACTACTATTTGACCCAAATGAGTCAGATAACTTCTTAAAGAGGCCTCCAGCTGCAGGGATGAGAATCGGCACAGGACTAGCCACTTGGTGATTGGTGCGGGTTGAGTGCAAATCCACCGCCTAAGGCAAAGTCCCTGGTTAGAGGCGGGGCAAAAATGTAGGGGCAGGACTGAGGCATGACTCTGAGCTGGAATAGCACGTGGAATGTTAGCAACAGGATGCTGGAGGAGAGCTTCATTCCTGTAGAAAAGGATCCTGGAAAGGTCCAGTTGCTGCCTTCCCAAAGGGGTGCACACATTTAACCCCAGGGAGAAACAGTTCGGGTCAGAGAGGGAGACACGCACCTTACTTTGAGTGTGCATTGTGGTTGCACAGTGACCAGGAGCCCCAGCTCTCTCCTGGGCTCCCACAATGCAACTGTGCTCTTTATCTGGTTGCCATGGTTTTCTCTTCATCCACTCCACTTGGCATTACCAACAGCCTTCAGGCAGTAGCCTCACCATCATTGCTTGGCACTGAGGTCATAAGTTAAGAGCAACTGCTCAGCTGCAGGGGCTGAGCTCAGCTGTCCCCGACCCCTACACAATGTACAGACAGTCCTTTCTGACCAGCAAAATAACATCTCTCACTCTATCTAACACATTCTCCTGTTATTACCGGACAATGTTTATTGAAGAGCATTTAAATTGCTCTTTAGATAAAATAGAGCTCAGTGCTCAACTATACAAGGAATTAAGTATTTCTTTGTCATTACTATAGTGCTCATATAGATTAGCGACAGTTAAAATCTAGGGTGGGCAAAAGTAGGTTTTTCAGTTGTGAGTACATGAAACAGACTTTATTTTTGTATTACTATTTATTAATTATTGTATTATTTCCATGCAAATAACTGTAAACCTACTTTTGTCCCCCCATCTATCTAGGCCAGTGGTCAGCAAACTCTTTAGTCAACAGAGCCAAATATCAACAGTACAACGATTGAAATTTCTTTTGAGAGCCAAATTTTTTAAACTTCAACTTCTTCTAATACCACTTCTTCAAAATAGACTCACCCAGGCCATGGTATTTTTGTGGAAGAGGTACATTCAAGGGGCCAAAGAGCCACATGTGGCTCACGAGCCAGTTTGCTGACCATGGATCTAGGCAATGCACATTTCTAGATAAGAAATAGTTCAAGTTCCTTTATACAAAACACATGTATATAATATACATAGTTTTGAATAAAAATCCAAACAGGAAAAACTCTGGTACTAATGAAGTTTCTGAGCTCTAAGTAAACATACCATCATTTGTTGATGTGGTGTTTTATTCCCATAATGCTGTCATTGCTCAAAAATGTCTCTGGAAGCCCCCCCTCCTGGATGCATCTTTGGGCCTGGGATAGTTTTATTTTAACTTTCTCAAACTTCTTTTGAGATAAAATATAATATTTAAAATAGTCAGCCAGAAACTAAGATTTTCCCAACAGATCTTTCATAAAAAATGTTTTCTTCGCTTAGGGTTTTTAGGAGCAACCCGAAGCAGAAGTCACACAGGGACAAGGGTTCTTCTTGCAGGCAATGGTGAGGCATCTGGTTATCTGGACACACTTGGTGGCAGTTCTAGGGACCTAGCCCAGGGTCACAGGTGGTTGGTGGCAGGGGTTTCCGCTAACTGTCCTGCAGGGCAGTTGTATGTTTCTGTTCCTTTAGATTGATTTTCCCAATGAGTAATCCCCCAAATCTGGTTCCATGGCCCTCCTGGAAAAATACCACAAGTTACCTTATTCCTCCTAACACATCCCGTTTCTGCTTACACTGTGGAATCAATTACAAGGGCTGATTCTGACCGTAAGAAAATATCTCAGGACAAGAATGTCTCATCTTTTCGTCAATACACTTGGACCAACTCCCATCATCAATGAACATTCAGCCTTTGAATTTACCGGGGATGGGTCATGTTATTGCTTCATCCATTTATATCCCCATGAAATCCCAAGATATACCTGTCATCTTTATTTATCTGGTCTCCAAATCCCACGGTATCCACGATGGTTAATTTCAGCCGGACATTGCTTTCCTGAAGCTCGTAACTTCTGGCTTTTAACCGGACACCTGGTTCATTGTGAGTAGCGGGGTCACTTTCAAATTTGGTGTTGAATAAAGTGTCCATTAATGTGGACTTGCCGATGCCCGTCTCACCTACATGACCACAGGGGAGGAATCAGAAAACGTGTCAGTGACTCTCAGGAGTGTTTCATAACCATGTTTGTACAACTTCTAAAAAAGTCACTATCACCAGTAATCCCTCCACGAAAAGACAGTTCTTTCCAGATGAGCTGTGTTGAATACCTCCCTAGAAATGTCTTAGTAAATTTTAGAAATTATTCAGCAGAAAAGATCTCGAACTTACAGATTAAGATACTCTTCTTTAGCTCGAGAGAAACAACCTGTTTGCACATTACAAAGACATAACGTGTATCTCTTCTTCTCCTAATTGTTGGTATGTAAAACTGCTACCTAAAAGAAATTATACTGTTGAGTTTCTGTTACTAGAAAGAAAGACATACTCCATTTATATTGAATTACCTGATACCAGGTACTGTTGTCATAAAGAATGACATTTTCCAAAACAACCCTTTTGAGAATAATAGTAATAATCACACACCTGCTAAGTGACTGAGTGCTGACTTTGTGCCAGGTGCTGTGGCAAGAGCTTCCAATGCATGACCTATTTAAACCCTATCACAGTCCTCCACGAAGCAAACAGGTGCTCCCGTCCCCTCCATTTCACAGCCGGGGCACGAAGGCTCAGGCAGGGTGTAGGTAACTTGCCTGAAGTCACATTATTAAGTGGCAGAGTAGGGTTCTAACCCAAGTCTGTGTGACTAACACCTACACTGAGCCAAAAGAGCATCCCAACTTTCCTATTACAGAAAAAACTGCCCAATATTTCCCAACTATAGTTATGAATTTGTGTGAATCTTCTATATCAGTGGTTCTCAACCTTCCTAATGCCGCAACCCTTTAATACAGTTCCTCATGTGGTGGTGACCCCCAACCATAAAATTATTTCCGTTGCTACTTCGTAACTGTAATTTTGCTACTGTTATGAACAGTAATGTAAATATCTGTGTTTTCCGATGCTCTTAAGTGACCCCCAACTAGGTTGAGAACTGCTGCTGTAGATCTAAGGCCATCGAAAAACACAGATATTTACATTATTACAGTTAGATAGTTCTCCCAGCTTCAGAGTGATGTCCGCAACAGTGAAATTGAATCATGTTAAATGACCTGCAACAGTGGCCTTATTAATTCACATTGATAATTTAAGTCATTAAGTGTTTACCAAGACTTTAACATGTGCAGAGCAGAGTGGCAGGTACCTGGTCTCACTATACTAATCAAATGGTGAGACACAAATGTGGAGCTACAAAGAGCTTTAGCCTGACCTTCATCATAAAACCAAGCAAAATCCTCCCTCATTCCAATTCTAATTCCAAATTAATTCTGAGTCAAAAATAGTTGGCAAGGAGAAAAGAACCCACCCCACCTTTGTCCCTGGTGCTGGTGTTAGTGATTAAATATGTGATGGCGGAAAAAGGGAAGTAGAAATCAAAGAACATTATCCATAGGAAAGTCTTTTTATTTTGAATTTGGAAAATCTCCCTATTAGATTTCCAACTCAATTTGAACTTGCTAATATGCTGCAGCCCTTCCAGCAAATCCTAGGAACAGTTCCTCTTCTAAAGGGTTCCCATAATGCCAGTTAGGATGGTGACAACTGTGTGGGGAAACAAGAACTCTGGGGCTGACAGCCCTGAGGCAAGTCTCCCACTGTAATGGCAAAATCCACTTAGCAATTGTAAGTTCCATATTACTCATTGTTTCCCAACATAAGGCAAAAGTGAAGTAGAATGGAGTTTTTCTGGATTTGAGCTTTCTCTAGTTAGCAGCCTTGTGTGGTTTGCCATTGACTACAATGATTCACGTTGAGGATGAGTCGGTCAAGTATGTTTGCTTTACTTTTTAACCTTGCCCATTGGGCCCCGGACACAAACAAGATCAAAGCATTTCTTCTTCTTCCAGCCTTCATTCAGCCAGTGTTTTTCCATTGCTTACTCTGTACCAAGTTCCGTGTCACATTCTGGGAATACGACAAACTAGCCTGCTGCGGTATTCTCCTATACCATAGAATTCTACCTGGAACGTGACTGAATGAATACCAATCAGACTCTAATTTATTATGATGGGAATAATATTCTAAGTGTCTGCCATAACCATATTCCTCTTATGAGCAAGACGATACTTCATACCTAGTGACCACAGGTAACTAAACCAGGGACAGTGCCCTGAACAGAGGCACCTATGGAAGCTTAACCATGATGCTCTGAGACAGTGCCTCATTCTGGGCAGTGACTTGTCTATCAATCAGAGCTCCCCTACTTGGCAGTTTGAATGAGAGATACACAATCTGCACCCATGGCAATGGCATAAGAAAAGATATACAGAGCAGTGAATAAGCAGAAGCCATGAGGCAGCAAAGGCTTCAGGTAAACTTAAGATGTTGACAGACCATTAGCTGGGAATATAGGAGAAAGAGAACAGATAGACACAACAGAGCTTAGTGTCTGAAATTCATGTTATACTAAGAAAAAGGTAATATGCTAATTAGGGCAGATGTCTTCTGGACATACATCCCGATAAAACCACAGCCGCTGCGAGGCCTGGGGCTCAGGCAGCTGTGGGCTCATGAGCCCCAGAGGCTGCAAGGCCCGGGGCTCAGGTAGCTGCTGCAGCTGGAAGTGGCAGCAGCAGTGGCAGCAGCAGTAGCAGCAGCAGCAGCAGCAGCAGCAGCAATGGGGTGATAGGGATGATACCTTCCCCTGATCAGCCTGGTTGCCTCCAGCAGAAGGAAGCCATCAGTAGGACATCCCCTGAGGGCTTCCAGACTGTAAGAGGGGGCAAGCCGAGTTGAGGGACCCCCACCTCAACCCACTGTACGAATCTTTGTGCACCGGGCCTCTAGTCATTAATAATACTTGAGCATTTACTATGTGACAAGCATAGGTGGTGAATAAAAGGAGACAGCAGACACTGAGTGAACTTCTATAACGTCCTGAATGTTATTCCAGATCTCCGTGAAGTCTGCCTGTGTAGCAATTGAGACATTTTCCTGTCTTCCTTATCTTCCTGAAAGTTCTTACCAAAAAGGCCCATAGTGAGAGTAATCTAGACTAGTCTGTGCTCCCTAACATGATAGAGCTCAACAAGCTCATATCCATGATGCATGGCTTAACAAAATAACTTTGAGCAAAACAGTTACTGTGTAATGGATACAGAAAGAAAACAGGGATCTCACTTTAAAAAAAAAATACTTTTATTGATTTCAGAGAGGAAGGGAGAGGCGGAGAGAGATAGAAACATCAATGATGAGAGAGAATCATTGATCGGCTGCCTCCTGCACACCCCCTCCTGGGGATGGAGCCTACAACTCAGGTATGTGCCCTTGACCAGACTCAAACCTGGGACCCTTCAGTCGGCAGGCTGACACTCTATCCACTGAGGACCTCACTCTTAGGGCACTTAGAATCAGGTAGGCAACCCAATACTGTAGGTAATCCAATCGTTTTACGTCCCTGTTACACATGTAACTTTCCCACGTGCAGCGAACTTCTTTTCACGATTTACTTATTTTCAGGCCATGAACAAAGGGATGACAGCAGTACTACCTTATTAGGTAATGATTCTGTCTGTAGAAAGTGATCCATTCAACTTTCATTTCTTTCCTAAGGACAGCAATAGCCAAAACCGGTTTGGCTCAGTGAATAGAGCGTCAGCCTGTGGACTGAAAGGTCCCAGGTTCGATTGCGGTCAAGGGCACATCCCCACTAGAAGGTGTGCAGGAGGCAGCTGATCCATGATTCTCTCTCATCGATGTTTCTAACTCTCTATCCCTCTCTGTTCCTCTCTGTAAAAAAATCAATAAAATATATTAAAAAAAAAAAAAGACGGCAATAAAGCCTTCCATCTCCATGGTAGGGACTCTTGGTTACCATGACAGGACTGAAATTACCACCTCATTGACTTAGCTGAGAATTAGTTAAAGCTTGAGTCGATCAGAAACACCATGCCTTTCTTTTTTTTAAAGGTAATTTTAATTATCATTTACATTAGGGAGGGAATTATGAACAATTAGCATTCCAGGCCCTACTTACAGCACTGGGTTAATCAGTGGGTTGGAAAAACCACTGTTCCTTTAAATTTCAGAGTGCTTTACTTTCCATTTCTATGCTCTGTGCTTTTAAGAGCTGTAATTAGATACAGCTACTCCAGAAGCAGTGTGATTCACCAAAAGCAGTTCAGTAAGAAATGACAGCTTTTGGAATAAAAGTAATTCTAGAACTAGGAGAGTTTTTCAATGCATTAGTTTTTGAGGCCTCTCTCCAGCCTCCAAAAGGACATTTTCTCTACTTTTGAGAAGAATATTTTTGTTCACTCTAATTGAGTAACTGAAAGCCTACCAGGCATAGGTTCCAATTCAAACTAAACAGTGGTAACAATATTTTGAGAAAATTAATGACTGACACCAACTCTGAAGCATTTCCAAACTCCTCAGCAGAATACCTGGCCTTTATTAAAAGTTAACTGGAAAGAAAAATGATCCTGATGATCTTTTATGCTGAGATTTGCCACTTGAGTAGATTTTTCTGAGTTTGCTAGTTTTTTGTGTTCTTTTTTTTTTCTGTTGTAAATTCATCTACCTAAATGCTTAGTTGTTAGAATAATTAGAGATTTACTCCGCCACAACATCCCCCGCCATGGCTTCTGTTTTTCTGCTCAGCTGATGCTGGTGAGCATGACACCAACATCACAGCGGAAAGAAGCCCCGCCTCTTCCATTCTGTTCTCAGGCTCACTTAATTTACAAGCTCTTAATCAGACATTAAAAGAACAAAAAGTACCGAAACCGGTTTGGCTCAGTGGACTGAAAGGTCCCAGGTTCAATTCCGGTCAAGGGCATACACCTTGGCTGTGAGCACATCCCCAGTAGGGGGCGTGCAAGAGGCAGCTGATTGATGTCTCGCTCTCAAATTGATGTTTCTAATTCTCTATCCCTCTCCCTTCCTCTGTGTAAAAAAAACAATAAAATATATATTTTTTTAAAAAGCAAAAACCCAACAACAACAAACAAGCAGAAGGACTACTGCATTTTCCAGCATCTAAGACACGCAGGAAAATCATCTCAAAAGTCGAGGTTTGTCTTATAGGGTGAGTATATCCCAAACTCTGTATTTTAACTGGAAGAGTTGGGGGTCGTCTTATACACCCAGTTGTCTTATACGTTGGAAAATATGGTCTATTATTAATTAATTAGAAGGGGATTGTAGATTGGTCAAATAGTTGCTCTATGATACAGCATTTTTACTCTGATGGCCCAGGCTGAGTACTAGAATGATTAGCCAAGTACCTGTGCAGGAAGGTCTGCCACCTGCTCTAAAGAGTCTCAATTTTATTTTTGGTTGGAGCCAGATGATCAGAGAGCTATGTCCCTGAGCAGTGTTGTTTTACCTCCTCAGAGAATCGCCTTTGATAAACATGCTTTGGCTAATCCCACGAGCCTACATGAGGGATTTGAAAGAAAAGCATGTGACACTTGGCATTGCATGGATCCATTACACTGACCTGGGGATACTGGGGAACCTAGACCTAGATATGAGGACATGTATCTTTTCTAAAAACCCACGGGAGAACCTTTTTCAGGTGAAGTTGTGTTTCATCTAGAGCAGTGGTTCTCAACCTTTCTAATGCCACGACCCTTTAATACAGTTCCTCATGTTGTGGTGACCCCCAACCACAAAATTATTTTTGTTGCTACTTCATAACTATAATTTTGCTACTGTTAATGAATTGTAATGTAAGTATCTGTGTTGTCCGATGGTCTTAGGCTCTACAGCAGCAGTTCTCAACCTGTGGGTCTCGACCCACAGGTTAAGAACCACTAGCGGGACACCTAAGACCATCAGAAAACACAGATATTTACATTACAATTCATAATAGTAGCAAAATTATAGTTATGAAGTAGCAACAAAAATAACTTTATGGTTGGAGGTCACCACAACATGAGGAACTGTATTAAAGGGTAAGCGGCATAAGAAAGGTTGAGAACCACTGATAGAGCAACTCTTTTATTTTAACTTCACAGATACTGTAACTCTGCGATGGCTAAACTGTTAACATATTTGGCACATAACATGTGCTCAATACGTATCTGCTGAAAGGCTTTCCTCCATGCTCTGCCCACTGGCTGAAGGCAAACACATTCCTGATAGGCAGGTCTGATGGCTTTGAGTGCTGACTCTCTCTCTCAGACGATACCTTACTTTGGGGGGTTAACTGTATCTTTATTCATTTACTCATTCACTTCACCCTGTAAACCACTTTATATGCTTTCCTAGAAAAGCAAGAGGGAATTAAAAAAGTTCACCATTTGACTGTAAAATCCTACAGTTTATGTTGACACGACAGCCTTGGCTAACATTATCTTAAGCTGGTCAGTTTCCTATTCCTCTTCTGTCATTCCCTCAAAAACAATCATTGTTGAGTTACTTTAAAAATATCTATTTTCAAAATGCATTGTTGATTTACTTTGGTTCCCCTTCCGAAGCAGGGGTGTTGCAGTATTTCCTCCATCTCTGCTTGTGCACAGAGACCCCACGTACGGCTGCATCTATGCTGAGGTTTCTCATAGAGCTAGTGTCATTTTGAAAAATGAATGAGAAAGGTATTTAAATTGTACATGTGACAAATTCACGTTCTCTGGAGTAATACAGCATGGGTAAGATAGAAAAGGCTTTATTTAAACCAAAGTGCAGCTTTGGGGTGATTCAGTGTGTTGCAAGCAAGATGGAGAGTGAGGGAACTATGAACCCCCCGGGTGCTCTGGTACCCAGTGTAGCTTCAAGAATTCTCTTCCCGGTTAAGTGAAAACTACTCTCTCACTCTTGGTTACATTTCTTTCCAGAGCTCAAGAGAGATAGATGCTCATATCAGACATTTAATTCAGTGCCTCTAAAACTAGACTAAGCTCATGGCAGGGTTAGTTTCTGCCCCGGTTCATTTCCTCTGTTTGCGACCTACAGTACCTTGCCACAAAACAAATTTTGAGAAACGTCATCAGTTTTTTAACTAGGCTCATAACTTTTTTAAAAATCCTCAATTCCCTTCCATACTTACCACATGAAAATAATTTAATGATGTTATAAACAGCAAACACACACATACTATATTAAAAATGACAAAGAGACAGTAGGATGACAAGGAGAAAAGAGAGTACCATGAATGCTCTTAAGCTAAATATGACACTTATTCCCCTGAGGGCTGTCAAAAGCTAGAACCCTTTTTCATAGACTCTTACTTTAAAAATAGATGGACCACTGATTGACAGAGAGTTGTTTTCTTATACAGATACTTTGCTGTAAAATATTTATGGTAAAAAGATTTGATGCATTCCACTCTCTGAGGATAAGTATGCTTAATATTAATGCTGATACCCCTGTGTCCCAAAGAGCTAATGCTGGCTCTAACCACAGGGCTCCAAAGAGTTATGGAAAAGAATCTGTTAGCTTGATATAATGGCATGGAAGGACAGCCAGGACTTAGTGTGAAGTGAGAAAAAGAAAACACAGCCTGGCCAAGGTAGTGCAGTGGTTGAGCATCAACCTATGAACCCAGAGGTCACGGTTCAATTCCAGGTCAGGGCACATGCCCAGGTTATGGGCTCGATCCCCAGTGTGGGGCGTGTAGGAGGCAGCTGATCAATGATTCTCATCATTGATGTTTCTCTCTCTCTCCATCCTCTGCCTTCCTCTCTGAAATCAATAAATATATATATATATATTTTTTTTTTAAAAAAACACAACAAAACACAGAAGAATATGAGCTCTAAAACCAAAATTAAGAAGTTCTTGTATAATTGTGAAAGAGCTGCTATGTATGTCCAGTGTGTGCCTCTCTCATGCTCATCTGCCTTCTGATCTTCTTTCCCATCGGAACCTCTTGTGTTTGGGGCTGGGCTCATCCCATTTCCCTCCTGAGGACTCAGGCCTACCAAAAAATATACAGCCTTTTCAGTGTTGGGGGTTGAGGAAGAGTCTTAACGGAGTGTAAATTGGATTTTAGCAACTCCCTATGGAAATGTTCCTACTATGAGAAGAGTGAGACAGAGAGAAGTGCAATGTTGCTGGCTTTGAAAATGGAGGGTCCAAGAGCCACGAGAAGTTAAAAAAACAAGGACATGTAGTCTCCCCAAGAGCAGTGGTCGCAAACCTCTTGGACCTCATGGACTACCAGTGGTCTGCGGACCACAGGTTGGTGACCACTGTCCTAGAGGTTCTGGAAAGGACTGTGGTCCTGCTGATGCCTTGAATGGAGCCCAGGAGGACACAGGTCGAACTTCTAGAGAACCACAAGACAATACTAATAGTAATAAACTGGAAAAATAATTTCCAAGTACAGAAAGATGTAGAAAGTTTCTAGAAGGATTTCGGTGTTATTTCTGTGGAATGGAAACGAGGGTGAAAAACGAAAAGGATGGGGACTGTTTTTTTAAACAGAAAGTATGTACTATTTTTGTTAGTATGAAAAACTAGTTTTAAACACGTCTAAGAATAGAACCAGAATCTAAAAAAAATCTCAGAATCATAGGTATTGTCACCCACTCGGGTGAGTCAAAATAGCAGCTGCTCTGCAAATCCAACAGGGCAGCATGGACATGGCTTGGGAGGAATTCTGACCAGTATCATAACTGTGCTATTTATTTAACACAAGGGGGTAGCCCAGGAACCAACACCCCTACTTCATACCATACACCCTGTCAAACCAGGTCTGTCCAGCAAGCCCAGGACCCCTGGAAAATTTCCCAACCTGCAAGGGTTGGGATATAACTCTCCCATGTATTTGTGAAGCTGATTTTGAAGACAAGGCTCGGGGAGGCAGGGAAGAGAAGCCAGAATAGTAATCAGCCTACAATTTAGCCCACTTTTCAATAGAAAAAAAAAATCAACAAATTGCCAACAAATTGCTATGCTAATGAGGAACTGCAGGCTCTGCAAGCAGCATTTACTGTAAGAGAAAAGGCAATTCATTTATGCCACGCTGTAGAACTAGCTGCCACTCAGGAGGCGCCCTGCTGAATTTTAAATGGCTTCACTTCACGTAGGGAAAAGGAGAAAGCAAGCAGGAGAGCTGGCTGCCTGGTCCTGTCTTCCTCTCGCACCGTGCGGAGGACCTCACGCCAGAGAGCGAGCCGGTCCATGTGCCAATCCACGGTGGCTTTCTGCTGATGAACACTCAGTGCAGCGGCTGCATGCAACATGTCCAAATACTTCCAAACAGGGAAACATATGCCCCTCCCCTCAATGGGTATCATTAAAGAATGGTGGTTCTTACATTGAGTGCACACCTTTTCTAAATTCATTCCACTTTATTTGGACAAGAGAAGTGAGTCTGGTACATTCTGCCAAGTCTGGGTCCACTGGGCTCTACAGAAACACAGAATTCCTGTTGTTCTACCTCGGAGTGAAATCTTGGGGGTACATGCCCAGAGGACAATGGCAACAAACCAGTGCCGCCTAAACCACTAAACCACTGCCCTACAGCTTAGCTGGGCCACTCATTCATCTGGAGCGACCTGTCCACGGAAAGGCCATCATCTGTCCCAGGAACATTTCTGCCTCAAATCGACAGGAGATGTGTATTTCTGTCCCCCACTTCTTTTCTACCTTCCTCCTCTCGGTGTAAAAAGGATATGACTAGAGAGAAGAAGAAAAATACCACAGCCTGAGGCCTAGGCCAGTGGTCGGCAAACGCATTAGTCAACAGAATGGCAAACCGTGGCTCTCAAGCTGCAGTTTGCCGACCACTGGCCTAGGCTAATGTGCGATGTTCTAAGGGTATGAATAAAATGTACTGAGGATACAAGAAGCCAGACCTCTTTGACCTTTGCCATTTGTCTAACAGTAATAAATTTAGGTCAATTTTAGATTCCAACTTAAGGATGAAAGGTTAATCTGACAATTAGGCAGAAAGTTTCTTTCAAATATAAAACAGAATTTTAGATTGTCTTTTGCTCTCAAAGCAAACATTTTAAATGCTGTGTGTTTATTAAAGTAGTTAGAATAGTTTCAGATCTTACTTACCATAGGTAGAATATCTTTTAAAAAACCCCTAATGGAGGTTACCGCTGCACTGCAGTTAGAGACCCTAGAAACACATGCTTAACAGGCTCCTGGTGGTCTTACTATGTATGTCCATCTCAGTTCCTGCTTTTAACTAATGTCTAGTTAGGGTCTAAGTCCCTCCCCCTGTCAAAAATGAAAATAAATGATTCAATAACAACGTTCAGCTGATCACTAAGTAAAAATAATTTGAGTAACACCACAAAACTTACAAAGCATGTACCCAAATACAAGAATCTTTGTAATGGTGGGACATATAGACAGTGGGTATTATTGTCCTGCTTTACTAATGGGAAAAAAAAAAAGTGAAAATATCATTCTGCTTATTTCCTGAAACGAGTCCCTTTCATAGGCACCTGCCAGCTGAAGGTCAGACTCGGTGCCCGCACCAGGTGATGAGTCACTTACCAACACACAGGATGTTGAAACAGAACCCTTGAGAGGTTGACTTGTTGACCAGCTGGTCAGGAAGACTGTCAAATCCAACATGGCCAGAGAGAGACAAGTTTCGGAGCTCTTCATTCTGGAATTACAGAGGGGAAATGTTTGAGAACTCACGAACTGTGCCAGCTGGGTACCACACATTATAGACAACACCCTCTCCCTTCCTTTTTCCTGGCGTGCCCGGAAGAAAGAGCTTTTCTCTGAATCCACACCCTCCTTGGCTTCTACACAACTGAAGGGACTAACAATCCAAAGCCACGCTCTTCTCACAAAATCATATCTACTTCCAAGTGGATAGTCTCCAGCACAGCTCACTCCCTCTTACATGTGCACTGGTCCAGGGAAAATTGAGCTTCTAGAGGTGACTATTTCAGATACGTAGTAAGAGACATAAAAAAGCTCCAACCATTTTGGTAGCTCTGAACACTCAAGAGAAACTTTCAAATGACTTTCAACCCAAAGTAAAAACTAAGTAACTCTCTTCCTGGTACATGGAAGGAGCTCTGAGAAGCTCACAGTGGCTCACAGATGAGAAGCTTCCTGGACCCTATCACCATCTGGGACCCCTTGGGGGATACTGGATTGCAGGTTTGGCCCGGTCCCCACAGGCCAGGCTGAGGGACCCCACCGGTACATGAATCCATGCACCGAGCCTCTAGTATGCATGTAAGATCTTTGGTTAATCTCTTCCTGCCCTTCCCCCACCCTCTTCCCGCTGAGTTTCATCAGTTTGTTCCATGTTTCCAAGCCTGTGCAGAATGTCTGCCCCCTGTTGGTCAGTGTGTGTCATAGCTACCAGTTGACCAGTCGCGTAGGCTTTTATATATAGATGCCTACTGCCTCCATGACTTTGATGGCATCCCAAGCGTCCTGGAGATGACCTGCGAAACCTTTCCTTCCCAGGAAAGCAGAGGTCAGCGATAGTCCTTTAGTTATAATACCACAGTTATGACTTGGGATTCCAGAAACTAGATACTGAAAGTCTTCTTGAAAACACCGACTGCTGGTGTTCTGGCTATGCTGCCAATGAACTTTATATTCAAAATGCTAAAATTTAGATAAGAAAAAGAGCCTCAAATTTACAGTTTGATAATTTAAAAAAAGAAAAAAGGCATTGGCCAGAGTCAGTCAACATTTAAAAAAAATAAAATGCTGGTTTCCTTTATGCCTATTTGTGTTAGATAATGATGGGAGAGACGTCTTTTAGTAATCTGGGACTGAGACTCCATGTCCAAATTGCCAGGGTTGCCACAGAGGCAGAGAAATGTGCCTCCCTGAACGTAGTGATTTTAAGGGACTGTTGTATGAACAATATAATGTCTAAGGTCCTTGCCAGCTCTAAAATCCCGATTCTCTGAACAAGACTCAAAGCCATCACGCTGCCTGAATACCATGGTGGCAGCTGCAGGCTTGAGGTCAATGGGACAGAGAACAGATGCTCAGTCTATGAATAGTTTCCTTGAAACCTGCCAACAGTGAATACGAGCCTCAAGAGTGGGCACTTATCCTTGAACAGGATGGCACGGTGGGCAGCTCACCAACAGCTTCCGGAGCAGGATCCAGCCGGCAGCAGGCCTGGTAGCTGGCCCGTCCGCCCCCAAATACCACACGGCCCTAATTCTACTCTCCTCTCACCCATCCCTTCCTCTTCAGATACCTCACGGTTCAGACAGCAGGTATTTTTAGGGCGTGGACCACATCCGCCAAGATGTGGGGGAGGAGGATTTGAAATGAGTCTGGGTTATATTTAGACCTCTTTCCATCACAGCTGTGCAGTAGCTGCCGTGTGTCAGGCTAGGAGAAGCCACACCAGCCTGCATTTCAGTCACATCCCCGATTCGAACACTCAGCAAACGGCACAAGAGAAGACAAGGCCCAGAAGAACCATCATCCTACCTCCCCTCTCCTCTCCATCACAATTTTAACTTCCAGGGATCGAGAAGGGGAGTGGCTCCCTGCTCGGGATTCTGGAGTGTTAGGTTTTTAAACTCATAAGATATCCACTCAGAAGCCAATCCTGGTAAAGAATCAGTTAGTAATTATAGCTCTCATCCCAGGACCCAATGCTCAGCATCTCATATTCTCACCATTTCCAAAACACGAGAAACCACCCCCACATCCACTGAGTATTTTTATACCCACGGAAAAACCACACACAAAATGAAGGGTTATAAAACAGTTTGGTCCTGAAATATTTTTTTTTTTAATTTGAAGGTATGTCTTCAGTCTCCATCTTCTAACTTTGTAACAAAAAATATGTAAATGTTACAATGCCGCTTTAAAATTCCATAATCTGAGCCTAATTCTCTGCCCAGTATTAAAGGAATGCTGGGAGTTACTGCCCAGCAGTATGTGATGGGGGAAAGGGAAACCGGCATTTCTCTTTTGATCCAGGAACAGATGGAAAAAACGGGAAGGCACGTAGGAAATGTGAGGGGAGGTTTAACTCACACAGAGCAGCGGAATCACACCCCGCACTCCAGTGCTTACCGCGCCATACTTACTGCTTCATGCCTCAGCTGCTTCTGTGCAAAGAATGTGGGGTTCCTTCGGGGTCTGTGGGCGTGGTCTCAGGCAATCTCCTCCTTTCCGACTTTACCGCTCAGAACTGAGGCACTTGATCTCTGACACTGATCTCTTTGCCTGCCTTCAGTTCTGAATTTCTATCTAAGGGGTGTTTTTCTCGGGTTGTCCTATCTGTACCTCAAACTGATATTCTCCAAACTGAAATCATATTCCTCTATCCTAAACCACCCCTATGCCAAAGCTCCCTATTCCTGTTAGTGGCACTTATCTATGCTTGAGACCCAACTATCCCCTGTATCTATTCCGAAATGCCAGCGATGCCACATCCTCTTCTCTAGTCCTACTAATCCTACAGCCTCCCAGCTGTCTCCTGGCCCAGATCCTGTTCCCTCTAATCCCCTCTGTGCCTCGCTGGCAAAGGGATCTCAGTACACTCCAAGGCCCGCAGTCCCAAACTCTGGCCTGCCATCTCAGGCCCTCCATGGGCTAACCCCAAATCTCTATTCCTACTGGATCACCCACTGCTCCCCATGGAACACATTACACTGCAGTTCACCTGAATTCCTCACTTTTCCTGGGGACAATCCCAGGTTTCTCCCGTCAGAGTTCACTCGCACTGTTTCCTCCATCTGGGAGGTCCAATGTTTACATAACCAAGCCTTCTAGACCCCACTGAAATTTACCTCCATCACTGTCTTTATTATGAAATTTCAGTGAGCTTGCTCCTTATTAAGAAAAGGAAAATAATGATGGCATAAAGGTGGCTCAAGCTCTTTGGTATTCCATGATCACCACAACAGCTAACATTTATCGACCATTTCCAATGTTCCAGAAAAGCGCTAACCATGAACGAACTAGTTCATGTAGCTTAACAATTCTACGCGGCAGTTACTATTATTACCCAATCCCAACTCACAGATGAGAAACCAGAGCACAGAAGTTTAGTAACTTGCCCAAGGTCAGACAGCTAGTACACACTGAGGAGCTGAAATGTGACGTTAGTCACCCCTATCGCACAACCTGAGTCAGCGATTTCCAACCTTTTTCATCTCAAGGCACAAAAACTAATTACTAAAACTCTAGGGGACAGGAAAAAATGTATTTTTTGCTGATCTGACCAAAAACTCAACGGTATAATTTTGAATCATTCATACTGGACAGCTATTGTTATGTTGGCTGTTGTCCTTTTTTTTTTTTTTTTAAATTAAAAAAAGGAGGGGGAAGAGGTCTGTGCCCCTGACTAAATAGTTAGGTATTGCATATTTGTTGTTGTTGTTAATCCTTACCCGATGATATTTTTCACTGATTTTTTAGAGAGAGTGAAAAGGAGGAGGAGAGAAAGAAACACTGATGTGAGAGAGACACATCGATTGGTTGCCTCTGCATATACTCCAACAGAGGCCAGGGATCGAGCCTGCAACCGACGAGGTACATGCCTTTGACCATTTCAAACCCAAGACCCTTCAGTCTGCAGCCAACACTCTAGCCATTGAGCCAAACAGTCTAGGGCAGCACTGCATGTTTTAAAAGAGTTCTTGCAGCACACCAGTTGAAAACTGCTGATCTAAGTTCCTGGTAGCCTCAGACAATACAACGATTCGAGTGTTATAAAAATCCAATAGGTTAAAATAGAAAGGAAAAAATATTCTAACCTTGTCATTCTCTAAAGTTGGCAACAATAAGAGGTGGAAGTCAAGGGTTAGTATTGGCAAAGTAGCTCCAAGTATATTTTCACTGGTCCTGGCAAGGCTGAGACTAGATGTTGATTTTCCCAACTATGGCACATGAAGCCAATAATATAAGGCTTAGTTTTGACCAACATGAAGCCACTAAGTAGGAAGACCTTAATTGATTTAGTCCTCCACTTGCTAATCTATCTAGTTTTGTACTTAGATGATGTGTATGCTTCTTCTACCTTAAAATGGGTTGTGACTAAATTCTGTGGTATAAAATAAAATCACCAGTCTTAAACTTGACAATCTCATTTTTCTCTTTTCAGAGCATCTCCACATGGATGCAATTATTTGTTCATTCAAAAATACTCACTGCTCAAAGCACAAGGGAACAAAATATGCTATTTTTGTTATTCACTGAGAAATACTTTTCCTGCCTTTACAAGGGATACAATGTAGTGATAGAGAAAGGACATAAATAAAGATAAAGCCGCCAGAGTAACAGTAATAAATGCCATGACTTTAACTATGGGGTGATATTGGGGGTGGCAGAGGAGAGGGGATGCGCTAGGGAAAATCGAAAGGCACCATTTAAGAAGGCTAGAGCTTCCAGATCTACCAGGATAAGAGAAGTCCCATTTACTGAAGACTTCCAGATAAATGCCTTCTATGCCATTCACTTTGTTATGAATGTATACTCTGAAGTGTATCATTCATTGACAAGTATTTCAGAAGATGCCAGGCTGACTTCATTACTGAAATCGTTATAGAACAAATTATATAAGAATGTGTGCCCACACTTACACTCCTTGTGCTGCTTTAAAATATGTTCCACGATCCCGAACCTTGCGTAACCAGAAGCAGGATGGCAAAGGCATGGGTTTGAACCCCAGAGCCTTGCTTCCTACTTGCTGTAGTCTCTGTTTCTCCATCAGTAAAAACAAAGCACTTGGCAGGGTGTTGGGAGGAGCCAAGGAAATGGCATGTATGAGAGTGCCTAGCCTTTAACTCGAACTCAGGAAACCTGGGTTTCCTTCCCCTAAATTGGGTGGGAGGAGGAGAAGGCCGTGATTTCAAAGTCTGAAGTGAATCCGAGGCTCTCCTGCGGCTGCAGGGCCTGCCAGGAGGAGGACTGAGCAAGCTCACCAAGGAGGAGAAACCACAAAGGAAGGACCGAGTGAACAACAAGGAAATGGAAGAGAGCATGGGATTGTAGCCAGGAGAAAATCCACCCTAAATAGGAAAGTCATTTACAAAGCTGGGGGAGAGCCAGAGATCCCCATTCCTGCTGGGGGGCGGGGGTGCCATTCTGGACCCCCATCTTCTCTTTTACTTCTATTTTAATCCAGCCCGGAGCCTCTTGAAATTAACCCACTAAATGTGCCCAGATGGATTCTATTCACCATAACTCAGAAGTGAAGTGCTATCTTTCTTTACTTTTAAAACTGAAGGCCTGGGGAGATGTGATTCTGATCTCGAGCAGCTGATCCTTATCAGCTGGCGGAAGCCAGGGCATGTTACCAAGGTGATATATGTTTTAATGTATGCTGAAAACAAGAGACTTAATCTTTACCTTCAAAGTTAGATATTACAATTTAGAACGATCTTTGCCCCTTAAAAATTTAAATTGTTTTCTAATTTTAAGAGATTACTTCTTTTTCACATTCATTTATAGAGCTGGCAGTTTTGTTGATAAGAGATGCTGATTCTAATCTTCTCAACGCCTCATTTTTATGATTATTCTATTGATCCAAGTCACTTAAGCCCCAGTCTTATGTTTTCTCATCTGTTAAACAAGGAGACCTAAAGAAATGACCTCCAAGCAAAGTCTGTGGTTCTAAGGTGAATTCTAAGGATTTCTGAGGCTGGAAGTCAGAGGTGCATAAATCTAAATCTGCCATTTTGCTTGAGGAAAGCCAACACGGGATGAAAAATTCCTGGTCATCTATTTTCTCTTGCCAGATCAGGACGGCTCGCTTTCTCAAGGACCCCTGAAAGGAAGTTTCTATCAGCTGTCCTGCAAAACTCCAAACCTAACAGAAGTCTGTGTCCACACCTCCATGTTTCCCACCCAACTTTTTAAATTTTTGCATGTTTAACGATAATAATTATGACCTGGTTTCAATTATAAAGCCACCCTCTATAAATGCCCTGCTTCAAAATACCCCCCCCACACACACACACACTTCAGCTATATCTGCAGCTTTCCACAAGATTTTTGAAGAGTGGGTTTATAGCCTCAAAACAAAACAGGAAATAACTCCTCTATGTAAGTTAATCATCTGTCTTTAAGAAGACAAGTAAACCTGTACTCATGCTTTCATTCATTCAACAAATACTGAGTACCAACATGTGCTGGATAACTGTGCTAAAGGCTAAGGGGATGATGATGAGAAAACAAAGTATTCCTAACTCATGGAGCTTACCATCTAGTCAGACACACACAGGTGCTAATCAAACAGTCACAAACAGACTCCCATAAGCTATCCAAAGTACCAGGTGTTATGCAACCTTAGAATTTAGGGGATTAACTGGTCATTCTTCCAGGAAACCCACCGGTCTGTGTAGTGTGTAAAAACACAGATTTGTCTGCAGCATAAAGTATTATTAATTTAGTAGATAACTCCTATGCACAGGTGATATGCAGGTTTTATACATTCAGATGAAAACAGACAGTCCTTCTGACAAGCATTGCCTAAAGGGAGGAGAGAGAGACTCAAGTCTTAAGAAAATGAATGCCCAATTTTAACTGCAGCAGAGATGGAGCCATGGGGCACCCTCCCTTTGCTCTCTGTCTTTTCTCCGTAAAGAAGATGCCCACTCAGAGAAAAGAAGGTCATATCCCTTCATCGCAGGTTGTCCTCTTTTTTTTTGAGAAGCAAAGAGAACATGCTGCTTCTCACATTAAAACCCTGACACTCCTGGCCATTTTCCAGGATTTGGAGAAATTCTAGCCTCACAAACAGTCCAAGAAGTTAAGTTTTACCCAAGTGCCTGATGGATCGCTTTTGTAAATACATACTCTTACATAAGTACATCTTAGAGAGTACTGAACTGGTGTCACAGTCTCTTTTAAAGAAGGGAAAGTTGGAGGGAAGATGGGAAACGCCCTTAAGTTCCCATGCAAAAGGGGAAACACTGGAATGCGAAGTATCAACCCAAACCACAACTATGGAGCCTGCGTGGGGATGTTTTCAAGGCTAGACATTGCTGGGGTAACGTTCGTACTCTCCATGTCTGAGGCATCTCATTACCAGTGAGGATCATGTTCTGTAAGGATGACTGGGACCACATTTGCTATTCTGCTTGTCATCTATACCACGAAGTCCCAAGGTTGGAGCCAAGAAAACCCCCAAGGAAATGGTCTCACACATTCAGCAGAATAGAGCCAAGAAGGGAACAGTCAGGAGGAAAACCATATGAGGGAAGAACTGAGTGCAGCCCAGCTAGCAGCTCTGAGTGAGAAGAAGGGGACAGCTCCCAAGTCCCAGGGACATCGGCTCTGACTGCCCGACCGAGGAAGCCTCCCAGGAAAACACCACCAAATACCCAGAAAAGATCTCGATTAATACTGAGTAGCTGCCCCAATTTCAAGTGCCATCTCTAAGTAACTCTCTCTGAAAGACTGCCAACGGGGAGCAAAAATTTGCTTTTCCAGATCCTTGCAAAAATAATGTGGTATTGTGGTTTTTCTTTAGGGGTGGTAGGATTATAGGAAAATTTTACTTCCTAATTGTTATGTTTCTGTAACATTTGAATTATTACCCTCCCCCCCTCCCCCACACACAAAAACAACCTACCTCACACTCTTTTAAATTAAAGAGTGAGATTTTAAAAGTTAGGGTATGCTAATAACAATAATAAATACTAAATAGTAAAAAAGTCTTTTTAAAGGAGATAAGCCTGAAATTTTTTATTGCAGCAAATAGGTGGGTATAAAATATACGAGGAAAATATGAGTTTTTCTGATAACAGAACCAAGTCACAATGAAGTGATAAAAGTAAGCAGAGCCCTAGGTGGTTTGTCTCAGTGGATAGAGCATCGGCCTGCGGACTGAAGAGTCCCGGGTTCGATTCTGGTCAAGGACACATGCCTGGGTTGCGGTCTCGGTCCCCAGTGGGGGGCATGCAGGGGGCAGGTGATCAGTGATTCTCTCTCATCATTGATGTTTCTCTCTCCCTTCCTCTTTGAAATCAATAAAAATATTTCTTAAAAAAAAAATAAGCAGAAAAGTGGGATAGTCCCATGGAAAGTAGTTAGTTAACACATGAAGTCAGGGGGCTCAGGGCAGCTCCCCCATTGTTCAGCTGCGAGTCCTAGGGTAAGTCACGTAACCTCTCAGCACCATCTCTCAGGGCTGCGGCAAGAATTAACATCTGACACAGTTTTCTTAAATGACCTCCTTCTTGCCAGTGACTTTAGTGACCAACCATGGGCCAGCAATTCCCTAGTCATAGCCCCGTCTCCCTCCAGTATATCCTCAGCCAAGGCATCTCTAGGCCAGCATCTCCTAGTGGGAGTCAGCCTACCCACCCCCATTCTCAATTCAAATCTGTCCTATTTCCCCTTCCTTATGTCAAATGGCAACATTTACTTCAACATGTTAGAGAGGCCCTAGAACAATAGCAATTGGTATGAATACTGCTGAAAGTCTGAATAAATTTACAGCCGTACCCTACCCCTCTTGCAGAAGGAAAAGCCCCCTACTTTAACCAACAATCTCACACTCTCCACTATCTTCTGTGTTGGAGAGGGAAGACTTCTTGAAGACACCTGCCCCAGGTTAGCTTTTCTCCTCTACATCCAGATGCAACAACCACCTCTCACACCCTCTTGGGGGTCGACCTTTCCCACCAACACTCTTACCTGACAGAAGTGCATTCGGTCTACCAGCTGACTTCTATTTCTGAGCCCATTTGCTAACACTACCCCCAATAAGATCGCAACAAAATTTGTGTCCTGTGCGATGTTTCCCAGAAATTCTATTTTCCAACCTCCTTATGCTCAGAGAAGGAGGCAGGTACACTGACAGGGCCAGGTGGAGAGAGAACCACGGCCAACACCCAGCAGCCCGGTGCCTGTTACGCTTGGGCCAGCTTCAACGGTAAGAATTCATATGGCTGTGGAGTGAAGCCTGACACCAAAGGCCTGACCATACAGTGTTGCTTCTGTTCTCTTTCTTCCACCTCTGCCTCCAGTTCTGTCTCCTGCCTGTCTTCTCTACCTCCCACCTTCACATAAAACAGTAACTCTCCACACTTCCTCTTGCTGGTGTCTCTCACTGGCATTCACCTCTGCTTCATCGGCTATCAGATTTCTCACACAACAACAAACCTCAGGTGGTCACACCAAGAGCGACAATCCCAAAACTGTAAACTGTGGGAGCACTTTTTTCTTGCAGACAGGATGTTTCTCTAAAAGTCAGTGGAAGCACTGAGAGGTTCCATCTACTTGGGTGCTGAGAATGAACACCACCACCAACACAAAAGACATTTCCTTTCGTTTCCAAAGACCAGTCGTGTTGCTGAGTCCAAGTGACGAATGCCTGGAACAGCCTAACGTTACAAACTGCTGATCAGCAGAAAGGCGCGTGCTTGGGAAGACAAGGCCCACATGTGCATTCCAGGGACTTACACACTCGGCAGTACTCACAGAGGACGGGGGTGGGAGGGAAGCAATGTGACAAACAGGCAAGAAGTATTTATAAAGGCACGGTCCGATTAGAAACAGATGTTCCGGCTGCTCTCTCACACCCCTACATCCCAGAGATGGTGAGAAACCCTTTGCTGGGCTAGCCACCTAGGAGAGCGAAGAAGACAGCCAAGGAGGGTCGCCCATCAGTTTAAAGTCCGCTGGCTCTCCAGTGCGACCCCAAATAACCCGAACCCATTTCAAACACAGCACCTATCATCTGGCAGAGCAGAAAAACCAACCAAATTCTCACAGTTGCTCATTTGGGTCATTTTTGTCCCGTCTGCCCTGCCTTTATGACGTGGTCTATTTTTTCAGTCCAGCTTTTTCCAACAGTGATGAATAGGAGGTCAAAGATAATTAAGGGAGCCATATCAGTTGGAAGCTTTTTCTCAGCTTTTAAGTATGGTTTGACTCCTCATAGTCACACATCCATTCCTCAATGCTTCCTATCTGAGAAATATTGTGGCCCAGTTCATATAGTTGTAGGCACCACTATGCATTCATCATCAAGGAGTGAAATGTGGATGGGACATTTCCTTCCCTATGCCACCCTCTCTATCAACAGATATAAATTAGCCACTTCCTTTTGGAAAGATACTGTTTATTTCTGTCCCTTTCTGGAAATGGAAGGGGCTTGTAGTTACTGCAGTGACCGTGTAATGACAGTCTCTGAGAAAGAAGAAAAATCCAAACCCGCTCTCAGGCAGCCATAAACAAAAGCACCGGGGATGTCACAACCTGGCCACTTCTTCCTCCTAAGGCATCTTCAGTTCCTCGGCTGGGCTGATTGGCAACATCGCTGAGTGCGGGGGTACATTTCTAGCACCTGAAAATGGAGGGTCCACACCAAAAAATGGCCAAAGCCATGGTAAATACATTCTTAGAAAATAAACATACACCTTAGCATGTGCTAGCACCCTGCCAGCATTACTAAACAATCCTGCTGAAAATACTCCAGCCTTCCTGAGAGTTGCACGGCATCCTAATTGCAGCCCTGGATGAACCACACCACCAGGATGGAAGAGAGGTTGTTGACATAAATTTGGGGCATGTCTGAGTTTTCTATCGCCCCATAACAAATAACCACAAACTTGGTGGCTGGAACAAAGCCTATGTGTTCGCTCTTGGTTCTACAAGTCAGAAGTCTGGGTATGGTATGGTATGGCTGGATTCTCCACTCCGGATATCACAGGCTGAAAGCATGGTGCTGGCCAGGCCCAGTTCTCATCTGAAAGCTCTGGCGGAAATTCCCCTTCCAGGCTCATTCAGGTTGTTGGCTGAATTCAATTCCTTGCAGCTATAGGACTGAGTTTGTCTCTCCTTGTTGGCTGTCAACCAGAGGCTGCACTCAGCCCTGAAAGGTCACCCACTGTAATTAATCATACGGGCCACCTCATCGTCAATGGCAGCATCAGAGAATCCCTCTCACATTTCAAATCCCCGTCTTCAGGAAGAGCCTTATCCATTTTAAAGGACCGATTAGGTCAGATCCAGCCAAGATAGTCATATCTTCAAGTCAACTGCGCCGGAACAAACCTAAACAGGAAATGCCGCCCCATCATATTCACTATTCTGAGTTAGACAGGCATCTCCACACTGTTTTACACCACATCTGATAAGGCTGCAAACAGCTAACTAGCTGGAGAGTCGATTGCCTTTGGAGGAAGTAATGAAAGTAAACTGCAAATAGTTAGGTGGGTCCTGAGGAATAAGAATTCTAGGAAATGCAAAAGCTTCTTAAGGAACTTACGCCTTGTTAGGGGAAAATGTCATGGCGATAAAAGGAAAGACAAATGCAAGATGTTTGATGATGAAATATAGTACAGAGGTTATCAGGGAGTGACCATAGAGAGCAACAGGGACCAGAGCCAAAAAGGAAGGCGTTCTTGGAGTCAGACCTGACCCAGGTCGTGAGAAGGTAGAGACGACCTGGGTGGCTGCAGAGGAGGGATGGAGATGGTAGGACAGGAAGAAGGAGAACCTGTCAGGGAGGCAGGCAGCAGTAGGAGAATGAGATCTAAAGCGCATGGTCAGCAATGGACTGGGAAAACTGAAGAATAATTAAGAATGGAGAACGTAAGATTTTAAAACTGATTCACATTTCAGTCTATTGCAAATATTCCTTAAAGTGAGGCACGCTAAACACACACATCGGCAATACATAACTAAACAGGTGTGTGCCCGCACCTGTCCCGGGGGGGTCCCACCGCTGAGGGACAGAAGAGATGTAGGAACAATCACTGAGCGGCCACATCATGAAAGAGTTTTCTGTTTCCCACCACCCAGTGCACTTACTTAGGAACACATCCTCCCGCCGGAGTAGCAGCCCAAAGAATCTCGAGTATAGAGTTGCGTTTTAGCCAAGGTTTTAACCCAGATTAAGAGCCTGGGCAAGGATCCAAATGGTAAGCTATTTGATACAAACGTCCTTCCCAGCATTAAAAAAAACGAATGCATATTTTGCAGAGAACTTAACGGATTGACTCCATTAGTTATGGCTACAATGTGTGCCATCCTAATCAAGCCAAAGCTTTCTTATTTCTTCCTTACTTTACTCTTCTAAAAAAAAAATAGAACCAGCTAATCCCTAAAACACAAATGCTCCCATTAGCAGAGCAGACAACTTGCTGTCGTACAGAAGATGGACTACACGTCATAGCAGCATCCATCCAGCCGTAGGAAAAAACTGGGTTTAGGGGTTTTCTCATACATATCGGTGTGCTTAGGAAAGCAGACCCAAGAGGCCGTCTCACAATTTTCCTCTCTTCTCAAATGTTTCCTAATGACGGATGATTTCAGATGCAGGCTTTCTTGTCTACATCAGCTAAGGCAAAACAAACCTCTTTTCACATGCGGCCACAGAAGAATGTTCCCACAGTCCCTTCCCGCTTTCCACTGTCTCTTAAAGAGGCATTTCATTATCATCATTATCCTGGTATTTCTGAATAATCAAGTAGGGCCCAAGTAGGGCACTGGGAAACCTCTACGAGGGACAACAATCTGTTTATAAATCCCAGCAGCTCTTAAAAATAGATGATAAAATACGTGCAACAAACACCAGAGGTTCCATTTTCAAGCATGCTGTTCCCACCAAGCACAGACTTCACGCTGAGCGGGGGTCCAGTTCCACCTCCACGCTCCTAGATTAACAGATTAAGAGTTATGGGATATGTGACTGGGAATACATCTCTGACAGGCTTTGACAGCATGATTACAGGGAGGCATTAAACTGAAATCGAAACTTGAAAGATTATAGCTTGGCAAGGAGATCCTTGATGCAATTCATACATTCTGTAGGAAGGAGACACTGATAAAGCTAAATGAGACCCAGGGTGAAAGAAAACAGAATTAGCAAAAGTCGTAGACACTGATCCAAGTAGCTGCCATTACACTCTTCCAAAGCCCAATGGTTCATTAGGATAATTATTATGCAAGTAGCAAAAGTGAAGGGCAAGCGGGAGGAAATAAATGATTATTATATGGGCAAAAAAACAGGAAGAACAACTTTGGCCATTTGGTTTTGAGACAAAGCCAAGCCTCAAATCCCTCCCACAGAGTGAGGGTCAGGCCATCTATCTGACTGTAATCGTGGCTGCACAGAGTTAGGTCCTGCTGGCCACAACTGCACCAACGGCACATACTTAGGTTGGCTGTTACCAGGAGTGGGTTTTGCGCAATGTGGCGACTGCAACCACCAATGAAAGGAAACGAGGCTTGGCAGCTATTCCCCAGGAGGCTCGGTCCAACTTCCTACACACCCTGTAGCCCAGATATTAATAATTCGGCAAGACAGTATGACAGCCACAAATCTGGCTGCTCACTTACACACCGGGGCAACAACCACTATAAAACCAGGTGTCTAGGACAAAGAAACAGTGAAGCTTCACTCTTCATGGAGAACAGAACACTAACAAATGCTCCTCATATCTCACCTCAGATTCTGGGATCAAGGTGGAAAGTAGATTGATATCTTATAAAAATACCAACTCAAAGTTGCCTGGGGTACCCGAATAATGAAGGTTAAAATATTCACAGGGCAAGGCCTGGCCAGTATTGCTCAGTGGTTGGGTGTCGTCCCATGGACCAAGAGGTCCCTGGTTCAATTCCCCATCAGGGCACATGCCAGGGGTGTGGTCTCAATCCCCAGTAGTGGGAGTGCAGGAGGCAACCGAGTAATGTCTCTCTGTCACTGATATTTCTATATCTCTATCCCTCTTCCTTCCCCTCTCTCTAAAATTAAAAAACAAAAACAAAAACCACACATATTTTTTTTAAAAGCTTAAAAAAATATTCAGAAAGAGGGTATAGGCTCTACCACTTCTTTGACCAGAGTAGTAAAAAGACAGAGGTTGAACACTTCTCTTGATCAATCAACCAAAAAGCAATCATTGAACACTTACGTAAAAAACACAATGCTAAGTGCAGTTTAGCAAAAAAAAACAAAACAAAACAAAACAAAAAAAAACGAACAAGATACTCCAAGACCGCCATGTTTGGTCTGCCCTTCAAACGTTTCAACGCTTTTCTCCTTCCACCACAACCATCATATAAACAAGAGTTTAGCGGGCACTCCATTGCCAAGCACCATACCTGGACCTTTAAAAAAATCTTCCCATTCAACCCTCATAACCCCGTGAAGCAGATTACTATTGGTCCATTTTACAGATGAAGAAGCCAAAGCTTAAGTAAATGGCACAGCCAGCATTCAAACCAGTTTTGCCAGATTCCAAGTCTATCACCACCCATACCTCAAGTGGGACAACTGATTCTCTTCAAAGCACACTCACCTCTGCACAGAGAATGCCTCCATCCTCAACTCTGTTAAATCCCACTCATTCTTCAAATTCCAGACAAAACGCCATCTTCTTCGTTGGCCTTCCCTGTTTCCTAACATTAAACACCACTGCTTTGTATTTTACAAATGTTCGTTGTATCTGGGCCACCAGTCACATCCTGCACCAAGCAGTACACTTAACCACGCCCCCAGAAAAATGTAAATTCCTTGAGGACAGGAAACTGTCGAATAAACTCAAAAGAATCTGGAGGCTGTGGCTAGAAATCCTATCTAATAAAAGAGTAATATGCAAATTGACTGTCATTCCAACATACAAAATGGCTGTCCCTATGTGGTCACAAGATCCTGCCCCCATGTGGACACAAGATGGCCATCAGGGGAGGGCAGTTGGGAGGTACCAGGCCTGGGAGGAAGGGCAGCTGGGGGTGATTAAGCCTCAGGGGAGGGCAGTTAGGAGTGACCAGACCAGCAGAGGAGGCAAGTTGGGGGTGCCTGGGCCTGCAGGGAAGGGCAGTTGGGGGGGACCCAGGCCTGCAGCGGTGGAAGGTTAGGGGCAATCAGGCTTGCAGGGGAGCTGTTAGGCATCTATCAGGCTGGCAGGGGAGTGGTTAGGGGGTGTTGAGGCTGGCAGGCAGAAGCGGTTAGGGGCAATCAGGAAGGCAGGCAGGCAAGCAGTTGGGAGCCAGCAGTCCTGGATTGTGAGAGGGATGTCTGACTGCCCATTTAAGCCTGACTCTATGGGAACCTGGCCTAAATGGGCAGTCAGACATCCCTCAAGGGGTCCCAGATTGGAGAGGGACACACACCCTTGTGCATGAATTTTGTGCACCGGGCCTCTAGTAAATGATAAAGATTTACTTAAGAGTTTTAGGGTTTGCAAATGGGAAACACAACTGGGCAAAAGCCCAGAAGTGTCCAAAGAAAAAGAAAAGTTAGGAGTTACAGTGAAAAGCGCATTCTTAAGAAGAATCTGCATTCTTAGCTCTATCTAGGACTGGTCCAGGATGGTTATTAGTCAGATGTCAGGCAATCTGTGTGATGGATGCCAGGTGGTCTGATGTATATCCAGGCATTGATGCAGGACTGGAAAGTTCAAAAAGTCTACATTTCCAGGCTAGTTGAAACAAGAATAAAATCAATTCCCCATACCTCAACCTACTTCATTTTAGTAATTTAGCAGCTTGACTATAGTAACTCTATAGTTTATTTCTTCACTCTATTCCTCAAACTCTATCTTACTCATTTACTGTGATTTTGATTTACCATAATGTCACACGTAGCCACTATTGAATGTTTACGATGAATGAATACAGAGACTCAGTTCTCACAAAGTGAACAGTCTGTCCTTTCCTCCCCACAATGAAAAACAACTGCCATAAAGAAGGAAGAATTCACCGAAACCGGTTTGGCTCAGTGAATAGAGCGTCGGCCTGTGGACTGAAAGGTCCCAGGTTCGATTCTGGTCAAGGGTATGTACCTTGGTTGCGGGCACATCCCCAATAGGGGGCGTGCAGGAAGCGGCTGATTGATGTCTCTCTTTCACCGATGTTTCTAACTCCCTATCCCTCTCCCTTCTGTAAAAAATCAATAAAATATATTTTTTTAAAAAAGAATTGATTTAAAAAAAAAAAAGAAGGGAGAATTCATTATGAGCTAAAATGCTAAGGTGTGTTTGGTGGAGGAGGTGAAGTCTAAGATGCCTTATAGAATGGAAGAGACAGAGCCACTAGTGTTCCATGGCATGCTTCAGTATGATCCCTTCTCAGCACTTAGTGGCAACCAACGTGGCCTAGTTAGAGGTCTAACATCATAGTGGCACTTGCTCTTAAAACAATTATTCTGCTAAAGATTGTATGTTTGTATGTATGTATGTATGTATGTATTAATGAATATATAGTCATGCACCACATAATAACATTTCAGTCAATGATGGATGGCATAAGTCCTCAGTTTTCCTGGGTCTGTTCCCTTGTATGCATGTTATTAAACTTTGTTTTTCTCCTGTTAATCTTTTATTACCGGGATATCTCAGCAAGAACCCAGAAGGATAAAGAGGAAATTCTTTTTCCACCCCTACAGACCAATAGTCTATACTATATCGCCTAGGTATGTAGTAAACTATCACATCTAAATTTGTGTAAGGGAACTCTATGATGTTCGCACAATGATGAAATCACCTAGCAATGCATTTCTCAGAACACATCCCTGTCATTAAGCTGTACATGGCTTTCTGTGTGTACTAATTCATTCCAGGCCCAATACTGGGTACATTACATTGAATTCACTTTTCTCTCACCACCTCCCCTCAGATATGTACTATTATTCCCACTTCATAGTTCAAGGCAACTGAAGCTCAGAAATTGAGCTGCTCAGGGTCATGCAACAAGTAAGTGGTGGTTCAAAGTGAGGCAGGCTGCCTTCAAAGCCCTTGCCACTACATTAGCAAGGCCCGAGAGCCCAGAAAATCTACTTCTAGTCAACCTTTTGTGAACCACAGAGTGGCAGGTGTGTGTTGGTCATCAGGGGACACCCACAGCCACACATGAGTGCATTACACACACTACAGAGGTGGTCATCTCCCATTGTTGGAAACAGCTGGAGAGGCAGCTCTGCCTTGCACACGGCCCTAAGCCACCATGTGTGAACACATAAGGAAAGCCAAGGGAACGTTCAGGGGAGTGGGGAGAGCAGAAAGCAAGAGGAAAAAGAACCTGAGAAGCAATGCATCTCCACCAGCAACTACTGGAGTGGATGTCTTATATTTCTCACACAGAAGGCACAGTCTAACCTAAATGTTACAGGTTAAAGTTGAGCAGTCCACAGCAATCACTCTCACTTGTGTAAAAAGCAAAGATTATCAAACCTCCTTTCTTATTTACTCTGGCAAAGCCATAAACACAAAACACAGTTATAGCCTTAGCTGGTTTGGCTCAGTGGATAGAGCATTGGCCTACAGACTGAAGGATCCCAGGTTCGATTCCAGTCAAGGGCACATGCCTGGGTTGCAGGCTCCATGCCTGGTAGGGGGCGTGCAGGAGGCAGCCAATCAATGATACTTTCTCATCATTGATGTTTCTCTCTCCCTCTCCTTTCCTCTCTGAAATCAATAAAAACATTAAAAAAAAAAAAAGCAGTTGCAGAGAAAAATCACACAGAAGATGTAAAGAAATGCATCAGAGATGAAGAAAGAGAGGATGCAGCTAGCAGTCCTGACTACTTCAAATCACAGGACTAACACATCAGAAACTCCTTTCACTGCCTCCTCTGCTTCTCATAGACCACTATGAGGAGCAAACCCACAAAAGGTTGTGTCCCCTCCCACCCCCATAAAAAAACACACCAAAACTCAGAAGGCTAGAGAAGAAGAAATATATTCTGTACCACTACATACCACTATGCACAAAGAACTAGCAAGCCATTTTACCAACTTAATTATTCTAAAAAATCTTTTGGGATGAGAGAACATCTCCAGATTTATTTCCTCATTCTATTTAGAGCAGAATGCTGAAAAGCTTTATCATCCAGATTATTTAAGTTTAGACTACAGAAGAAAGAAATATTTTTTTTTTACTTTATCTTTTTATTATATTTTTTAATTTGTCATCATTGTTGAAAGTATTACAGATGTCGCCGAGACCGGTTTGGCTCAGTGGATAGAGCGTCGGCCTGCGGACTGAAAGGTCCCGGGTTCGGTTCCGGTCGGGGGCATGTACCTTGCTTGCGGGCACATCTCCAGTGTGGGGTGTGCAGGAGGCGGCTGATCGATGTCTCTGACTTTCTATCCCTCTCCCTTCCTCTCTGTAAAAAATCAATAAAATATATATATTTTTTAAAAGTATTACAGATGTCAATTTCTGGGTGTGTTTTCTGTTGTTGTTTTTCCCCATTGACCCCCTCCTCCCTGCACCTGCCCCTCCCAAGCCTTCGCCACACTATTATTGTCTACCCAGGGAAAAAATATTGATTTACTGACAGAACACTATTATCCACTTTTTCTAAGCCAATATTAAAAAGTAAGCCTTTTAAAGCTAATAATATTTTCATCTGCAGGGAAACTAATATTAATATTCATAATTGTAAAGCCTATCCTGAGCTAGGCATAAGCTGGCAATTTCACTTATGTTGTTTCACTTAATACTTACTTGGACTCCCACCTTTGAAGGCATTTTTAAAAAATATATTTTATTGATTTTTTACAGAAAGGAAGGGAGAGGGATAGAGAGTTAGAAACATCCATGAGAGAGAAACATCGATCAGCTACCTCCTGCACACCCCTGACTGGAGATGTACCCGCAACCAAGGTACATGCCCTTGACCGGAATCGAACCTGGGACATTTTAGTCTGCAAGCCGATGCTCTATCCACTGAGCCAAACCGGTTTCAGCCTCTGAAGGCATTTTAACTGCATTCCTTCATGTGCAATGCTCTACAGCTTGAAATTTGGGACAAATATTTAAGCCATCAGCCACTGTGGCACCAAAACAAAATACCTGTTTTTCTTATTTCCCAATAATCCATGAGGAAATTACAAATAGTTTACTCAATCATGTGAAAACATATCCCAGGGTCATTTCTTTAGGCAATAATATTTCTGTAAGTGCAACAAATGGAAAAGCATTCTAAATCAAACTTTAATAAATTTAAAGTCATGTGTTATTTAATATCACTTTCTCCTCTTCTAGGAAAAAAAAAGGATAATTGCTTCCTCTTGGGCTTTTTTCTAGGGTCTAAATTTCTCTCCCACCAATGCTTTCTGATTTTAGAATACTATACTCTTCTCTCCATTTAATTCCATATAACATTGTGTAGCTGCATCAATTCACCTTAAAACAAGTAAGTACACACAGACCCACAAACACTTGCCATTGTGTTACAACTGCCTTCAGCAGTTACATTCCATAGCTAAAAATCCACCAGGGCTTCCAAGCCAATTGCTGCTTTAAGTGGCAGGCACTACCACTCCCCCCGGCTTCCATGTCTCCATCTGTCACACAGATGAGGGGAGAGGGGCTGTGGAGAAAGGGTCCATGAACAATCTCTACTTCTCAAATTATGGTATTTTATCACTCACCAGGGGGAAAGAAGGAGAAACTTTGCCAGACCCTGCATTAGAGTGGCTATCAGGCTTCAAATGAAACCTCGCTAGAAGTATTCAGTCATCAAAACAGAAGTATAAAATGCTCAGGCCAAATGAGAAGGCACAACAGACAGGGGAATGGGTCCAAATGCAAGTCAAACAGTGGGTTACTCTGTCCAAGAAGCACTACTGAGTATAGTTTTAAGACCACAAAACCAGGCTATTATCTAACAGAAAGCAAAACAATCGACCAGCCCTTCGGGGGCCTGGATCACTGTGACACAGAAGGCTTCGAGTGGAAGGAGGTCACTGTCACCAGACCATGCCCACACCGAGAGAATGCACCATTCCAGTCCCATCTTTGAGCTTGAGTCTCCGAGTTGTTTATGCATACAGCAATGAGAGAATCACAAGCCTCAGATCCTACCTTAACGCAAGTACAGGAAGCAAAAAATGACTGGGGCCGGGGATGGAGCCTGAAACCGAGGTATGTGCCCTCGACCAGAATGAAACCCAGGACCCTTCAGTCTGAGGGCCGATGCTCCAACCACCGAACCAAACCGGCTTTGGGTTTGTTTTTTTCCTCTTTATAGTATTTTCTTACACACCACTCTCAGCACACAGAGTCCTAAAGTCAAAATAACATGAGTGCCCACTTCCTTCTTTGCCATCTATCTATCCGGAAACTCCATGCTCGTCCCAGAGGGAAATGAGTGGGGATACAGAGGTTGGGAGAGTCCTTTGGAAGTTTTCCAACCATGTATCAGGTAGGCTGGATCTGCTTGTTACTTCAGCCAAAGCCATGTATTGCACCAGAGTGAATGAGAGAAGCAGCTCTGAAGACACAGCTGTCTTCCATTAAATCGGTATTAAAAAGAAGACACAAAAATGTAAAACAATGCGTCGCTCACTAACGTTTTCTTTTGAAACATAATGTAATTATTTTATATTTCATAAAATGTAATGCTAACATGTAATGAAATTATTCTTAATGAATTAATAAGGAAATATCTTTGAAGCGTAATAATAGAAGTGGGTTGAAGTTACGACAAAACCTCATGGGAATGGCTACGTACTCTGCTTTGGTATAAACTATAGCAATTAACCAAAAATGCAGTAAGCACTGGGGGAGAGTAGAGAGGCTTTCAGACAGTGTTCTGTGTAGTCTGTATTCTGTGGTCCACGGGCTGCAGTGCCCCCATACAGGCAGCCCCCACAGTAACCTGGGCTCTGCTCCGGGGGATTTTACCAGGGCTCACATTTTTTTTACGAAGGGTGACTCACCACAAATATCCAATGGCAGTGAGGAACTAAGTGAAGCCTGATTCACTGCACCAGTAGTGCAGCCCCCAAACTGTTAAAGATTTTTATCACCACAAATTAGTCAGTGGCCATGGTCCCACACATGAGGTAAGGGACCAGGAGGGGAGTTTGAGGTGTCCCCCCTCCCCGGGGGGGGGGGGCACTGGGAACTAACTATCTATACTGCCTCAGTTGTCCTGGGATTTGTAGTAACAGCAAAAGTCAGGGGATGTGGCTCCAGGTCGGAGTCTGTGGGCTGTACAGAGGTCACTTACTCTCCTGGGTCTCAGCTGCGTTCTCTGCAAAATGAAAGAGCTGGGTGAGATGATTTCTTTAAATGTCCTTCCTTCTTGACACTCTACATGGAAAGTCCCTCCTTCTTGACAATCTATGAAAACGCCAAGCTAAAACCGGTTTGGTTCAGTGGATAGAGCGTCGGCCTGCAGACTGAAAGGTCCCGGGTTCGATTCCGGTCAAGGGCATGTACGTTGGTTGTGGGCATATCTCCAGTAGGGGACGTGCAGGAGGCAGCTGATTGATGTCTCTCTCTCATCAATGTTTCTAACTTTCTGTCCTTATCCCTTCCTCTCTGTAAAAAAATCAATAAAATATATTAAAAAAAAGAAAAGAAAAAGAAAACCCCAAGCAACAGAAACCACATGTGGAATTCGCTGTGCCTCCTCAGCAACTAGGACAGAGTAGAATGGCCCACCATGGTTTCCCCAGCTGTAAACAGCCAACAAGTAGCTGAGGGGTCAGTGCAAGGAGGCAGAGGGCAATGGGAAGAGGAAGTAGGAAGAGTCAGCACCGACACCCAGGATGTCTCAGTCCAGATTTCAAATGCGAAAGGCAGAACGTCCAAACACTCTGATACTAAAAGAGTGAGAACCCAATCCTTTAGGTTTAAACAAGGAGCTATATCCAAGTGATCCGGAGAAGGTGGCCATGGGGCAAGAGGACAGCCCAACAGCCAGAAGCAGCACTTCTCCACAGACCACAGAAATGCCTTCATCCACAAGGGCAGGTAAAAGTGCTATTAATTCACCAAAACAGTCAGAGATAAGAAGATAAATATGTCCATGAATCACACTGATGTAGTAGTACTAGGACCACCATTCTGGAAATAGCTGCTTATTGCTTTAAATTTATAAAACTAGCTAACCTACGTAAGGTTCTTGTACGCCTGGCATTATTATTCTAAGTGTGTTACGTGCCTTAAAGTTTAAGTCCTCACAACCTGGTAAGATTGTCATTTTCACAGATGCAGAAATTAAGTCACAGGGTTATAAACTTGCTCGAGGTCTCAGAGCCACTATGTAACAAAACCTGTATTTTTAACCCACTGTGCCATTATATCAGTGATTCACCGCAGCATTTCTTCCATATAAACAAACTTTTGTTTCTGTCCTGTTTACTTGATATGTGGAAGATTCTGTTTGGGATGGTCTGATGAAGAAGCCCGAGGGAGGTGGTCATGCTCTGAGCATCTGCAAGCAGGCTGCTGCCCTCACGTATGCTCTGCGTGGTAACCTCCCATGCGTATGTGTCTCATACACACACACTGACAAGGTCCACCCGATCCCCTTGCACCATAGCAACAGGTATGTTTACCTGTGACCTGCATCCGGGAAGGGCTGCGGGAGAGCAAGGCCAGGCCTTGGTGGGAGAGACTGACCCAGGCTGCACCCTGGCAGAAGGAAGCAAAGACAGAGGAGAAAAGCAAGGACCCCAGGAGGAAAGAGGCTTGATTTTCCTTTTTAAGGGTCTCAAGTGTATATAGTCTTACAAAAATTTATCACTTCCATAAAAGCAGCTAACTCAGGGCATGTCCTCAGTTGCTTGATATGAGCTTGATTTAAAAAAAAAATTCTTTATTGATTTCAGAGAGGAAGGGAGAGGGATAGAGAGATAGACATCAATGATGAAAATCATTGATTGGCTGCCTCCTGCATGCCCCCTATTGGGAATCGAGCCCATAACTCAGGCATGTGCCCTTGGATGGAATCGAACCTGGGACCCTTCAGTCCGCAGGCCGACACTCTATCCACTAAGTCAAACCGGCTAGGGCAAAATGAGCTTGATTTTAAAGTGGAATAGGCACAATCATTGACTTCAAGGACTTATCACTCAGTATTATCAAATATACTTTTTTTTTTTTTTTTTTAATGTGGAACATTCCCATTTGGGTAGCTCTGAGGTCAGAAAGAATTGAATTCAAATCCTGGTCCCACTTACTTACAAGCAGTGTGCTGGCTTTGAGCAAATTATTTAACCTCCTTGGGCCTGCTTCCTTATCTGTAAAATGACATAATAACAGCACCTCCTCATAAATTGATAAAATAATGCACATAAAGTGCTTAGGCACAGTACCTGCTGTAGAGGGAGTGTCCAATATTACTTAGTATTATCAATACCAGAACATTACTTTGATCTATGAACCTGGGCATAACCCAATTGAAATGAGTTAAACCGGGATCTCTCCTCCAAAACAATAAACTTCTAACTCAGTTAACGACCCTATTGCTGTAATTCAAAGGCTCCCTCAAGTTTATCTCCCATCTAGCACAGCGTGTCCTCAAATGCTAATTACAAGTTAGGTGTTAATTATCCCACAAAAGTTTCTTCAGATCTCTGCGTTCAATGCCAATGCCTCTCTAAAGGACGGATTTTTTAGCTCTGTTCCTGTTCATGTTCCAAGCTCTTCCCTTTCTATCTCCACTTTTGAGTTGTTTCAAAATTTATTAGTCAGGACACCTCCCCCAGGAGACATGGACTCTGCTGCATTCTTATCTCCACTAAATTACTGAGCAAAAGTCAAAACAGTTGTAAAACACAATTAAATGAACTTCAGTGAAGAATGAACTAGTTAAAAAAAAAAAAGACACCAAAACAAAACAAAAAAAAGATGGTACATTTAAAGCTTCTCTACAACAAGATGCCAAAACAAAAGTAAAGATACAGGGCAGCCGAAACCGTTTTGGCTCAGTGGATAGAGCGTCGGCCTGCAGGCTGAAAGGTCCCAGGTTCGATTCCGGTCAAGGGCAATGTACCTTGGTTGCGGGCACATCCCCAGTGGGGAGTGTGCAGGAGGCAGCTGATCGATGTTTCTGGCTCTCTATCCTTCTCCCTTCCTCTCTGTAAAAAAATGAATAAAATATATTTTTCTTCAAAAAGGTACAGGGCAGACTGGGTGAAATTATTTTCACACAGAAAGAAAGAGTCCAGTTGGGAGTGGAGGGAGGCAAAACAGGGATGTGAATAAATTATTCACAGAGAAATAAATGCAAAGGACAATCACCATATGAAAAGATGTCCGACCTCACGGTTATTATAGCAAGTTGGATAGCTTAACCTTGTTGAGGTTGCTGAATCTCTTGGAGCCAGTGGCCATCGTTACTTCAAAATTACTTTAGAAAAGTGGTATTACTACCCATATTTTAAAATGCCTAGTTTTTAAAGGACCAGGTGAAGCTGGATAGAAAAGTCACTGTGACAACAACTTGACATTTTACACCCAGACCAGCACTGGCTCATTCTGATCTTTTTTTTTACTGATTTTTTAAAAATTGATTTCAGAGAGGAAGAGAGAGGGGGAGATAGAAACATCAATGATGAGAGAGAATCACTGATCGGCTGCCTCCTGCACATCCCCAACTGGGGACCGAGCCTGCAACCCCAACATGTGCTTTTGACTGGTATCGAACCGACGCTCTATCCACTGAGACAAACCAGCGAGGGCTGGTTCTGCTCTGTTAAGATGAGCAGCATATCTCTTCTCCTGCGGTGCTGACCCGCACCCCCAACCCCTGACAACATGCCTCGCACTAAGGCTCTCCTTCATCCCTCCCCAGAAAAAGAGGAAACATAGGAGGAAGCGCCCTAGTACAGCCCCAGTTCCCAGGTCACGGGTGTGAAATGCCCAGGATGCTGTAAAGCCACTACCATCAGATGGTGGTTGGTGTGCTGCTGCTCCACTGTCCTCCTCAGCCAACAGAAGGGAAAGCAAGGCTCCCAAAAGATGTTCCTACAGAAAGAGGCAGCCCTAAAAGCACCCTGAATCAAGAGGGGTGGAGAATCATCCCAATAAACACATTTTGGATTAAAAAAAGAAAGAAAAAAAGATGAGCAGTGCATCACTGAGCAGCCCAAACATTGTGTCCATTTAAAAAATATATTTTATTGATTTTTTTACAGAGAGGAAGGGAGAGGGAGAGAGTTAGAAACATCAATGGGAGAGAAACATCGATCAGCTCCCTCCTGTACACCTACGGGGATGTGCCAGCAACCAAGGCACATGCCCTTGAGCAGAATCGAACCTGGGACCTCTCAGTCCACTGGCCGACGCTCTATCCACTGAGCCAAACCGGTCAGGGCAACATTGTGTCCATTTTAAGGCAGTTTTCTTTGCCCTAATTTCCCAAAAGCAACTACTAGCCTTCAAAGAGGCTCATAAAAGTCTCGGCATATTCATAAATGGTGTGCTACATCAAGACAAGATTCAAAGATCATACTTAAACAATAGTTAGCTGAAACAACCATTGTAATATTTTGCTCTAGAACAATCGCTAAAATGATTTAAATTTAAAAAATAATTAGTGTTGCCTATAACTAACATGCATCTCAGACAGGTCTGCATAAAGTCTGCCATTTTTAGATTTAATATTTAAATGTCAGTATCTTAAGTGATGGGCTTGGAAAAATCTCTGTCATTAAAACAAACTATAAAGCAGCATGGGAAAGTATCATAAACATTGGCTACAAGTCAGTCAGGAGTAAAAATTTCGGCTCTGCCATTTTTGAGCTGAATGACTTTGGGGCAGGTTTCTTCTAAGTTTCTTTTTCTTGAAATGTAAAGTGAGGATAATATCTATTATCATAGGTTTGTTACAGTTTCAGCTGAGATTATAGAAAGCACCTGGTACAGTCTTGTCCACATTAGCAATTTCATAATAGATATTATTTAAAATGTTTTTCTTACCAATTCCATGTCAATTCTGCTAGTCATTTAAGTATGTTTACATAAGATATACATATAGCTATCATATATAAACTTCTATAATGTAAATACTTAGTCTTCACCTGAATCCCACAAACCACAGACACCTTTGAATAACCCCTTCTCACACTATTATTTCTAGAACTCCCAGCAAGCATGTTGCCAGTTCTCTGGAAGGTAATAAAAGTGATGAAAATGAAAGTACTGAAAGCAGCTCACTAATTTCCACACAGAATAGTTTCAAGAGACATGGCTACACAGGTAATTTCAATAATTAGGAAGAGTAAGCCAGGGGGAAGCCCTAAATACAGCATCAAAGAGAACTACCATTTACCAGGCTGCCTTCCCCAGTCACTACTATATACCTGGTGGACAGGAGTAAATTATATTATGCTCTGCCAATGGCCATTTGTATGGTCTCAACAACCCAGGGTTGAGACAAGAAACGGGCTAAATGAAAATTAAAATCTACTGCCCATTGCATTTGTGGTAACTTCTTAGCCCTCCTGAGTTCCCTCTATCATGTGTTCAACCATCTCTATGATAAAAAATCTCTATTATAAAACCCCAGGGCCATCACGCCATCATGACCAAAGACCAGTCATCAGGAGGCTGTGTGCACAGCGAGGTACCCGAGGGTGGGCAGGAGAGTCCGACCCGCAGCAAGGAGGGGGAGCGCTGGGCGTCTAGTGAACTATTAAGAAGTCAGAATTCGTCCCAGGATGTTATGCCACAGTAATTTTTACTGGGTAAGGCTTTCTACAGAGATAGAAACCTGTGCACGGTTATCTGTGAAACATTTACTGAAGACCTCCTTTGGGCCAGGAACTATTTTCTGCCGAATTTACGATACAAAAAATGAATAAGGCATTAAAATGATTATGGTACAACAAGATATCTGCTTATCATGGGAGCCTCAGATAATGAGAATTTGGAACAGTAGTCCTCCTCAGCCTGGTGAGGAGAAAGCCTGGAGTCTGGAAGGATGAGCAAGCAGGTGTGGGCAGAGGGGAGAGGCCAGGAGAAAGCATTTAGGTGATGCAAAGACAGGAGTGGGAAAGAAGGGGATGTGCACAGCCCTGCAAGCAGCAGCAAGGGGATTATGGGAAGAAAGGCACCAAGTCACCGAAGGGTGTGCATGCCATCCTGGGGAGGGGAACTCATCCTGAAGAGAGCAGGGTATGGAAGGGCCTTTTTGCAGAAACAAATTAAGGGGAAGCAGGCTCAGCCTCGCCAATACCTTTTCCCTTGGAAAACCTTGTATCCCAACAAAGGGGCCCTTTAGTTCTACATTTCATAAACAAATATTATGAACTGCTTTTTAAGAACTAGAGTAAGCACTCGAATGTTAAACTAATAGTTCAAAAGGGGTCTGAAATGTCAGAAGTAAATTTCTAACTAAACCCTCTGGTTCAAAGTGGTGCAGAAAAGTCCAGTGCCAAGTTGCTGTTTGGGATGGCTGTATTTGTTCAGCTGTGGTGCGCTGATCTTGATGAGCCATGTAGCTGGTAGAGTTTGGCTTTCTCCTATCGATTGGATTGGGGGGTTGATTTTTTTTCCTCCTTTCTTAAGAAAAACAAGCATGCCTACTTTTATTATGAATTCCCTCGATACCAGAAGTAAAAAGATTTATTTTATTTGGTTAGAGGTCTTAGATATGATTCAGAGGTCATAACATCTCTCAAATAAATTTCCCCCTGACTATCAGAGTTGAGCTCAAATGTCCTTTATTTTATATTTGTCACCTCCAAGATATGAAAATGGCACTTCTACTGAAGTTGGTTTGACAAAGCCAAGACCAGTGGATTCAATTTAGAAAATTAGCAGAAGAAAAGGTCTCAAGTTTACAACAATGCTTTCTCTGAGCCCTTTCCACCCCCAACTACCACCGCCAAGTCAGAATTAGGATTCAATTACAGTAACCGGGCAATGTTTTTATGCGTCTCACATATTCAACAAGAGGTGTAATATTAATGTAGCTGCATATCAAAGTACTATGCTTGGACCAAGACTTCCATTCTAACTTGCTTCTGTTGGCCTGAAAAACGGGAACCAAGTCCAGCATCTGACTTGAGCGGGGTAGTCTTTTCTTCAAGACAAGGGAGGCTTTTCAAGCCAAACATAACACGTGGAAGGAAGACCATTCCACGTGTGCACACGGAGCTTTTGAGCCCACATTTCTCAGTAAAAATGCTCGGACAGAACAGTGTTTGAGCAGGATAAACTGAGAAAGGCTGAATGACCAATGACCATGTAAAATGCCAAGGATGTCTTCAAAAAAACAGAAAGGTACCCCAAGATTCCTCCCTGCTCTTTTGCTCAAGTTACTATCTTGAATCATATGAAACTACCAGTTTTGTAGTTCAGAAACAGCTAAAAATCAATGACTTCGTGTGATTTAGCCTACCACTAGGAAATTGTGCAGAATTATCGGTCATTTCGCCACATTTCTCTGGTGAGCTAACTGGTTTATTTGCTTCTCAAAAACATCATGAAGAGTAGGCTTTAAGAAGCAAGGGTATCACAACTTCATAAAAAAAAATTTTATCAATAAAAATGTTCTAACAATTAGAGGGGGAAAAAAGCTAAATCCACCTGCTAAGGTCCTCATTTTCTAAATATTCTGATTACTAGATATCTGCTTTTCTTGTTTGTTTTCCTGAGACTCTAATTGTCCCAAGTTTTCCCTGGAAAATACCTTCTTCAATAGGCAGAGAAGAAGGGAGGAGAGAAAAGGGGCAGGGAAAGGTTAATGATAAATTTAAGCCTCGGCTGACTCCCCAGGCCTCACTTTCCTCATCTCAAAGGAAGGCCCTGAATTCAGGTGACCTCTGAAGCCCCTCCTGGCTCTATCACTAACGATTTATTGGAATTTGGGGTAACAGACCATCTTCTACCTATATCCACTTGCATTTTACATCATCCTACTGCCAGCTCATAAATAATTTCACAGCCTGTCAGGAACAGCCATTAACTGTCACTGGATCTCAATCAAGAAGAAAAAACTCCACCCCCTTCACTATATATAGCACATATTTTTGCAGAGGGACATTTCTGGGGGCAAGCACACACTCAACAATCCCTCTGCTTTCTCTGCTTTGAGTCCTATAACGCCGTGTAACTCTCAACTCTGGTTCTACTTTCCCCAGCTTGATCTCCTATAGCTCAAACCTGTTTAGAGATATCCTGTTAAGAAGACAACTTAAAAGTTTTGATGCTGCCATCATCAAACAATAATCTCTACACATTCATCTCAGAGTTCAAGCAATTGTTTCATTTCTTTCACAAAGAAGTCTTTACATGTTCAAATGTTAAAACATTCTAAAAGGCATATCCCAACCCCCCCCTGCAAAAAAACACACACTTTAATGCTTTAATTCAAATACAAGAAAAATAAATGAATTATTTCCAGTGGAAATCAGATTGCAAATTGGCAGTCTCAGCCCACAAACATGTTTATGTGGCCCACACAGTATTTTAAAAATATTTGATCTAGTTGCCAACATTTTCAGATGGGAAAATATTACTGCAAACTCTAAATGTCCATCTTCTCTTGAAATATTGAAAGCTATGGCGCCACTGAGGTCCTCATTTCTCCATCTAGAGTTAAGAGGTGGTCTGTGCTTGCCCGTTTATAGCAGTTTGAAGATCTGAGTCTTTTCCCTTTTGGTACTTTCCTCCCTTAAGTAAATGAGCCAACTAATGCTCCCTCTGGTCAAAGATGGTTTCTGCATTTCTCTCCCCTACTATGCTTACCATGGAATAAATATTCAATCCAGAACCAAACTGGGGCCTTCCAAAGCTGTGTGATAAACCTTTGATCATGAACTACCTTAATGGGATTATATAAGGTAAACCTCTATTTCTTACTGTTATGGCTTTATTAGTTAAGCATTTTTTCTAAATGTAACGAAGTGTAAGTAAGCACTAAGATCTAGATGACATGAATTTTTAATTTAATTTTTCAAAATGTGGTATTGCTAGATTTAAATCTGATCGATTATAAAAGCTTTTCAAAATCTGTAAGCTTTTAATGTATTAAACACACACACACAAACACAGCTACGAATACTAATCTTCTGCCCTCTTTGCTAAAAATAATTGTTATATTTTCCTAATCAGGTCACAGTCATTTCAAAAGCCTTAATAGTTTCTTGTCTCTACCCTGCAATGAAAAGGACAGAGCAACTGATTTGACAAAACATCTTCCTAAATCTTATTCTTGGCCCTGCATGGATTCAAATAGCTCTTGTCAAATGGAGATAAGAAGGCTCATTTCATAGGAGTATGATTAACAAAAAAGGCCCAAGGCTTGAGTCAGGGTAACATTAATATGTAGGGTGTTCACTAACTATTCACCATCTCCATAAATCATGGAGAAATAAAAGCAACCTGAAGTAAGCTGCAATGTAGATAAGATTCGCTCTTTCCTCTCTCCCAAGGCCGTGGTTAACAGAAGATGAGGGAACACCAAGGGCAGACTCTATCAGAGACCTGACCATGGAAAAGAAATAGCATCCCAGGCTGGCCATTGTTCAGAATGTTGCTGACATTTTTAATAACTCTTCTTCTAAAGCATACTATCTTTTCCCACCAATAGGACAGCTGAACCAAGGCCTGGGAGCATTTCTGATGACACAAGATCCTTTGACCATCACAAACTCATTCCCCTTCACCCCTGAGATCCTAAGAACAGGGCTCCAAATTTAGCCTATATATATTCTGCAGTCCATCACAAGGAAGAAAAATCATTAACTCCTAAATTCAAATGCAAAAGCACAGCAACAGTTTTGCTTTATGTTACGAAGGAAAAGTGCACTTTAAATATCACTGATGCAAGCATTATTTCCTTCAATGTATCCACATGACCAAAACGTGCTTGCTACAAGAGTTTCTTTTATAAACAGAAACAGTGAAAACAAACATGCATTTTCTATAATAATCTCTGCTAGTAATAGGCATAAATCCTTAGCCCAAAAGATACCATTTCATAAATGACTTCTTTATACTAGTTAATTACAAAACCATTCTCTCCAACAAGGATAACCTATAATACCGAAAGTAGACATAGAAATCACATCTGGGCTCTAAAAGTGGTCAGAAAAATCTGCTGTTTTAAAAACTAAGTAGGAGTGACTTAGTGTTGCAAGTTTTAGCTCAGCCAATCAGTCAATCTGGGTATGACAGAAACCATTTGGGCCATGCAATGTGCACTCAAATCCAGTACCACTCTCTGGAAATAAGTGCTCCAAGGAGATTGGGCTCAAAATGATCCAAATGATCCTCAGCTTGCTTTCCACCTTTCGAAATCCCTAAGACTCTATAGCACTGTTGGCATTCAATAAAGCTCAAAGACAAACACTGCACACGGATGATGTTTAAATAATCCATGAACTGAAAGTTCAATATAAGCACAAGGCTTGGCACAGTGACTGGTCCATCTCTGGGCTTAAGCCTGGCTTTTTATTATGAGGATAAGGGTGATGAACTATTTTAAGCATACAGACTATCCCTCATCTTTGTACCCATTACCTGTTGCCAAACCATAACTTTTACCATACACATACTGTACTTCAGGTCTTTTTTTTTTTTAATTCACAAATATATTTGAAGATCCCTGAGTATCTCTTCCTTCTGTCAGCTCACCAGCGTAGCCCTTAAATACAAATAGGACTGTGTCTAAGATTTACTTCAAAATAACTTGGAGGGAAGAAGTATGGAGGGAGACAGAAAGGTGAAGAAGAAGAGAAATAGTTGATATAACATTGGGTTGGGTGGAGATGTAAAGAATAGTGTAGCCGAGACCGGTTTGGCTCAGTGGATAGAGCGTCGGCTTGCGGACTGAAAGGTCCTGGGTTCGATTCCGGTTGGGGGCATGTACCTTGCTTGCGGGCACATCTCCGCAGTGGGGCGTGCAGGAGGCGGCTGATCAATGTCTCTCTCTCATCGATGTTTCTGACTTTCTATCTCTCCCTTCTTCTCTGTAAAAAATCAATAAAATATATTTTTTTTAAAAAAGAATAGTGTAAGGAATATAGTCAATAATATTGTAATAACTATGTATGTTATCAGATGGGTACTAGACTTATTGGGTGATCACTTCATAAAGTATATAAATGTCTTATCACTATGTTTTACCTGAAACTAATATAATAATGTGTATCAACTGTAATTGAAATATCAAATTAAAAAGAAAAAAGATTGGGCTGGAGGATATCATTATACCATTTTCTCTACTCGTATATGTTTGGAATTTTCCTTAATAAAAAACATTTTTTTCTAAAATAATAAGAGAGAGATCAGATTATCAATACTTCTAGATTATACTTGTAAAGCTTTACTAAAGCCATTTGAATTTAAATTAAACAAGGTAAAAAATTAATTCCTTCATTGCATCAACCACATTTCAAATACTGGTATTACATAACCACATATGGCCAGTGGCTACCATACTGGACGATGCAGTGGTAACACATTCCTGTGATCACAGAAAGTTCCATTGGACAGTGCAATTCTGCAGGCTAGGGTAGTATCTCCATCTGGTAAGCAGAGGATATACCCAACAGTCAAAAGACTTGGTCTTAAGCTCATCACTTTCTATCTAGGGCAGCAGTTCTCAACCTGTGGGTCACGACCCTTTCACAGGGGTCGCCTAAGATCAACGGAAAACACAGATATTTACATTACCCTTCATAACAGTAGCAAAATTTCAGTTATAAAGTAGCAATGAAAACAATTTTATGGTTTGGGGGGTCCCCACAACATGAGGAACTGTATTAAAGGGTCTCGGCATTAGGAAGGTTGAGAACCACTGATTTAGGGTAACTTTGAATCCAGATCCATCTAATAGGTGCTGAAGGGGTTGGGTCAAGAATCTAATCAAACTATCTCAGGGTTATTGTGAAGACCACCCTTTACCCACTGAAACCCAATCACAGGGAAAATATGTGAAACTGCACTTTAATGAAGACTTCACTGCAATGTATGCAGTGAGTTTAGTGGTGAAGCCAATGTGCAAATTAGCTGCAACATTCCAAGTGTACATTTAAAGACAAAAAAAAAAAAAGAGAAATGACTCCAATTTTAGTTTCAAAAATGGAGAAGTCACACATTTTAGCTTCCAATTTGTTACGTCTTCTCCTCCTACTTCTTTTATTTTGAAATAGAAAAGCACCTATCTACTTTTTATTTTTAACACAATTTTCTCATGGTGAGGATTAAAAAATTAAATCACATCGCTGATGGAAGATTATCCAAAGATAGCTGGAATGAACTATTTGTGCCAAAAAGTCAAGGCACAAAAATCCAAAAATCCTGTAAGGCTAATAATTATGAAGACTGTGGTCCAAGCTTTCATTTATATCCAATGAGAATTTCTGTTTCCCAGACAGATTGAGTACATCTTTTTATTTTCCTAAAATATATTTTTTTGATTTTTTTTTACAGAGAGGAAGGGAGAGAGATAATTAGAAACATCGATGAGAGAGAAACATCGATCAGCTGCCTCCTGCACACTCTCTACTGGGGATGCACCCTCAACCAAGGTTGCCCTTGACTGGAATAGAACTTGGGACCTTTCTGTCCGCAGGCTGAGCCAAATCGGTTTTAGCTTGAGTACATCTTTGAGTGTGTGTCTTCATGTGTACCTGAGAGAGAATGTAAAAGATCACAAAATAGCTGAGACCAGTTTGGCTCAGTGGATAGAGCATCGGCCTGCGGACTGAAAGGTCCCAGGTTCGATTCCGGTCGGGGGCATGTACCTTGCTTGCAGGCACATCTCCAGTGCGGGGCGTGCAGGAGGCAGCTGGTCGATGTCTCTCTCTCATCGATGTTTCTGACTTTCTATCCCTCTCCCTTCCTCTCTGTAAATAATCAATAAAATATATTTTTTTTAAAAATCACAAAATAACCTTGACTTTCTAAAATGAGATTATTTTGTGTCCGAAGTCATATTTGGGACAAAGAGAAACTCATTAAACAGGCAATGTTTTTAGTGTCCTTTCCACTCTGAAATCAGAGAAAAACAAACAAACAATACTCCACAAAGAAACCTAATAATCATTTACATCAAATATAAAATAAGTAAATAAGTCAAATGAGTTATTCTCCCAGAGATATCTGTATCTCAATGCAGGGAACAGTATTAATCAATCTTTTTCTCCCTTCTACCTGTGCAGGGTAGAGGCCTGTGTGTTAGAAAGATAACTATTAGGAGCAGGGATTAAGTAATTTATCTAAAAAGAGGATTTAAAGACTGGGATTTTAAAAATAATAGTTATAGCCTAAACATTTATTCCACCTTAAACACACATAAACATACACTCATTCACCAATTTTTAGACAAAGGCCAACATTATTTTCATCCTAATGAATTGGAGGGATTCCAATTAAAGATGTCCTTATAGTACAATCATAAGCATTATCCATGATTTCTTTCAAGTGGACCCAGAATTTAGTCATTTCAATGCAAACTAAAGGCAGACTCTTTCGATTTTTACTCTTCTCATCCAACTTTTAATAACTCTTTTAAACATATAACCTTCACAGCAGTTTTATGTAGCAAAAATTCTCAACTTTACTAAAATCTTCCCAAAGCATCTGTTTAGAAGCAACTCTATTTTCCCACTCAGTAGTTCATGGATTATTAAGTTAGGCCACTATGACAATTATGATAGCTGACATGAACAAGTCTGGAAACAAACCATTGACCCAGTAAGCATGGGTTCTTGCTCCCTGATCCAGGTAGCATGTGGGGACAGGAATGCATATGTGTCCTAACAGAAAATAGCAGTCTGAAGCCAAAGGCATCTGGAATGCTGTGGGCAGTCAGTATGCTCTGGAGAAGGAATAGCATGCACTATTAATCTGGCAGCGATGTTGAAAACATTCCCTCCGATTCTGACACAATTTTTTCAATTTCCTTTGGTGTGCCCCTTTCATCCTTGCCTTAAACCAAAGTAATAACTTGTTAGTGGTAGCCTAGGAGGAAAGATAGTTGGGGTTGTCTTTATAGCACTTCTCAAACTACATTACAAAAAGGGAAGAGAAATAAAATGGCCCTGCTCTTCCTGGATTCTGACCCACGTTCCTGATGTTTACCTAGTACTACCGTAAGAGACAGCGGAGGCTGGCTGATGGTTTGAAGACCCTCCCAATCATGAAGTTGAACATTATCTGAGCCTCAGACTTTTCTTCTCAATTCCATCGTAGGCTTCTCAGCAGGAGCTACTATGTCTTATGTATTTCCAATGGCGGGGGGGTGGGGGGGAGGTGCCGGGCTAGAAACACTGAAGGTCCTAAACTATCCGATTGGTCGATGATGCACCCTCATGAATGAGGCTGCCAATAGTTGAGGCTCAGGAGGGAAGGACAGACACAACTTGCTAACTCACTCCTGACCCAAAATGTATTCCAAGATTTTGAACCTTAGTGAGAAGGAGATCCATATACCCCAAAAGGGATTTTGGTTCTGGCTTGATTTGGTGGGAGAATGAGAAGGAATGTGGTTTAGACATCTTCACTCATGCATGGTGCTGGCTGGGGCTCCATGTTTGCTGTCTAAATGAATGGCAAATAGGAAAACCCACCAAGGAATAAAATGCAAGTTCTTCAAGAAAGAAGACTTAATATTAAGCAGTATCCCTAACTCCACAATATGCCTGTATGAATCTCTATTCCATAAAGTCACTAAAAGTCCTCAGCTTTGACTAGGTGATAAAATCCAATTTAGACTCGGATTTTCTTCCACAAAGCTTAAAAGCCAGCTTTGGAACAGCAGCTAGTGGCAGCAAATTAATTATTAGTCGTTGCAATGGCTGAAACCATACCTTAATTTAATTTTCAGCCTTAAGGTCATAAAATACCTTGGAATTTTGGTTTTCTGAATGTGGCAAATTTGATTAGCAACAACTAACAGATTTCTTTAAAGGGCTCAGAAATAAATTTGTTCAACTGTGGACCATCCAACATTCCCCAGGGCAGAAGTGATTAAGAAGTTGACTAAGGACTGAAATGGCTTTGCAAGCAAAGAGGGATATAATAGATAAATAATTAAGATGTCCCATCAGGCAGAGGGATAATCTTAGATTACCCTCACCAAAAAACCCAAACCAAATCTCAAAGAGTGGAGCAAAGGTGACGAGTTTGGGGAGATTTGAAAAATGAATCAGCTTGGTTCATACAATTTCTGAAATTGCTACTAGAAATCTCCTCTGGGCTAGACACATACAAAGGGAAGAGATGTCTTAAACAATTTGCCTACAAATTCTCAAGCAGATGCTTAAATTAATCTGGGCCCTTAAAATTGCCCAGTATTAGTTAATGAATGTTCTTTCAAGAATCATGACCTCATTTTTTCCTAATCTATGCAGACAGTGTAAGGCCAAACTTTCTCTGACTTTTTTTCAAAGCAGTTTTAAGCTCATGTATCAAAAACATATCCTTCCCCCCCCCCCATATACTCTGTATCTAGTTTCTAAAATATATAAAAAGTAATTGATTTGAAATGGGTAAGTTACAGAACAAACTAGGCACTAGGCACTCAGAAACAAACTTCCATCCTGAGAAGAGGGTGAAGAATTCCAATGCAAGGAACTAGATATGAACATTACAGAAAAGTGATATATCCAGCCTTTTCCTTTTCTGAGTCTAGTTTTTACAACAGTTTGAAGTCTGCCCTCCAACAAATTGTAAAAATGTGATAAAAGATTAGTTCATTCTGAGCTTATTTTTTATAATGTCCAGAGTAACATGGTATGCTACAAAAGTAACATTCATACTCCTTCATTTACATAAGGTAAAGCGAGTCCCAAACCAGGAAACAAGGTGTTTTCACCAGGTTTCCCCCTAATACAGGGGCCTGAGGCAAGGACATACATGCATGTAGCTATTTTTTTTAATATATATTTTATTGATTTTTTACACAGAGGAAAGGAGAGGAATATAGAGTTAGAAACATCGATCAGCTGCCTCCTGCACAGCCCCTACAGGGGATGTACCAGCAACTAAGGTACATGCTTTTGACTGGAATCGAACCTGGAACCCTTCAGTCTGCAGGCCAACACTCTATCCACTGAGCCAAACCGATTAGGGCTGCATATAGCTATTTTGAGATATCCAGAGAAACAGGAGTGGGGACTGGAACAGTGTAACAGGAAAGGATAGAAAGCCATCCTAGGGGTATGCATACTAGTATGGATTGTATAATCACCCCTGCTGGCTGGGACCCCCAGATTGTGCCTCAGAATTGTCCGACTTTGTGACAAGAGAGAGGAGTATTTATTCACCAGCCTCCATCCCCGTCAGCCTCCGCCTCCTTGGCCCATAGGATGGTAATTCCCTTAGACATTCAGATATGCACATAGGTCAGAGGAACTAAGCAGAACCCTCCTGGCTACAGCAGAGAAGCCTGGGGCACTGCGCTGTTGATCCGTAAATTCCTGCCAGAAATTCCCACAGCAACAGCTGGAGTCAGAAAGTAGGCGGAGAGGATGTGGGCTGCACAAGTCTCATCCAGCACAAGTCTCATCCAATGGATCCACAGGATCACTTTTCACCCATCCAGTCAAGTGTTTATTAGTGAGGGGGCACAACACAGTCCCTTCCCGGAAGTCCTTTTCCGTCCTTCAGTCTGGCAACACAGGCTAAGCACACATGAATGTGCTCAAGGCTAGCAGGATACATTGCTTATGGTCATGAGATATTTTAACATTCATAATTATATTTGGTAATTCCTCTTTACTTAAAAAAAAGTAACTAAAAGAAAGTGGGAGGAGCTCCAGAACACTGTCTGAGTGACACGTAAGTGTTGGAGTCCTCAAGAGAAAGAGCGTGTTTGAGCTGAGCCTCAAAGGTCAGCTGTGACCAAAAACAAAGGCAAGACTGCCCATTTCCGGTGCAGGAGAGAAGGGGCACATGAGCCCGGTCTTCAGTTAAAAGCCCTCATTGCCCTGCCTGCTGTGGTTCAGTTGGTGGAGCCCTGTTCCATGCACCAAAAGGTCACTGGCTCAAGTCCCTTTCCCGGTCAGGGCACATGCCCTTTCAGGCTTTGCTCACCAGGAAGAGTCATGCCGGAAGCAGCCGATTGATGTTTCTCTCCCTCTCCTCCCTTCCCCTCTCTCTGAAATCAATAGGAACATATTTTTAAAAAGCCCTTATTATTTCAGTATTTGTATGCCTTTCACTGAGGGCGAATATTTCCTGCATCACTGTAAGCATGTTGTATACTAACATTTAATCCCATTTAATCTTTGAGGGAAGTACTGTTATAACGGTTATTGTTTTACAGATGGGGAATGTGAGGTACACAAGGTAAGTACCAAGGCTAAAGCCCCAAAGGTGGGTCAACGGCAGAGATGATTGCCCAGAACCCCAGCAGTTTGGCTCCAAAGCCCACATTCTTAACCAAAACGCTATAGACTACAGCCGCTCAGTAGAGAGAAAACAAAGCAAGAAAAGCAGGGTGCCAGCGGATGCGTCCGCATTTAGGAACAGCCGGCTGAGAAAGGACTGGTTCAGAAGCATCCCCAGGGAAATCACTCTGTTCTCTCCCGCAGCTACAAGTTCTAATGGCCTCAAAACCATTTCCAGGGGGCACAGAGCTGGGGCCACAGCGAGCAGCACAGAAGGTCCTCTGAAGGTCACCACCAATCACTGACTTGGGGATGATACTACTGGACACTCGCTGTTATTGAACAACAGGGATAATCATACTCTTTGCCTTCAATTCATTTAGGCTCCCTAATACACACACTTTCTCTCTCCCATCACTGGACCCCGCCTCCTTCTCTTTGTGCAGTTCCTTAATCTTCACTTCCTTTATTGTTAAAAGGCTCCATTTGCCAATTTGGCCATGAAAGGAACTAACTTCCCTGATCCTTTGCCATCTCCCCTCTACTGTACTGAATCCTGAAGAATTACTAACTATGCAGATTTTCAGTGTCTTCCATCAACCAATTCCAAGAATCTGAGATATCCTGGGTCCGTGGTCAGCAAACTACGGCTCGGAAGACCCCTTGAGTTGGCTCTTCCACAAAATACCACGGCCTGGGCGAGTCTATTTTGAAGAAGTGGCATTAGGAGAAGTTTAAATTTAAAAAATTCGGTTCTCAAGAGAAATCTCAATCGTTGGACTGTTGATAATTTGGCTCTGTTAACTAATGAGTTTGCCGGCCCCTATGCTAGGTTGAAGGACAGGGGTGGGTGGAATATAAAACAGGGAAAGAGCTGTGCAGTAACTATGCATATGTCTGGGAGAATGCTGCCTGCTGTGGGCTCTTTTCACAGCTCAGCCTCACTTCTGTCCACTCTCTGAACACGGATGTCACAGTGACTCTGGGTTTCCTTAGGAGGCTCCGCCTCACTTCCAGAGCTGTGTGCATGCTGTTCCCTTGGCTTGGAACACTTTTCCACCTCGTTTTCCTTGCTAAGTTCTATTGCTTACTCACCCTTCAGGGAAATTTGATGACAGCATCTCAGATACTTAACCTCATAACCTCACCTGCACAGAAAAAGTACACAAGAAATGTCTGATAAAGCAGATGGGTTAGGAAGCCAAGAATAAGTTACTGGTGTGTTTGGCTACTGAAGGTTGTTCTGTTCTGCAATTTCTAACCTACCTGTATCACTGTGATTATACTTCTGTAAGAATAAAATTTAATAAGAAAATCATAAATGCTTCCTTAAGGAATGTTACTTAATCACCACAAACAAGCAGATACACTGTATGCTATATATTTTTTACCACAATTTTTCAAATGCCAAACAAATAAAACTGCAGGGACAAAGCTCCCATTTGGGGACCACAGACATTCTTTTTGGAGCAGGGTGTCTCCACCTCAGCCTGTCCCCTCCATCAACACAGCACACTCTGTTCCACAGGGCAGAGTTCAGGAGGTGGAGAGAATGCATCCTTTGACTGGAGCAAGGCCCTCACACTCACTGGCACAGATCCTGAATAAAGGTGGCTCTAATGCTCTGGTTCTGGTCCTGTCGGGGAACAGACTCCCGATTCCCACCACAGGCCAGGTCTGAGATGATGCACCTTTGACTTTAGAGCACCCAGCAAATTCTTTTTAGGAGTCGGTCTGTATCGCCTTAGCCCAAGTATTGTTTTTATGTACAACAGCGGCCGCATTGATGGGCTGCCAGCAGGCCTGAATGGGTCAGGAGAGGCATTGTTTAGCTGGAAGGGAGTTTTCTGTCAATCTTGATTTTTAAAAAGGGCGGGGGTATCAATTATATTGTAAAGTAGGTCTCCTTGGGGAAAAGAATAGAAGCTGTATATCTGGGTCTTTGTTTTAAAAAAAAAAATGATTTAGTTTCACTTGCCCCAAAGGACACAGGTCTAACTGAGGCTACAAGAAGCAGTTCTCAATAAATAATATAAATCCAAGAGCATCCCAGACCCCACACTCCACACCCCTGCCTCAGTCCTGACCAAGTTTAAGGTTCTATGAAGAGAAACACAGGCACAGAAAACTAACTGCAGCCTGTTCCAGGGGGAGTGTAAACCCTGAGATCATTATCAGCAGTGGCATCACCAGTGGGTATAAGCACTGGGTCTTGTGGTAATCAATCAAAGTAGGCCATCCAAATCATTCATTCCTTTGTCTGGACACAGACACAGGGTGGCCTCTTGGAAAGCACTAAGCATCTGTTTCCCTTCGTTATATGAGTGTCCAAATAGTCAGACACGATCCACACAGGCACACAGTAGCAGTTTATTTGAAATGGGTTATGCTTGCTGGTGCAAGCCTCAAAAGTTAATAAAAATACACTAACAATCTAAGAGCTTTTTTTTTTTTAATGTGCCTCAGGCATGAAACAGCTCTGGCCACAGACACAGGCATCAAGCTAGGATGAACTAAGGACTGTACATCTGCTTTGCTCTTGATTCATATAAAAGCAACACCACCAATCAGGTGTCTCCTTGCCCATTGCCAGGGGGTCTAAGATCTTTTATAGCAGGCTGGTGGGATATGTGTAATTTTATCTTAAACAATTCTTATGGTCTATTTTTCATTGTGATGTAGACATATCATTTTTTTAAAAATATTTTGTTGATTTCAGAGAGGATAGGAGAGGATGAGACAGAAACATCAATGATGAGACAGAATACTTGATCGGCTGCCTCCTCCATGCCCCCCATTGGGGACAAAGCCCAAAGTTCATATATATTTTAAAAAGGATATTTTAGCCCAGCCAGCATGGCTCAGTGTCGACCTGTGAACCAGAGGGTCAAGGTTTGATTCCTGGTCAGGGCACATCCCAGTGTGGGGTGTGCAGGAGGCAGCCAGTCAAAGGTTCTCTCTCATTATTGATGTTTCTATCTCTCTCTCCCTCTCCTTTCCTCTCTGAAATCAATAAAAAATGTACTTTTTTAAAAATATATTTTAAAAGACAAAATTTATAACTGTCAAAAGATTTTTTAAATATATATTTTATTGATTTTTTACAGGAAGGAAAGGATAGGGACAGATAGTCAGAAACATCAATGAGAGAGAAACATTGATCAGCTGCCTCCTGCACACCTTCTATTGGGGATGTGCGCGAAACCAAGGTACATGCCCTTGACCGGAATCGAACCCTTCAGTCCACAGGCTGACGCTCTAGCCACTGAGCCAAACCGGTTTTGGCTGTCAAAAGATTTTAAAAGGACAGATCACTGCACCTCAAACACTTCTTGGATTCCTTAATAATTGCTTAGAAAGCCTCACAGTATAATTTATATCACTGATTAAAGAGTTTTAATTTTTAAAAACCTCCCCCTGCATGACAGCCCCTTTATCATTTGGATAGCCATTCCCTGGACTTTTTTTCAGCTCCATTAATCTTTCTCCATGTGGGCCACATCCTCAAGTCTAGAAATGGCACTTTTACAACAAAGGAAAATAATATTTCATTGTCAGTCCCCATATTCCCCCTGCTGAAGACAGACTGCATCTTTAGGAACTGTGTGTAATGACCTTCAGACCTATGAGGTCCTTTACCTACGTCACGTCCACTCAAACAGTTCCCTTCTCCCTAAATGGCTTACATATGCCACTACAGTCAGTCACTTTAATGCACAAGACACTAAATCTCTCAGAAAATAATAGCTCCCGGGGAAGAAGGGAATTTCTCTTGTCCACTGATAAATAGTGTTAAATGAGCGAATGAATGAACTCGGTTTTCCATTTCTTCTTGCTCAACAGAAAAAAACAAACAAACAAAAAAAAACACCATGATTCTTGAAGGGTATCATAAGGGAATGTCCACCACTGGAAAAGTTTAAACACATACCTTCTGCTAGGAATAAATATTTCCGCTCTGGGGAGGAAGCTGAGCCCAGAATGAGCTCTTAAAATTGCTATCAACTCCTAGACTCTGTAACTGGACGAGCTCCACACCTTAAGAGAGAGTGGACCAGCTGCATAAAGCCTGATTCCCAGGTAGAGTAAATTAGCATGCTCTGTTTAAAATAAAAATAAAAGCTGCCCTGGGACTTGGATGCAAAAATACTAACTCATCCAAAATGTGGACACATTCCTGAGAGAGAAATGCTCTTGCTAATCATCAGTTACACTCTGGAAACCACAGATGTGCTTCAGGGTCTTCTCACAGCCAAGCCCAAAACCATCCGAGGGAAATGGAGAAACTAAGACGCAAATAAAGAAGGGTCATACTAAACTGGAGCTTTCAATTTCTAGCCAACAACAAACCCACTTAAGAAATATTTGAATTTAACCTTGAGGTTTAAATGGTTACAATTAGGTATAAAGTAACCTCTCCCCTTATTTGGTGGGGTATGCCTGAAACCACCAATAGCACACACATACCTGTGATAAAGTTTAATTTATAAGTTAGGCACAGTAAGAGATTAACAACAATAACTAATAGTAATAAAGTAGAACGATTATAATAGTATACTATAATAAAAGTTATGTAAGTTTATCTCACAACATTAATTACTAAAATATATATATTATTGATTCCAGAGAGGAAGGGAGAGGGAGAGATAGAAACATCCATGATGAGAAAGACTCATTGATCGGCTGCCTCCTGGAACCCCCTCCCCTACTGGGAGATCGAACCCGCAACCCAGGCATGTGCCCTTGACTGGAATCCAACCCGGGACCCTTCCATCCGAAGGCCGAAGAAACTCTGCCCACTGAGCCAAACCGGCTGGGGTGAATTTCTTTTTCCTTCTTCAGAATTTCATGGGTAGAAGATTTGCTCTTATAGTAGATCTTAGCAACCTCAGCGTAAGGTTGTTTTCTTTTCCATACTGAAAACCTTCTTCCTTTCACTTAAAGCAGGGGTGGGGAACATCCAGCCCACCGGCCTCCGAAGGCCTGAGAAATCATTTGGTCTGCCCCTGGCAAGGCATTAGGGGTGAGTTAATGAAATGTTTGACCAACTATCGCAGGCTAATTTTTAGTTGACAATTTTGTATGGCCTGCGAATGATGTTATAAAAATCCAAATGGCCCTTGGAGGTCAAGAGGTTCCCATTTCTGACTTGGAATCACTTCTCTGACTCAAAGGAATCACTTGGCGGCTTCTCTTTGCATAACTGAATGTTTTGGGGCCATTACGAGGTAAAATAAGGGTTCCTTGAAGAGAAGCGCTGTGGTACAACAGCCTGATAACTCAGATTGCTAATGAGTGACTAAGGGGAGGGAGCATATGGTATACAGCACGGATAAAGTGGACAAAGGAGGACAAAGAGATGATTCACATCCCTGGGCGGGACTGAGCAAATGGCCCATCATCATGCTATTCACAACGGCGGGCCAATTTGAAACTTATGAATTGCTTATTTCTGGAATTTTCCACTCAATATTTTTGGACCAAGGTTGGAACTTCTAAAAATGAAACTATGGATAAGGGGGGTTCAGGGGGAACTACTGTAATCACTTCATAAGAGAAATTATTACATTTGTCATATAAGGATTTTTTCCCCAGGAAAAGGTACTATTTACCAGAGATATCACACAAAAAAGGTTCAAATTCAAGAATGTTGAAAAATGGAGGCAAATTATTCTGAATGAACTTTCCTTCAATCTGGATGAGAGAGACGCAGTTTTCAGGGCACAGAGATATGCTCGTGTTTTCCTAACAACTTTTTGTGAAAGATCAAATTCTAAAGAAATAACTGGAGAAACTCCACTCACATACAGATCCACTTCCCCAATGACTATTTTCTCTCCACACTCCTTTGTTCTCATCATCATAGAATAGATATGGGGCCAGAAAGGGTAGAGGATTCTAATGAGGATGCAATGCAGATCTCTTGGAGTTGTGTTTGGATAATCTACATGTACTCGGGCTGTTTAGAAGACAAAATGCAGCCGCTACACTTAAGACATTTACAGAGTGAACAACCAAGCGAAGCAGTTCAACGATTCCTGGGAAATATACGAAAAAACTTCAACTTTGTAGTCAATTCCTGATCACCCATACCACAACTCAGTCAAAAAAAGAAGTCTTTTGTTTTTAGCTGTCAGTAACGTAATCATCTTAGTTCCAGTGACAAAAGGGAATGTAGCAGAAAAAGTAGTCACCTCCTCCGTGCCCACACTTTAAAAAATCTCCATAATTTGCATGAGCGAGGTCTTCCACATGAATTCTGTGGGATGAAGCTCACATCTGGTTGACAGACCTGGTGTTGGATATGATTCTGGCCACACAACTAAGTCTTAAATCCACATACTGTTCCTATTGAACTGGCATATATGAACTAACTAATTTATAGACAATGTGCAGCAAATTATTTCTTCCACCTCCCCATGCCTCAAGAATGCACCAGCGATAGGTATTTCGAAAAAGACACCCTCCTCCCCACACACACACATACATAATAACTGCATTCCCAGATGCTCTCCAATTATCTAGAGTAGGCACTGTTATTTTAGTTATTGGAATCTGTGCCTTGGAAATAAGTGGCATGGGGGAAGAAGTAATTCCACCAGACAAACTTGACCTCTCTGGACCCCAGTTTTCTCACCAGAGAGAATGGAAAAAAAAGATTAGCCCAGAGACTACAAATCCCCTCAATAACATCTCTGACCACTAATTATCAAGAGTACGATTTGTGTGCAGGAAATCTGAATTCTTCAGAGTAGGTCATTAACTATTAAGAGTTTAAATGCCTGAAAGACCCATAGGTACACTTCAATATGACCACTGACCATTTTCTGACCACGGAAAATGTCTCAAAACATCTCGGCGGCGAATCACCAAACTGAGTTAGAACCCGCAGAGGAATCCCCCCGAATTTCCCGGGCTGGGGGTGGGGGTGAGGGCGGGGCAGGGTGTGTATCTGAGCAGGAGTTAAGAGGACGAGCCCGGTGTCTTCGGGCACAGCCTGCATTTATGGAGTTTCTCGTGCCTCCTCCGGACTTTTGTCTATGTCTACCAAATTCCTCAAGCGACCACCTGCAGCTGCACCATAACGGGTAGGGGAAGAGGACATGGAGACAGAGCGGGTAGGGCGGGGAACAGCTCGCGGGAAGTGCCCCCGAAGTCGGTGGGGCGAAAGCGGACTTTGAATACCGACAGAGAAATGGGGAAAGAGAGAGAAAGAGGACTCCGCCTCGCCTTCCACCCGACTCGGTTCCTTTCAGTGAAAAGGAAGGGCCGCCGCCGCCGCCGCCCCTTCTGCCTCGCCCCCGGGATGCGCGCACCGGCTGCAGCCGCACCCGCCAAGTCCAGCCGGGCCGGGAGGCGCGGCCCCTGCCCCGCCCGCCGACCCGGGGCTGGAGCATCCTCCTCCTCCTCCTCCTCCTCTCTCCCTCCCTCGCTCCGCGCCGAGGGGCAGCCGACTCCCCCGGCACCGGCACCCGCACCCGCCCTCCCTTCCTCTTCCTCGCGTCCCCGCCTCCAGGACTCGCCGCCCCCCGCCTTCCATCCGCAGAGCCTTCTCAGACCTCCACCCACCCGACCCGGGAGCCTTCGGAAAACTTTGTGTGTGAATGTGGGGCTTTTGTGCACATCCTGGGCAGGGCCGGGTCACCGGGTGTGTGCCGGCGGGTATCCGGGACCTCACAAAGCACTGCGGGGGAACCACCACGGAATCCCACCCCTTTATTTCTGACCCGCGTCCACTAGTACGGAGGGGCACGCGGGGCTTGGGCTTGCAATTCCCACGCCCCGGTCGCCTCTCTCCGCGCCGGGGGAAACCCCCGCGCCCCGCGCCTTTCTCCGCTGTCACGAGGGGCACGGGGCGCGCGGGGAGAGAGCGGGAGGCAGCCGAGCAGCACCGTGGCGAAAAGGCTCTTCCCCAAGGGAAAATAGGACAGAGGTCCCTGTCCTCCCACATCCCCGGAATCGGGACGCAGCGAGGCGAGACACTGTTGCATCGCCAAGAGCCAAGCCGGGGGGTCCCTGGCCCCGCGCCCCAGCCCCAGACGCGCGCCCCAGTGCATGCACACACTCACGGCCGCCGCCGCCACCGTCCGAGCCCCTGCCCGGGCCCCCTCTGCACGCCGCCGGCACCCGCCCCAAAGCCGGGAGCCACCCCGCGCCGAGGAGCAGCGGGCCGGGGAAACGGGGGCCCCTGCACTCACAGACGGTCTCCCCACGGCCACGGCCATCGCGGCTGCGCCCCGGCTCCGCCTGCGCCCGGCTGCTCCCCGCCAACGCTGGCTGCTGCTCGCCTCCGGCTCCGGCTCCGGCTCCGGCTCCGGCTGCGGCTCCCGCTCGCCTCCCCCGCGCCTCCCTCGCGGCTGCGCTCTGCTCGCGCCCGGCTCCCGCGCGCGGCCAGCGGCGTCTGCTCCCTGCACGCCGCCGCCCCTCCGGCTTTATTGGAGCAACATGGCCACTCGCCTGGAAGGCACCATCTGCTGCCCCAGAAAGGGGGGTGAGCCTGCGCGCGGGGGGCTGAGGCGGCGCGGAGGAGGGCGGTGGGCGGGACCGCAGGCTCAGCGCGCCAGGCTCGCCCTCCGGGGAGGTGGCCGGGGCCCCCCGAAGCGACCCTCTCCTGGGCCACCAAGACCCCCTTCCCCAGCCGGTGGGTTGGCCGCCACCACCCGTTCCACCACGTGCTGGAGCCCGGGGAAAGCCGGGGCGCGGAGATCCGAGCCTGGGTCCCCGCCGAGCGCTCGGCGAAGCGGACCGCCGCGCCGCTGGGCAGAAGGGGCAGGGACGCGGGGCCGAAAAGCCCGTCCGCGGGGACGGCGTCTGGCGGACAGCTCGCCCGGGGCACCACCACCCCGAGGCACCACCACCCCAGGCACCGGCTCGGAAGGGGTGCGCGCCACCGGGGAGACACGTGGGCAACCGAGGTGGGGCTGGGCAGCCCCCCGGCAGGGAAGCGTTGCTCCTGCAGAGATCGGATCCGCGGGGAGAGGGTAGAAAGCGGGGAGCTGGAAGCGGGGAGCCGTCGCCGCGAGGCCTGCGGCCGGGTAGGGGACCTCCGGGAGAGGAAGAGGCCGCAGCCGCTGCTGATGGGGGCGGCCCCCCACCGCCGCCGGCTGCAGAGGAGCCCGGGGACTTGCCCGCTGGGGAATCCGGGCAGCCGTGGACGGCCCGAGGCCTCCCCGGTGGAACGGGGCCCGCGGGCCACACGTGGGGGCTGAGCCGACCTGATGTGCTCGCTGTAGACAGACCCGGCGACTCGGGGGCGCGCGCGGGGGTGGCGGCGGCGGCGCCCGGCGGGTGCCTGGGGTCTGCGCGCCTCGGGGCGCGTGGGGCCGGGAAGCTCCCCCGCCGTGGGGAAGGATTCTCCCAACAGATGTTGGGGTACGTGACAGTGTGCCGGGCGAAACTCGGGGTCCTCTTGCTGGCCCGGTGGTGCGGCGCCGGGGCCCAGGCCCGCCAGCGGGGTGTGACCGGGGCGCTGGGGACTCACCCCCCGCCCCGCGGAGACGGGGCCCGGGCTCCACGGTGAGGGAGGAGAGCACCGGTCCGGGAAGGCGGCCAGCTGGGTAGAAGGGCAGGGGCCGTGGGGAAGCGGGGGAGGACGCGGGCCGGCCCCTGGGGCTGCGCCCGCCGGGAAGCCCACGGCCCAGCGGATTGGGTCAGAGACACACCACCTCTTAGGCCGGCTGCCCCCGAGCCTGACGGAGACTTCCAGGAACTGGGTTGCTCGGGGGGCCGGCGTCTGCCCCTGCTGCCGGTGCGGGGGTGGGAGTGAGGCGGGGTTGGAACGCGCCGTCGCGGGCGGACGGTGTTGGGCTCCGGGCCGGGGTCGAGCTCTGGGAGGGGTCGGAGGGCTGGCTGCAGGCCACCCAGGCTGGGTGCAGGGGGGACCCTCGGGGGTGAGAGCCTGGCTCTCGCCGGCTGTCCCTGAACGAATGACGAGCGGCTCCGAAAGGGGACCTCAGGTCTGTGGGCGGACCCCGACCTGCAGACACTAACCCCTTCGGTGTGGACCGGTTTCTGCCCCACCCCATCCCACCCCCCGGGGTCTTCAGACCTCTGAGACAGGGTCCACCCTTGTAGGTGAAGCAGACAGTAAAGGCTCGGTCAGTGTTGGATTTAAACGACCACGTGGAGGGTTGCCGTGCAAAGGGAGGAGGGAGAGACAGACTTCCGTCGGCTGCTCTCTGTCTGTCGGCCTTTTGTTCCTTCTCGCGTAGGGAGCGTTAGACGGCCTCGCTGCCCTCGCTGCCCGCGGACAAGTCTCAAGCAAACCCTCGGGCTCCACAGGTTCCCAACGGGCTCGTAATGGTCATTGCGAGCCCACTCGCCATGCTGCGTTATGTTTGCCCAGGCCAGACTGCAGGGTTTCGTTGTTTTATTTTTATTTACTTTGTAAATGCTTGTGTTGAAACAGCTAATTAGATGTTTAGATGAGAGTATGAACTCCTTACCTTTGTGGGCAGGTTAGTTTATTCCCATCCTAAAAGCTTTTTAAAGTCATCTGTTCCATGATCTCAGCTGTTCGAATAAACACTTTTTAGGACAAAATCATATGACAGTTTACCCAACTTCTGCCTGATTTTTTTCACTAACTAGGAACAATGCCTTAAATTTCCACCTCCCTGACTTTTTTGGGTAGTTAGGCATAAATATATTTCATAATACATTGAATTACTGTTGGCCAAGAAAGGCTATTTCAGAATGTCAGTTTTCATTCTGAAGTTATTTAAACATCATCCTACAGCCATTCTACCCAGGTTTAAAACTACTTCATAGCTATATGAACTTGAGCAAATTACTTAACCTTCCAATGCTTCCATTTCCTCATGTTTAAAACCTATTTAATAATAACGTAGTTCCTCCTTACTAGGGTTCCTAAGGGGTTAAATTACCTTTTTAACTCTGGTCCCAGCACTGTGCTCAGAACTAAACATTTTAAAATGAGGATGCCTCTTCGACTATTAATCAGTGCTGTTTGCCGAGAGATCTTTAAACAATGCTGATAAATAATCCAAATCCTAGAAACGACCCATGAATTAAGGGATTTTAAAGCACAGTACAAGGAGCTATTCACTCTCCTGTCAAAACAGGAAAGGCTTCACCAAGGAAAGCGGAACAGGGAGGAGAGCAAGGAGGACATTCCAAACAAGGGAATAGGGTGAAGGTCCCGCAGTCTCCGGGTTATGGTGCTGTCCCAAGACAGGTGCCCTGGCATTGCTGGATTAGGATCCTTAGAGGGAGCTTGGCACATTGGGGAAAGCACGGCCCTGAGACTCCAATTTATTACTTAACTAGCTATCTCACCCTGAGGGAGATATCCTCTCTTCATCTCAGCTTTTTTAAATACATTTTATTGATTTTTTTACAGAGAGAAAGGGAGAGGGATAGAGAGTTAGAAATATCGATGAGAGAGAAACATCGATATGCCCGAGACCAAGGTACATGCCCTTGACTGGAATCGAACCTGGGACCCTTTAGTCTGCAGGCCCACTGAGCCAAACAAGCCAGTCAGGGCTCATCTTTTTCTGTTGTGAAATACATAGAGTACTAGCAGTGAGTCCTCATGGTGCACATGTTTGCCAGATCCACTCTTCAAATTGCATTCTGCCCCTCAAAGGGCTTTCCTTCCCTTACTGTCCTTGTGAGTTCAGGCAATGGTGAGCAACCACAGAACCACAAAGAAAGGAGTGATGGTATTGATTCTCTCAGGCTCCCTTGCTATGACACCATTGCAGGCTAGCTGCATTCCTCAACCAAAGGTCAGTTACTTCCAGAGGATAATCCAGCCTAAACTTGTGATTTTGCTACATTTATCCCACATTCATGTGAAAGAGACACATTTAATGGTTGGTTGCCTCCCACATGCGCCCCCACTGGGGTGGGGATCCAGCCTGGAATTGAGGTACATGCCTTTGACCAAAATCAACAGGGATCCTTCAGGCTGTGGACAGACTCTCTATCTTCTGAGCCAAACTGACTAGGGCTCTAATATTTGGCATTGTTAGTAGTACATGATCTACTACTTCCTTTTTTAATGGAACCCCAGTTTGGGGTGATTTTCCAATAAATGTGTCCACCTTGGTGGAAAGTAAATGCCCCTACAAAAGAGATTCCTAAAATTACTTTCCATCAGTCTTCCTTTTACTACAAAATATATCCAAGAGAGCATGTGATCTAAGCTTGCCAGACACTGCTAAGCTTGAATCTTGAATCAAGTGATACAAAACAGTACAAATAGAGTTTATGTATTCCATAATTTATTTTCATTTGTTACCTTAAATTAATCTACGGTTTGTTTCTGTGGCTTGTAGTCAAAGAACCTTACCTAACGCAAGATCATCTTGACTCCAGTAAAAATGAATTGGAAAAAAAAACACACACACACACACAATAAGAGACAGCAAATAAGTTAGAAATTATTGTCACTTTCATTTCAGGCAGTATAACTTAACAGCAGATCCTGAATTCCTCCTGCAACTCTATATGTAAAAATGGACCAATATTTTAAAACATCTAAATTGGAGAGGGAAAAGTAAAGCTATCTCTATACACAGAAGACATGAACTTGTGTATAGAAAATCCCAAAGAATCCATTTAAAAAAATCATTAGAACTAATAAAGGAGCTCAATAAGGTTGTCTTAGTACAAGATTAATATACAAGAGATCAATTGTATTTCTACACAATTGCAATGAAGAATCCAAAAATGAAATTAAGAAAACAATTTACAACAGCATCAAAAAGAATTAAATACTAAGGAATAAATGTAACAAAGGAACTATAAAATATTCATCCAAAATTATTGAAAGAAATTTTTAAAAATCTAAGTAAATGGAAAAACATCTCAAAAGAAAAAAAAACATCTCATGTTCATAGATTGAAAATTTTAATAGTGTTAAGATGATTTAAAGATTCATCACAATACCTATTAGAATCTCAGCTGGCTTATTAGTAGAAATTGACAATCTGATTCTAAAATTCCTATAGAAATTCAGGGACCCAAAATAGCTAACACTTAGAAGTCTCCCACTTCTAGATTCCTTATTTTACTACAGAGCCACAGTAATCAGGACAATGTTGCACTGGCGTAAGGATAGACATAAAGGTCAATGGAATAGAACTGACAGACCAGAAATAAATGTCTGTGGCAAACTTATTTTGACAAGCCCGTCATTCAATGGAGAAAGAATAATCCTTTTAACAAATAGTGCCAGGACAACTGTACAGGCAGAGCAATAGAATAAATTCAGCCCCTTACCTCATACCATGTACAAAAATCATTTCAAAATATATCAAAGACCTGAATGGAATAGCTAAAACTATAAAACTCTTAAAAGAAAATATACAGGTGTATTTTCATGATCTCAGATTTGGCAGTGGACTCTTAGCTTTTACATTTAGGTATGTAATCTATATTGAGTTAATTTTTTGTACTTGGTCTGAGATAAAAATTGATGTTAGTTTTCTTATATATACAATTTTTCCAGCATTATCTGTTGAAAAGACTATCCTTCATTGAATTGCCTTTGCACCTTTAGTAAAAAATAAACTATATGTGCTTGTCAATTTTTGAATTCTCTTTTCTGTTTCAATGTTAACTAATATGTCTATTCTTTTGCCAATACCACACCGCCTTGCTTTCTATAGTTTTATAATAAGTCTTGAAATGGGGGATAATCAACGCTCCAACTTTATTCTCTTTCAAAATTATTTTGTCTAATCTAGTTCCTTTGCCTTTCCATGTAAATTTTATCATAAGTTGTAAAAGTCTACAAAAATTATGGTGGAATTTAATGGGGATTGCATTAAACCTATAGAATCACTGGGGAGAATTAACATATTAACAATATTGAATCTAATCCATGAACATGGTGTATCACTCCATTTATTTTTCACTGCCTGCTTTAATATTTTGGAGATTTCAGCATACCGATTTTGCACACATTTTCTGTTTTATCTTCTTTCTTAATATTGATATGTAATTCACCTACTATATAATTCACCCACTTAAAATATACAAGTCAATTATTTTTATTATATCAGCTGGTTCCAGTCTCCTAATTTCCTCCCTTTGTTCCTTCAGCCTTCGGAGTGGTAATGACTTCTTAATACTACTATAAGAACATCTCTTATATGTTCTTCTAACTTTGCCTATTTCAGTGCTTCTCAAATTTTAGTAAATATGAATCACTTGGGAATCCTGTTAAAAATCCAGATTCTAAACTAGTAGGTCTGGGGACTGAAATGCCCCATTTCCATCAAACTCCCAGGTGATGCTGATACTGCTGGTCTGGTGATCATGCTAGACTAAAAAGGGTTTACAGTATTAAAGTATTCCTTTATTTAAGTTTCTTCATTTGAAACATCTGCAATCAATATTTGGTCCACTGAGACCTTGATAGATATAGATATGTCAGACCAAACAAAAAATTTGATTGAAATTGTCATCATGAGTTCAAGCTCTTTTCCTATTGTTAAAACATTTATTTAAAATTTTATTCTAGAAATTGTTAAATTTACCAGTAATTCTCAAACTTTCCTCTGTTCCTGCTACTTTTTCTTCTCTTTGAAAATCAGGACAATATTTGCCCTTCTTCAAATTTTCTGGTATTTCTTATTTTTCTCTGGTTTCCCAAAACCAAATAATATTGATTCTACAATCACAAATGCAAAGTCTTCCATAGGTAATTCATTTAGGCCTGGAAAGTTTAAGTCAAAACAATTGGTTGCTCATTTACTACAATGGATTTCAGGAACCTTTGTTGTAGTTGTTCACATTTTTTAATATAATGAACATATAAATAATTACTTCTAGTATGCCAGTGGTCTTTTAATTGTGTTTCTTATAGCTTTTTCATTAAAGTAATTTTCTTTCAGAGAGGAGACAAAATAAAAGTTGAGCTTTCCTTTTTAATCTGAAAGCATGATATCTTCAGCACCAAGCAGTGGTTTTCATCCTTTTTTAGTTCAACTGTTATTTGAAAAACAAAAACCAAATTTTGAAAATGTCTTGGCATTCTTTTTAGAAACAAGAATTATCTCCGCCTATAAGAAAATATCAATCCTTGTAGGCTTGTGCTACTCTTTGATTCAGGCTCTTTTAAAATCTAATCTCATTAACGAGCATCCTGTGAAATGACATGCTCCCTGGAATATGATGACTTGGCCTACTGGTCACTCTCCTTGGCAGCCAGCCCTGGATCTGGGTCAGTTCGCCTTGTTCTGGCGTCTTGTCATTCTCAGGTCATTCCTTTCTCCCTGTGGCCAGTCATTGTGGTGCCAGTATTGTTCCTTTTTGTGAGCCTAGAATTTCGATACAGCTGAAGTCTCCTGACTCCATTATGTGGTTGAAGTCCCCCTAGATATTGCCACTGGCTTAGAACAGAATTACACATACACACATAACTGTATATTATGACAACAATATGAATTGTATATTCTCACCTTTAGTCTCAATCTATTTGCTATCCATCATTCTACCATCTTCAATTTCTACCAGCTGAGTAACTCTCTAAGTACATGGGGTTACCCTGCACCTCACCTTCTTTCTTGTAGACTTGTTCTTTTTGAATGAGGTAAAACATCCTTTATTTCAGTCATAAATTCCTTCCTCTCATTCTTAATCTATTGTATTGTGTTCATCTTCTTTTGTTATTTTTTTCCCACTTCAATTTGCTATTGATCCTCCTTTCCTAACCTAAGATTTCAAAAGTCACTAGTCCTTTATCTCAAGTTTCTTCTCTTTCCTTTTGCCCCACCTGGATTGACAGAATTGGATTTGGTGGGTTGTTATGATAAATTTTGGCAGATTGTACTTCATGCTTTATCTTTTAGTAAGGTAGAATTGGCCATTGCAAGATTGTCTCCTTAATCAGTTACAGTGAAAAACATGGTCTTGGGCGTCGGGATAATTTGGATACTTCCCTGCACTGCTTTGCAGTTTTTTTAATTAGTATATTAGTTTGCATATAGGCTAAGTTGCTATAGAAACACCCCAAAACTCATTAGCCCTCCCCCAAAAGATAGATGTTCATTTTTCTCTCATGAAATAGTCCAGGAGGTGGTGAGCAATCCAGAAAGGCCTGGCAGCTGTGCTGCTTGTGGTTATCCAGGAGTCCACATTCCTTGTTGCTATCTTGTTGCTCCATCAATTTCTGATTGTTACCTCATCTACTCTGATCGGAACTGATTTACCGGCACCGTAGCCATAGTCTAGCCCATAAGAAGAGTGAAGAAGAGGAAGTAAAAAAGCAATTTCCTTTAAAGGAAGTGACATGAGCATAGCACATATCACCTCTGCTCACAATTCTTTGCAGAACTTCAGTCACATGAAAATAGTTGTAGGGGAGGCTAGGATGTGTAATCTCTTATATGGTACTAACATGCTCCACTGAAACATGGGGGTGGGTGCGGATGGTAGTAGTGAAAGGAAGAAATGAAAAATAGATACTGGGGGGGGAATCAGTCTCAGAAGTAATTATATTTATACGGTTAAAAATAAAATAATATAAAGTGGTATAGAATAAAGTCTCCCACCGATTCGCCACTTATATAGTTCCTACTCCTCTCCTCAAGAAATAAATACTTTATTAGTGTCTTGTGTACCCGGAGTTTTCTTTCTTTAAAAAAAAGAAAAATATATATATTGATTTCAGAGAGAAAGGGAGAGAGGTAGAAACATCAATGATGGGAGAGAATCACCAATTGGCTGCATGCCCTTAACCCGGGGTTGAACCCACAACTCAGGCATGTTCCCTGACCTGGAATTGAAACTTGAACTGTGACCTTCTGCTCTCTAGGTCGATGTTCAACCTCTGAGCCACGCCAGCCAGGCTATAAACTTCTTTAAATGATATCAGAGAGGGCATTAAATAAATATGTTTCAATATTTAAACAATTGGGGATTGAGGCAAGGCTTAGAGGGAAATTATCTTTATTACTATAAAACACTTCCGTTAAAAGATGAAGCCCATGATCATTAACCTGGGAGCAAATGATAACATAGAGTTTTGTGTGCAAGATGTTTATTGGAGATAAAATCTGGGGGAAAAGTGGGAAGAAGCATGATTGGGCACAGGGAGAATCTGAATCATAATGTGGACCCAATAAAACTTCCGCCAACTGGTGGGGAGTAAATAGTGCCCATCAGAGTTGTGTGTCTTCAGGCAGAGATACCTGGTCCCTTAACACCCACTCTCCTCAGTCACTAAAACTTCTGGAAGTAGCTGCCTTAGGAGAGGCATCTCTCTGCAGTTGAAGCAGACCCTGAAGGCGCTGATAGTTGAGATTGTTTGCTAAATGCACTCAGGGTGGCTAGGAAGCAGATTCCTTGAAAGCGATTTGTGTTTGTATTTGTTTATCACAAGCCATAGGTCCTTTTTATTTTTTTCCAGTTTCAAAGTTATTTTTATTGACTCACTTTTTAACAAACTTCCTATTTAAAAATGTTTTTACACTTGCAGAAAAGTTGTGAAGATGGTATATATAGTTCTCAAATAATCCATTCCCAGTTTCCCCCATTATTAACATTTTATATTAGTGTGTTACATGTTACTAATGAACCAACCTTGATATATTATTAGCTTAAATCCATAATTTATTCAAATTTCCTTTGTTTTCCTAGTGTTCTTTTCCTGTTCCAAGATCCCTTACAGGATATTCCATTCCATTTATTTGTTATGTCTCCTTGGGCTCCTCTTGGCTATGAGAGTTTCTCAGACTTTTCCTTGCTTTTGATGACTTTGACTCTTTTGAGGAGTTCTTGTCAGGCATTTGGTAGACTGTCTTTCAATTTGGATTTGCCTAAATATTTTCCAAATGATCAGACTTAGGTTATGAGTCTGTGGTAGGAAGATCAAAGAGGTAAAATGCAATTCTCATTACATCATACAGTGGGAGAAAGTTGATAAATGGTTACCTCAACCAGATGATTGAGGTCAACATCAATAATGAGTCATGCTGATAGTGTAGTACCCTTGATATGATGTAATAGGAATAGCATTGGGAGCTCTTTCAGTTGGTTATTGTGTCCCTTTAACACACGCTTATCATTGGTTTTGTTTGTTTGTTTGAGCACTTCCTTACTTTGAGGCTCTACAAAATGTTCCAGGTGTGTCTTGTATATTCCCTGCCCCAACCCTTGAATCTGCCATTTTTTTCTAAAGGACTCTGGTTCCTTTTATTAGTGAACTACTGACCCAGTGCACGGATGTGTGCACATTGAAAGGACATTAATTAGAAGGTGGCCTGTGGGGTGGGACTGGGCAATATGGGCCGGACATGACCTGGAGCCAACCTCCCAGGATCCTTCCCGGGCTGGCTGCACCTGGGATGGTACCATGGCTCATCTGCGGAGTAAGCAGGGTCCCTCCAGCAGGTGGGGGTCCCTCAGCCTGGCCTGTGGGGATCGGGTGAAAACTGGCTCTCCGACATCCCCCAGGGGGTTCCGGAGTGCTAGGGGGCACTCTGCAAAGTTGCTGTTGTACAGGGTGTGGAACGCAAACGCTAGTGTGCAATAAACCAGATTCGGTACCGACAGTGCCCCGGCAACACAATAACCCACGGCAGAAAGTGGAACGGTGCAGCCCCATAAGGAATCAGGCTCCCCCCTCTCTGGTTTGGGGTGCATCACCTAAGAACTGCTGCTGCCAAGCCACTACAGTTTGGCAGCTCCTGTGTTGAGTGTCTGTCCCTGCTGGTCAGTGCTACCGGTCGGATGGACACTTAGCATATTAATCTTTTATATGCATAGATGCTATTAGAAACCAAAACCTGCGCTCCAGGTTTGCATATTGCTCATTGGAGTGTGGTAGCTTCCACAATCTCAGGAGTCCCAAGTATGGAAATACGTGTATACTAACTGGTTTATATGCACATACAGTATCTGTAAATATTTCTGTGTGTAGCCATTTGTATCTGTTGTAAGATAAACATGAATTCATTCTGATGACGCCAACTGGAATCCATTACTACATAAATCATTCTAGCCTTCTTCCTTGTTTATCTGTAACCTCTCACTCCACCAGTGAGAAGCCTGGCTCTCACCATCCGCCATCCATTTACCTAATTGTTCAGTGTCAGTGTACATTTGTGATAGTTTCAGAATGTTAACAAATACCCCATTAGCAGCAACAGTATCATTAGAGCACATTGTTTATATGTTCTACATTATATACAATTTCTGTTGCCTTTAACCTACAGACTCCACTCATGTCCAGTATTACTCAGGTCAGCACTTATTCTGACACCTCCCCCTTCTTCAGCGAGGTTGTTCCCTACATTTGTGAAACAGTTTGAGTCTTTCATCACACTTTGTATTCTGTCATGGGATTCCCCAACCTCCTACGTTATTTTTTTAAATTTGCACACATTAAGGTTCGCAGTTTATGCTGTGAAGTTACGTTTTCGATAAATGCATAGTGTCATGTGTCCATTAGAGATATGATCCAAACAGTATCATATAGAACAGTTTCACCACCCTAAAACCTCCTCTGCATTGTATCTAGCCAACCCTTCCCAAACCCATCACAACCACTGATCTGTTTACAGATGTTATAGAATGTCTCAGAAATGGAGTCATACATTATGTAGCCTTTACAGACTGCCTTTTTTCAGATAGCAATATGCACCATATTTCCTTTTTACCTTTCATTCAAAGTCTAACTAACTTGGATTAGAAATAAGTTCCTACAGAAAGATTTCAAGGAATCTCAATTAGGCTATGGATATTTTTTGCCTATTTTGAAGTTTTTGATACATACTGTTATTTTACAGAAAAGCCCTCTGCCCTCTGGGGAGCACTGGGTACATATTTTAAAATCCTTGCCATTTTCATAGTAAAGAATGATAACTTATATAGATTTTTACAGTTAAGTTTAGATGTCCATTAGTGATTGAAGCTTAAAAACATTTTTACTAGCCTTTTTTTCTTTGTTAAATTTGCTACTCACTTGCCTATTATTTCCATAAGGAGTGTTTCACTTTTTTTCTTGAGCTATAGAAATTTTTATGTGTAAGATATCAACCAGGTTATAGATAAATAAAATTATCTTACTGAAAAATAGTCCATCTATATGAGCACATCGAAGTTTATGTAGCTATTACCTGGTTAGTGAATATCAGGTTCTTTCCAATTCTTTTTCTTTCCCCCCCTTTTCCTTTCTTCTTTCCTTCCTCTTTTCCTTTCATTCTTCCTTCCTTCTATTATAAAAAGCATAACAAACACCTTTGCACACATGTGTCTAAATTTCTAATTATTTCCTTAAGAAAGGTTCCTGGCAGTGAAATTACTAGACCTAAGAGTATGAATAACTTTAAACTCTTGATACATGAGTTATTTTTCAGAAAGAACAGGGGCAGCAAAGGAGACAAAGGCAGGCCCAGCGGTGAGCAGCGGACACAGTATGGGGAGCTGTGTCCTGCAGCCGCAGTGGCAGAGGGGCTGAGCATCCACAATGTCCGCTATAGTATTATTAAGCCAGTTTTAAAGTTGAGTAAACTGGAATCCAGAGAGGTTACCTGTCCACAGTAACATTGCAAGTAAGTGGCAGACTGGGGATCCGTTTAGTGTGACTGCAATAATATTCATTATTGCTCCTAAAACATGTTAATGAAAGCACAACCTAAGGATTATGGAATTAATTATAGAAATGTGGAGTAGGAAATACATCAGAGATTCTTTTTAAAAATATATATTATTTTTTATTTCAGAGAAGAAGGGACAGGGAGAGACAGAAACATCAATGATGAGAGAGAATCCTTGATTGGCTGCCTCCTGCACTCCCCACACTGGGTATTGAGCCTGCAACCCAGGCATATACCCTGAGTGGGGATCCAACTGTGACCACCTGGTTCATAGGTCGGTGTTCAACCACGGAACCACACTGGCCAGGGACTTCGGAGATTCTTGAGGCTGTTTCCTAGAAAGAGGAACGGGAATCAGGAATGTGCCATTAACTGGGAAGCCTGAGATCACAGTGCTGGATGGTTTCAGACAGGATCTAGAACAGCACCGTGACCGCCACACACAGCGCTCCTTCCACAACAACGCACAGCACTGAAGGTAAATATATTTAACTCGTTTAGAAGTAAAAAGATGCATATTTATTTTTATTACAAATGTAATATACATTAGGTTTGAAAGCCAAAATTACAGAATGGCTTCATTTCTTCTAAATAGTATCATGAACCCTGTGCCTGATGGAATCTTGAAGATTATTACATATTTGATTATTTCTCTTCTTGTTGCCTAACTCTTTTTTCCTATGAAGTCATTTCCTAAATAAAAGTGAAATTAAATTAGCAATTAAAAATAAATGAGCTACTTGTTATAGTCTCTGGGAACCACTTGGAATAAACTAAAGTGTTATTCAATTAGCAAACTAAAAATTGTCTGCATAATATTATTCATGTTCACCATTTCCTCAGGGTGCTACTAATAGAGACACCTGTAGTTTTAAAATATTAGGAAACTAACACAAGGTGCTTTTTTTCTAGCATAAAAGGCAAATCTATAAAGGCCCATTATAAGACTGTAACTGCAATCTTTTAAAATGAGAAAAAAGTCATTATGCCATTTTTGTCACTATTTGATGAACTAATTCAATGAAGTATAGTAAATATTCTCATTTGAAATAACAGTAAAACCATTGCTTGCGTTTAGTAGGGAAATAAATCTTTTATTAAACAAATCTTTCATTATTTACCTTATGAGTTAATGTGGGGATTCTGATTTAATAAGAGCAGTCACAGATGTGATAATATGATAATATCATCCTTTCTTCATAAGGAAGACTCTATATCTATACACATTGACCAGTTATTTTCTTTATTATTTTTGCAGTTGATTAAAAAAGTTCCTTATTTATGTTCATTTTACAAATATTTATTTTATAGTCTGCCACATGAATTGCTCTGAAGCTTTGTCCTTGTCTAAATCTGAAACTATGGTCCTTATTTCCCTACTCACTGCTATACAGATCAGGACATAACATCCTTTATTCCCATCTTTTTGGAGCGATGTAATTTTTTTCTAATGCACTGTTTCTTGGCTCTGTAAAGCCCTGAGTATTTCTGCCATTATCAACATAAATTCCCAAGAAGGTCCTTCTTCCTGTCTGGGAGGGGAGGGCACAAAAGGAGGAGAGTAAGAGGAGTGGAGGGTACAGAGCAAGTATGGAAACAATCAACTTTTCCAGAAGAACCAATGTTAATAAAACTATGTATTGAAAGAACTATCATGTGTTACATTCACACCACCCTTCATATATATTTAGATAGCAGCAGCTATTTTGTTTCAACATCCCAGGAGATACTCTCCTAATGGAAACGTGTAATCACATGGCTGAAAGAGAGCCTCTCACTTTACTTTTTCATCTCCAGGCAAATCCACCCCTGTTAATTTTGGGTAAACAGGACTCATTATCTTTGAAAAGGGCAATAAGAAGAGAAAGTATCTTTTGAAAAGTACCCTTAGTAAACATTCATAGTATAAAGTTCAGTTCAACTCTTAAAATGTCAATACTTTATCTCTCACTTTAAGAAGTGCCTCCAAGTAGCATTGTTGCTACATTCTTTCTATAGTCAAGATCCGGTGCTTTTGTACCAAGTACTTTCCTGTGCAGTAGTGTTCTCAGACTTTTTAGATAAAGGCCCACTTAGCAAAGGCTACCTCCCCGGTGCACTCTAACAACCCTCCAACACCAAAGGGGTGTTTAACACAATTCCATTCAAATCTGACACTCCCTGCAGACCAGGCAGGTTAACAGCTCAGTCCCAAAAGACTGCCCCCATTTCAGACCTCAGCCACCAGTCCAGGGGGCCATATGCACTTCTGATAAACCAGCTTGACTATAAGTTTGCGGGTTCCTATGACTCTTTTTAGATTAATTCACTAGAATGATGCATAAAATTAAGAAAGCACTATGCTTTAAAATTTTTTAAAATGTTTTTAATTTTTTTTTCCAGAAAGGGAGAGGGGTTTAGAAACATCAATGATGAGAGAATCATTGATCAGTTGCCTCCTGCATGCCCCCTACTGAGGGTGGAGCCCCCTAACCCAGGCATGTTCCTTGACCAGGATTCAAACTATGACCACCTGGTTCAAAAGTTGAACTCAACCACTGAGCCACACTGGCTGGGCTCCATTCCTTTTTATTGCCAAATAGTATTGCATTATATAGATATACCACATTTTACTCATCCACTGATCAGTTTGTGGACATTTGGGCTGTTCCCATGTTTTGGCTGGTATAAATAACCCTGCTATGAGTATCCATGTTTGAGTGTGTGTGTTTTTTAATTTATTGATTTATTTTTATTTTTTACAGAGAGGAAGGGAGAGGGATAGACAGAAACATCGATGAGAGAGAGAGACATCGATCAGCTGCTTCCTGCATGCCCCCTACTGGGGATGCGCCTGCAACCAAGATACATGCCCTTGACCGGAATCGAACCTGGGATCTTTCAGTCCGCAGGCCAATGCTCTATCCACTGAGCCAAACCGGTTTCGCCTTGGTCTGAGTTTTTATGTGCATGTGTTTTTATTTCTCTTGGATATATGAATGGGAGTAGAGTTGCTTTGTCATTTGGTCTATGTATATTTAACCTGAGGAGTTGCTGGACTGTTTTCCAAAGGAGCAGAACCATTTCACATTCTCATCAGTAACATATGAAGAGTACTAGATCTTATGTCTTCCCCAGTGAAGAAATTAAGATTCTTCCCCTAAGCCCAATTTTTTGAAAACCAGGGAAAAGATTTTATTTGGCCTGGCCTGAGTTAGAGACCGACCTATTTTCTTATCTCTGTTATTAAAAAAGGTTTACATGAGCAGATGGTTATCCAACACAAGGCTATGAGGAGTATTTCTCTGGAAAGTTATATACTACTGCCCTAGGCAGACAAAATGCCTGCCACAGGAACCTAAAATTGAAGGCTAGTGCAACTTCCTCAGTGTGTGGGAGCCTTGGATTGCTACAATGACTGGCATTGTACACTACTGGCATGTAGGTGTATCTGGGGCCTGGAGGTATAAATGTCCTGAAACGTAGAGACCGTCTCATTCAATAAAGATGTGTTCTACCCAAAAGACCAATACTGTTCCAGCTGATAAACTCAGTCCTGTGACAATGAGCCCCCCGCCCCCTTTCCATAAATGGGGGCATACCTCTTCAATATAAGTATTTTTTTTCCCAGCCTGCCTTTACAACTAGATGTGGCCATGTGATTGAGTTCCAGTATGGAATGTACGCATAAGAGCTGCATATAACTTCTGAGAAGTGTCCTTGGAGAGGGTCTGTGCTCTCCTCTTTGTCATTCTTCCGTCCTGCTAGCTGGAATGCAGATATTGATGGCTGGTGCTGGAACAGCCATCTAGACCTTTAAAAGGTCAATCCCATTTTGAGAAATCGTTGAATAACAAGATGGGAGGAATATGTAAGCATGTCAAACTTGCGGCCCACAATGAATATTTTTGCAGCCCAGCCAACATAACAGTGTGAGAAGTTATTTATAATTATGAAAGGAAATACATCTCCTTGTCAGATCCTGAATTACTGACACTCACCTTAGGTCAGTTTTGGAAGTAATCACTTCGAACCAGATTTCCCCCAAAGTAGGAATGATAGTAGCAGAGAAGAGTTGACAAGTGTCAGGAAGAAAACATTAATTTTATCATTGCTCTTATTCTTTTTTTTTTAAACTATACTTTTCAAAATAAACCTACATTTCTATGAAAATTTAAGCTTTTGTGTTTTTTTTTGCGGCCCACATAAACTCTGTTTATTTGGCTCATGTTAGCCTTGGAGTTTGACACGCTTGCTGTAGAGTGCCATACCAACTCTGGGATGCCCATGATTATGTGTGAAGAAATAAACTTCTATCTTAATTAGATTGCAATTTTGGTTTTCTGTCACTCTTAGCTGAGCCAATGTACTATGTGCCTTAGTACTTAGCACCTTCTCTAAGTACCATCTGTGAAAACACTACACGCATTAACTCAATGACTGCCCACATCACACCAATGAGAAAAGCACGTCTGCCACACACTCCCTTTTTGACCTGGAAAAGCTGAGGCTCAGAATAATCACATATCTTGCCCAAGTTCATGCTGATTTTAATGGAAGACGCTGTGTCTCCAGTGCCCCTGCCTAAAGCTATCCTGTGAGACACCAACAAATTAATGAACCAGAATAAGCCAATAATGATAAACACCAAACTAACAGTAATACACTATTAATAAGTGAAAAGACTTGTAATCAGAACCTCAGATACCTCAATATACTAGTGATGGCACATGATAAGAAATTGGCCCTTTGAAATTTGGGAGAAACCCAACTCTCTGCATATGTGCACTTGCCAAGTGTTTTTGTGGCTGCCAAGCTTTTCAGTCGCGTGCTAAATTAGAATCCTTAGCACTCTAGATGTGTGCCAACTGCAGTTTATAAATATTAAATGGTAATAACGCATGTGGGAGATGACTAAGTATCCCCTGGCTGTATGCAAAACTGAAAATCTGTGGAATTACACATCCTTCCCAGGTAAGGAAGGAAGATGTGCTTTTGTCAAATTCAAGAGGACCTACAGGCCATACCTTGAGAAGCATTCTTATAAAATGCTGTATGTGCAATGAAGCCTCTTGTTTTAAATCCATCACCCTCTGTCTCTTGTTCCTTTGTATCTTGCATTGTCTCTTATGTTTCTGTATTAGGCGGAGTCTCAGTCCCTTGGGCTTAAAGTTTAGTATCATCTTTAATTCATAGTTTCTTTGTGAGAATTACTTTAAATTATTTGCCGTCTTGGTAAAGATCAATTTAAAACTAGATAATACAATCTTTATTACCCATTCCACAGGGATAAAAGGGCAATAAAGTTTCAGTATGTATTGAAAGAAAACAGATGAGAATGATATTATGAACTCCTTCCCATTACAGTACCTTCCCTTCGGATACTTCCCTTCCTGCCTGTGACATGAGCTAGTCCATCTGTGTATGTGTGGGGCAGCTTCCTTACCGGCATATGAATGCAATGAGCATAGCACCCAATATATAGGAGGTATTCAATACATGTGTGTTGAGTGAATGAAAGGTAGTGAAAGGTAGATTTTAAAGATCTTGATCTTGTGAGCAACAAAGAATCAACTCAGAGTTGTTTTGGAGCTTTGGTTGTTGTTTTAATAAGAGGGTGGCATGCTCAGATCCAGTTTTTAGGCCTATAAGACGAGCATTGGAGTGAAGGATGGACTGGAGTTGGAGCAGGAAGACTAGAAGCAGGGAGACTGATTAGCAGGGTGATGCAATAGTCCAAGTGAAAGGTCCAAGAGCCTGAAATATGTCGATGGCCAACAAAATGGACGAAGTTCAGGAGATAAAGTTGACAGGACTTTATGACTAATTGGCCTGGGGTGAGGGGAATATCCAGAATTAATTCAAGTTGTCTACCAGTAGTTTGGATGTCTGTGAGCTAGATAATACAGAAAGAATGACTTTTCGGGGAGGGAAGGATAATGAGGGCTGGTCTAGACATGCTGATTTGAGCCTAGAGAGACTCAGCAAGAAGATGGCAATGTGACTCTAGAGCTCAGGAGGAAGGCCTGCATGGAGCTACATACTTGGAGGTGATAATTACTTGATAAATATTTGATGAAATGTCTCCCAGGGAGAAGATATGTTTGAAAGATGGGTCCATCCTGTTACTTCTTGGCTTTAAAATGCTTTTGGTCACATAATATAAAAGACAAAGTTCAAATGTCTTAATTTGATACTCAAAAGTCTCCCCAGTCTAATATCAGCCCATCTTGTTCAGTCATTTATTCAACACACCAGCCTTTATAGAAAGCCTAGATGCACCGTGGTGTGTCTTGGGGACAGAGAGACAACTACATAAGTCTTTGTTGCTGCCCTGGAAGAAGTATATTAGGGAAAAGAGACAACAAAACAGACAGATTAGCATTCAGTAAAACAAGGATAGTAATAGAGACCATCTCATAGGGTTGTAGCAAGAATTAAGTGAGTTCATATGCATAAAGTCCTAAAACTGTTGAATATGCAATAATAATAATAATTATTATTATTATTAAATTATCATTATTATTATTGGAGGGGTATGTAAAGGGACTGGTGTGTAATTCTCTTGATTAGACAACTACTGAGCTGAATTGTGAAGGAAATTTGAATTAGCCAGAATAAAGGCTGGAGAAACACATTCCTGAACTGCCTCTTGTTCCCTTGTATAGTGAGTTGAATGGCGTTTCTCCCCTATCCCCCTCCCCATCCCACCCCTACCCCTGCCCAAATGATATGCCCTTGTCTTAATCCCTGGAACCTGTGTATGTTACCATAAGGTAAATAACTGTAAAAAGGTAACAACTTGCAGATGTCATTACATTAAGGATCTTGTGATCAGATCAGCCTGGATTATTTGAGTGGGCCTTACATTTAATGACAAATGGCCTTGTAAGAGACAGAAGAGGAGAACCACTGAAAAGAAGGAAGACTATGTGAAGACAGAGCCAGATGGGAGTAGTGTGGCCACAAGCCAAGGAAGCCAAAGAATGCAGATAGCTATCAGGAGCTGGAAGAAGAAAAGAAAGATTCTCTCCTAGAGTCTCCAGAAGTAGTGTAGTCCTACCAACACCTTGATTTCTAATGTCTAGCCTCCTGAACTGTGAGAGAAGAAATTCCTGTAATTTTAAGCCACTCAGATTGAAACAATGCATTATAGCAACCCTCTCCACAGCTAATTCTTTGCTGGTGGTGAAAAGAACATGGTCCAGGCTCTCATGGAGTCTGTGCTCTGGTTGAGGGGTCACACAAAAATAAACAAATAAAGAGTTAAATTTATTTTTAACATTTATCTTTATTGTTGAAAGTATTACAGATGTTCCCCTTTTCCCCCCATTGACTCCTTTCACCTTGTACCTGTACCTCCCACCTCCCACCCCCACTTCTCCAGGCCTTCACCACACTGTTGTCTGTGTCTATGGCTTATGCATATATGCATATAAATTATTTGACTAATCTCTCCCCACCCACCCATCCACCCAACCTTACCTTCCCTCTGAGATTTATCAGTTTGTTCCATGCTCCTATTTCTGGATCTATTTTGTTCACCAGTTTATTTTATTTATTAGATTCCACATAGAAGTGAAATCATGTGATACTTGTCTTTCTCTCACTGGCTTATTTCACTTAGCATAATTCTCTCCAGGTCCCTCTCTGCTGTCTCAAAGGGTAAGAGATCCTTCCTTTTTATAGCTGCACAGCGGAGTGTTAGGTACTGTGTGAAAGTTAAACTCCAGAATTGTATATCCAATTGCCCACTTGCCATTTCTACTTAAATGTCTAAGGGGCATCCCAAAGTTAACTTTTCACAAAGAGAAGTGCCTGGGGGTGGGAAGCTGATTTTTTCTGAGTCAGGATAGGCCTCTGAGCAGAGGTAATGGTATAGGAATGATGAGGCTGAGCAGCAGTGCTGAATGAAAGGGGAGGTTCAAAGCAAGGTCCTTTTTGTTTGTTTTTTGTTTGTTTGTTTGTTTTTGGAGGGGGGTGGGAAGGGAACAGTACTTGGAGGTGAAGAGAGAAAGAGGTTGAAGATTCGAGGGAGGATGTAACAGGAGTAAATTCAGAGGAAGCAGAAGTGACATGGGGCGAAGGTGAGAAAGCAGCACAGGGACCACGGTCTCCAAAGGGAAAGAGTAAGAACAGAGCAGGAACTAAGGGATGCTGACTCAGAGGAAAACTGTCAGGGTTTGAATCCTGGCTCTGCCACTTTGGGTAATAAAATAGCAGGAAATTACATAGTCTGGATCTTGATTTCCTCAACTACAAAATAAGGATAATAAGTGCTCCTACTCATGAGATTTGTTAGGAGACTTAAATATGTTAATATATGTATAGTACTTGGCTCAATGGCTGGCACTGAGTATGCAATATGTGTCATTGTCACTATTAAGATTATTAGAAGTAGCACCAGGTCTAGAATCAGAATGTCAACACTGGAATAAACTTCAGAATCCTCTAGTCTAATTCTCTTTTTGTACAAATGGAGACACCGTGGTCCAGAGAGTTTGTATATTGGCCAAGTTTAAAGAGCTAGTTAGGGGCAGAGTTAAAACTAGACTTCTTGAAACTGTGTGTTTTCTGATGGGCTTCACATAGAGATTCAGGCATCATAATAATACAGGTGGTAATTGGGAATCTGGGGAAATAGACGATGCTACTCAGGTAGAATCCAGAGAATGAGCAAAGAATGTGGAAAGAAAAGTTAGCAAGGCCGACTCAGACTTGGGTCAGGGAGGTAGAAGAACTAGAAAAGGCTATTGGTTGTAAAAGCCAAGACAGAGGCATGAAGGGAAGAAAATGGTCCATTGGATCAAATACTCCAGAGGGTTGAAGAAAGATTATGATTCTAGTGCAAAATGCTAGATTCAGGTCAAACTTAATTTAAGCATGAATTCCATAAGACACTAAGCTCTAAAACTGTTTGTTTGTTTGCTTGTTTTTCTATTTGCAAAATCAGGATGTGCACGGAAAATCTGCTGACTACTTTAACAAATTTAAATCCATACCTTGTAAAGTTGGCAAGCACCCTGACCGTTTGGCTCAGTGGATAGAGCGCCAGCCTTCGGACTCAAGGGTCCCAAGTTCGATTCCAGTCAAGAGCATGTACCTTGGTTGTGGGCACACCCTGAGGAAGAGATGTGCAGGAGGTGGCTGATTGATGTTTCTCTCTCATCCATGTTTCTGACTCTCTGTCCCTCTCCCTTCCTCTCTGTAAAAAATCAATAAAATATATTTTTAAAAAATAATTAATAAATAAAGTTGGCAATGGAGGGAGATTTTCTACTTGGAAAGGACCTTGCTCCAGACCCTGACATTAACTTTGGGTATCTCTCACACTAATGTCTGCTGCAGACACAATCACCTGACTGGCCTTAGGGGGACAAAACATGGATTTTACAATTCCTCTCATTGCTATAATACAGCTGAGACAAGATTTAAACAAGATACTACTAAAGGTTGGACCCCTAATGTTGTGGCTGGTCATGAAACTCTTCTCTTTTAGATTCCCTTCATAAGTAAATTCATTCAATCCCATAACTTTAAAACACCATCTCAAAGTCCCAAACTCTCAAATTTATTTCCCCAGCCTGACTTCATTCCTGAGCAATTGCCTACTTTAGATCATTACTTAGATGCCTGGTGGTCATCCTCAACTTATCCTTTCCAAAAACAAACACTTGACTTCCTGGCCACAAACTTACCTCCATATTCCCCATCTTGGTAAATTTATATCTAACCTACAAGCACACTCTCTAGGGTTCCCTCCAGAATATTTTCCAAATCTCAATCCTCCCCTATACCTGATACCTTGCTATTTCAAGCTGCCGCCCTCCCTTACCTGGCACTCTGTAGTAGTGTCCCAACTGGATTTTCTGTTTCTAGTTTCTAGTATCTCCTTTCATCTGCTCATACAACAGCCACAAATCTGTTTAATACATAAATCACATGTTACTTTCTTCATTGTAAACCTCCAAGGCTTCCCATCACATTAGGATTAAAACCCAATACCCAGGAAACAAGATCCAGATCCTTCTCATTGTTTTGACTTCTCACACCAGCTTCCCTCTCTCACTAGGCTCCAGCTTAGTCCTAGTTTTCTGTTCCTCAAACACATCATGCTGATAGCTGATATAATATTACCTCATTTCTCTATCTGGAATGGCTCCCCTCTTCTCCATCTTCACATGGTTGTCCTCTCCCCACAGAGGTCTCTGCTTATGGATGTTTTCTAAGAGCAGCCTTTTCAGTTCATGCTTGTAGAGTAGCTCTCTAGTCAGTCCATACTGTATCCATTAACTTTGTAACTGATCACTTATCTAGTAATATTTTCTTATTTACTTTTATGTTTATTGTCTATTTCTTCCCCACTGCAATGTAAGTTTTCTGAAAGCAAACTTTCTGTTTGGTTTAACCACTTTGTATACAGCCCCAGAAAAGTGCATACACATGGTAGGCATTCAATGAATACTGACAGAGAAAGAAAGAAAACAAAGGAAATGAGGGAGGGAGGGAGAGAGGGAGGGAGGGAGGGTAGCTTAGAATAACAGAAGGGAATTAGGTGCAGAGAGCCCTCTATCATTACATGATCTGATTTATAAAATGGAGCATTTGCTTCATCAGAAAATGCCTTCCCTTGTTACTTTAGAGTGGCTTGGAGGGAGGGAGGGAGAGAGAGAGAGAGAGCAGGTGCTCAGGTTTTCCTCCTGCCTTTCTGCTGTCCACCTTAGTTCCAGTTCCACCTGGGGATGTGCCCATCTTCCTGGATGATTGATATTGGGTGGTCTACTTTCTTTCTTGGGTGGAGATGTCACTCTACATTCACAGTAAAAGTTTTTTCTGAAGGCAAAGAATAAACTCATCAGAATATATCTTATAAGAAATACATACATATTAATAGCAAAGACAGCTACCTCTGCAAGGCAATGATCTCTGTTCTACACACTTCCTATACCTGATCTGAGGATCTGATAAAGGAGAGTGATCTGGAACTTGACACATGTGTGTAAGTCATTATATCACACTGTTTGCCGAGTGTATCTGTTAATGAGAGCAGAGCAAGTACTGCTGGCAACATGCCATCTATGTTACTCATGCCAAAATGCTGTATTTCTACGACATTGAGAGGTATATTTTTAAAGGATTTACACAGATTATTCTTGGTGTCCTCTCCAGCCTAGATGACTTCAGTATCCTTGCGTAAGACTCATTCAGTACCCCTCACATTGATGTTGTCACCTCCAATGCCTCTCACTTCCACTATGCTTCATCTATGTGGTCACACTCTGAATCTTGTCATCATCTCCAAACTATTCCACTTAGCAAATCTTAAGCCCCAAGATTTAAGTATATTTGATGTTCTGCTCATAATGTCCTAACCTTATAATTTTATATACCCCTTACTCCCATTTACCTGCTTTTCTACCTCAAAGGGACTTCCTCAAATCTTGTCGCCCAACCTCTTGGCCCCCTAATTAACGTAAAAGCCACTTCTCGATGGCAAAAACGGTTCTGCCCTGTCCTATCCCAGAGAACCACTCAACCTGAACTCTGGACTTCAGCCCTACCCCCTATTTCTTTAAATATTTACTCTCTCCTCTAGGTCTTCAACTTATCTTTTCCTGGCTTCCTTCCCTCCACACATAGACATGATGATCTCTCTCCTAACAACTACCAAAAAAAAAATAAATACATGATCTCCTTATCTAGCATCCTCTTTTCTCTTTCCTGTTGTGGTCAAGTCCTTTTCACCCTACACTAATCCCACTCACTCCTCACCCCTCTGTAACCTGACTTCTGTCTTCACCTCTCTTCTGAAACTGTTCCAGACCGGGCCTCAGCGACCTAATAGGCTATGGTCACATTTCACTTCTTATCTAACTTGGCGTCCGCTCTAGAAAGCTGTTCCTCCTTCTGCCCCCGTACTTCCACTTCCATGATATCCTGCTCAGTGGGGCTCCTCTTCCCTGCCAGCGGCTCCTAAGTCTCCCTAACAGGCATCTTTTCCTCTTTCTCTTTTGTAAACGTGGATTCACCCTCCACCCCTCCCCTCCCCACTGCCTGTATATCTCTTTCTAAGCAATTTTATTTCATTGCCTGTGGCTTAAATGGCCATTTATAAATGCTAAGACATACATTTTTGGTGCCTCATACCTATATTGCCTTCTAGACATTCCTGTTTTTATGGCCTCTAGGCATCTCAAACTTACTACACCCCAAACTGAATTTATCACCTTTCCCATTTCCCAAACCAACTCTTCCATTTATATTTACTGTACATGTAGATGTTAGCAGTCATCCATCCAGCAGCTCAGCCTAGACACATGGGAAAAGCCAAGTTTGTTCCTTACCATGGGGGTCCTCTGCTCCAAATCCTGTTGAATTTGCTCACTAAGTCTCTCTTCAATCCATCTGTTCACCTCCCTTTCTCTGACACTGTGGAACTCAGACCTTTGCATTCCTGTTCTGAATCTTCTCAGTAACTTCTGGACGGTTCTCCCTGCTGGCAACTTCATCTACCTCATCCAGCCTAAAGATTTGATACTGTTTTTTTTCTTTGTCACTGTTATTCATTTATGTTTATTATCTTATTGTCCTTTTCAAGCTAAAAAGGGCCTATTATATTCCAATAATATGCTCTCATTGTAAAATAGTTTATAAGGCTATAAAAAAAAGTTAAGTCACCCTTCAGTCATTCCTCAAATCTTACTCCTACACACACACACACACACACACATTCTTCCTAAAAGTGAGATCTTTGTAAATATGCTGCATTTCTTCTACTTTAAGAGGCATCTTATTTATTTTTTTACATTTTATCATCTCTGAAAGCAGTATATACCATACAATAAACGGTGTTATAGATTTGGTCAAATACAATATTGTTCTACAATGTGCTTTTTTATTTGTTAATATGGATCATGATTTCAAACCAGCCTTTACTTCCAGGATGATCTTTCTGAAATACAAATCTGGTCAGGTCACTACCCTCCCAAAAATTCTTCAAAGGACCTCCTCCCTTCTCCCCTGCTTCATCTTCTGACTCCCTCCTACTTTTGTGGTTTCCTCCCCAGCACATCCACACACATCCTCTTCCTTAAAACCAAGTGGATCTATTTGCGGTTAGTACCCAAATACACCATTCTGAGCCAGATCTTTGTGCGTTTGCACCACTGTTCCCTCTTCCTCTTCCTCACCTCTTCTACTCAGAGTTGCTTCTTCTTGGAAAATTGTTCTGACTCCCCAAGCTGAGTCGGGGTTCTTCCTTTATGCACCACCCCTCAACTTTCCCAACTTCTGGTGCATATCTTTGTTAAGCCACTTAACACACAGGTTTGGGCCATTTCTCTTGTTAGTTGCTTCCAACCAATAGTGAGTTCTTGAGTGTGTTTTCCTCTTTCTATCTATTTCCAGTAGTGCCGAAGCAACATGAACACTCCATAAATATTTTTGGTAATAGTGAACAGCATTTGAAGGGGGGGAGGCATAAAAATGCTCCCTGAGATAAGGTGGAAATCATTCTAATTAACCATCCCCTTAACCAAGAGGGAGAACATGGAGAAGAAAAGGTCTGAATGCTAAACCATCTGGTCACCCAGAAATCTAAAGCAACTGCATTCCCCACCCTCCCATTTCTCCCTTCTGCTCTATACCTACTAATTTCACTCTCAACTAAAGATAATATCACAACAACAACCATGCTCTTGATGACCCCTTCCTATATATATATATTTTTAATCCTCACTTGAGGATATTTTTCCACTGATTTTTATAGTCAGTGGAAGGGACAGGGAGGGACATACAGAGAGAAACATCGATGTGAGAGAGACACATCAATTAGTTTGCCTCCAGCATATCCTGACCACAATAAAGTCTGTAACTGAAGTATGTGCCCTTGACTGAAATCGAATCTGGGACACTTCAATCCATGGGCCGATGCTCTAGCTGCTGAGCCAAACTGGCCAGGGCACAAAAACGCTGTATTTAACCAAAAGTTTTGAAAAGTATCAAAGGGTTGGTGTTTTTTTTTTCTACTTGCCACTCTTAATCACCTACCTGAATGTCCTGTCTGAACTCCTTCCTGTCCTAGGTGTGAACACACCTCTCCATCCCTCTAAGATGCAACACCAGGAAATAAACACAAAAAAACGCTGAAGTTTAATACAATACCTTTATTTTAATAACGCTCCTGAAAAGCTTGAAGCTAATGTTCCACCTCAGAGGAAAACATTATCCCCCTCTCAACCCAGTAGTGGGTTTAAATCTAGAAAATGCCAAAAATAGACAAAATTTTTTTAAAAATATATTTTAATGATATTTTACAGAGAGGAAGGGAGAGGGATAGAGAGTTAGAAACATCGATGAGAGAGAAACATCGATCAGCTGCCCCCTACACACCTCCTACTAAAGATGTGCCCACAACCAAGGTACATGCCCTTGACCGGAATCCACCCTGGAACCTTTCAGTCCACAGGTTGACGCTGTAGCCACTGAGCCAAACCGGTTTTGGCCAAAAATGTTTCCTACTTCTCCTTTCTGACATAGATAACAAAGCCAAAGATTCCAATTTACTCACAGAAAAACATCAGTTACTGTTGGGGACTTAAAATAAATCTCAGCTAATGCGGCCTACATGGCCATCACTAAGCCTGAGTTATGCTAAAGCAGGTGGACAATTGTGGGGTGGCCAACACACTTTCAAGACCCTCCCTTGGCAGAAAGGACATGGACTCAAGACACAGTCAGAAATGGTGGAGAAAAGAAGGAAC
>JAAGEH010002528.1:42511778-42593345 GCA_011751065.1 Lasiurus cinereus | reverse complement strand
GCTGCGCCCCGCTCCCCGCCCCGCGCGCGCCCGGGAGGGGCGGCGCCGCGGCAGCCTCCGCGGCGGCGGCGGCGGCCGGAGCAGGAGCCGGCGGAGGCGGAGCCAGCAGGTGCCGCAGCCGCGGCCGCGGATCCAGGTGGCGACGGACTCTCCGCCCGCGGCGCCCGGGAGGCGGCCCAGGCAGGCGGCGGCCGGAGACGCGGCTCGGACCCCCGGGCGCGGGTGCCCGCGGGTGACCTTGCCCAGGTCGCAGCGAAATGCGCGGCGGCGGAGACGCAGGGCCGCTGCTGCTGGGAATGTCTCCAGAACGGCCTGGGGGGACCCCCGGGCGAGCCGCCGGCCGGAGCGCGCCCCGACCCCGCCACCGCTGGCGAAGAGGACCGCGGGGCCCCGGGCCCGGAGCCGGGGGGCGCTCCCGCGGAGCCCGCGCCGGTGGCCGCAGCGCCCCGCTCGCCTCCTTCTACCGTCGAGGCTGCTGGCAGCGCGGCCTCCCCGCGGGCCCTCCGGTCCAGCTCCCCTCCTCCCGGAGACCCGCCGGAGCTGATGACCCCGGGCGACCTGCATCCTTCCCGGCAGCAGCAGCTGCAGCAGCAGCAGCGCACTCGGGAATGGGTGGCCAGACACCCCCACACGCCCGAGGCCCGGGACCAGGGCCCCACCAGAGCCTGGTCGGTGCTGCCAGAGAACTTCCCCCTGGAGCTGGGCTTCGGGGTCCCAGAACCTAGACCCGCGCCTTTAGACCCTCGGGTCTGCCCGCCTTCTCTCCTCCCGGCTGGCGCGGAACCCTGCCCCGGGAACCCCCCTTTGGCGGTCTTCCGCAGCATTCGCTCGCAGCTGTCCCTCCAAGCCCTGGATGACTTTGTGGACCAGAACAGCCACAGCAGCGAGGAGAGCAGCAGCGGGCCCAGAGACTCCCCTGGGGGCTCCGAAGAGGGGCTGCACGGCGCCCCGGGACCCCCAGAGGGGAGACAGCTCCTTTCTCTAAAGGAGGGCGCCTGCCCGAGGAGCCCGCCAGGCCTCAGACACCGAGGGGAGGGGCCCGCCGCTCCGCGGGTTCCAGCTGCGCCCAATGGTCTCCCCCGCCAGCCCCAGGAGCCTTTGCCCTGGCCAGCCCCCAGGTTAAGGAGATCCTTCAGGATGAGCTCTCGGGCGGGGAGCGCCCAACTGTCCTCCTCCTCCGACGAGGAGCGTCTGGAGGAGGACTTGCTGAAAAGGAGTCGGCGCCCACCTCGCTCCAGGAAACCCTCCAAGGCAGGAGCAGCAGCGTCCAGCCCCAGGGTGGATGCCGCGTTGACACCACCCCCTGCTGACCTGAAGGCTGCTGCTGCCGCCGCTGCCGCTGCCAGGGGTCGGCTGCCCGGTGTGGGGGCCCCAGGCAGGCAGGCGCCTGCAGCCTTGGTCCCGCATAGACCTGAGCACAAGCCGTCTCTGGTCCCCCTGGACGCCAGGGAGCATGAATGGATGGTGAAGCTGGCCACTGGCTCGTGGATCCACGTGTTGACCTTGCTCTGGGAGGATCCCCAGCTGGCTCTGTACAAGGACTTCTTGACCGGGTACACGGCCTTGCACTGGATAGCCAAACATGGCGACCCCAGGGCCCTGCAGGACTTCGTGGGCAGCGCCCAGGAAGCAGGGGTGGCTCTGGATGTGAATGTGAAGTCCAGTGGCGGGTACACCCCTCTGCACCTCGCAGCCATCCACGGCCACCAGGGGGTCATGAAATTGCTGGTGCAAAGGCTGGCTTCTCGAGTGAATGTCCGGGACAGCAGTGGGAAGAAGCCTTGGCAGTATCTGACCAGTAATACCTCTGGGGAAATATGGCAACTCCTGGGAGCCCCTCGGGGCAAGCCTATTTTTCCTGTCTATCCCTTAGTCCGAAGCTCTTCCCCCACCAGGAAGGCCAAGAGCCGAGAAATATCTAGACATATCACCCGGAAGACTTCCCTTGCTGCCCTGCTCAAAAGTCAGCACAACAAATGGAAACTGGCAAACCAATATGAGAAATTCCCCACTCCCAAGGAAAGAGAAGAGCACAGTGACTAAGGGGGGCCCTCTCTCCCACACACAGCCACTGCACCTCTCTCCTTGGGTGAAAGAATTCAGGGGGCATAGAAAAATTGCTGAGGAGTTGGTAAAGAGAGAGATCAAGTGAGATGGCCTACCCAGTATTCACTGGCCTGGATTTTTGGTCAGCACATCGTGGATCTCAGGGATTATTCAAGCGTCTAGTCAGCTCACGTCCTTGGGCCAATGAAACCTCTCCAAGGGGCAGAGCCAGGTGCTTAAAAGCAGCAGGCGTCTTCCTCTTCCTCGGATCTGAGCACAGTAAGCCACACTGTTCTCTGTAGCAGCAGTTACCAGGCCTTGGCTAGAGAGGGAACAGCTGTCTTACAAGAAGGGAGGCGCTTCCAGGAATTGAGGAAGCTCAAACAAAATCCTCTCTGGCTGTTAGTTCTCTGGCTTCTCTTCATTTGGAGAATAATTTGGCCGAGGGTGGAAAGCTCCAGATTTGAAATCAGACGGCCCCTATTTTCTTTTTTTTCTTATTCTTTTTAAAAACTGTTTTCTTTATTCATTCTTTTTCTCCTCCCTCCCTTCTTCTCTCCTTCCCTTCCTCCTTTCCCCACTCCCTCCCCCCATAACTGCTTTCCCCCTCCTCCTTTTCCCATTCATATCAGTGAAATAAACGTATTACCAGAGAGTAGAATTTGATTTAAGACATTCCTCAGCTCTGTCCTGGTTTTCCTTAGAAGCTAATGCATGAAATGATTAGTGCCTCCTTTGGGTTTCTTCTCCACCATCAGAGAAGTTGTTGGGTAAGATCCAGTTATGACTGATATTCAGGTCCTATTTTTTTTGTTTTGTTTGTTCATGTAAATCAACCTAAGGGAAACTTTCCAAATGTAAACATTGGTGGCTCTTGTGCCTAGTGACTGAAACCAGCTTTCATGGAAACTCCCTATGTTACAGCAGAATTAGCATTAGCAGATTTCAATAGGTTTGAATGGCCAATGTTCACACTCATGAAAGGAGAAAAATTTGGGGAAACAGAGAGGATTAAGAGATAAATGCCTTCCCACCAGGAATTTTCAACGCTGCTAAATATAACTTTATTTGCACTGAACTTGTTGCCAATTAAGATTAAATATTAGCCTGAAGTACTGTCTCTAATAGGAAGGGCTCCTTTTAATTAACTTGTGACAGGACTGATCGTTGTGGATCCATGAAATGAGAACATTAAGATTTCAGAATATAAATTCAAAGAGGGTTGAAAAATGAAATGTCTAAGTGGAAATTGTTAATTTTTTATGGAAATGTTTTCATGTGCTGTGGCAATGATGCTGTATTTTAAAAGTATTTTTATATTCTGGTTGTCTCTCCCTCCCATACCCCCCCATTAAAATTAAAATGTCAACAAATCTTTATAACTTATTATATTTGTGCTGATTACTGTTAACTTTCTTCTCTACAAAATTGTGTCTCAGTTAATGTCAAGTATTTTTTGTTTGTAGTTTTACTTTATAATTTTGCTGAAATAAACATATCTCTGTTCTATTATAAACCATATAGGTATAATAAAGAAATCTAAGGGTTTTTTTTTTTCCAAAGGGACTTATTTATTGCTGAAATAAACATATCTCTGTTCTATTATAAACCATATAGGTATAATAAAGAAATCTAAGGGTTTTTTTTTTCCAAAGGGCTGACACTTCGGGAAGTCAAATAAAAAATTTAAAAAAAAATGAGGACAGCCATGGCCAGATGGCTCATTAGTTGGAGCGTCGTTTCATATACCAAAAGGTTTCAAGTTCGATCCCTTGTTGGACAGGTCCATTCCAGAGGCAACTGATTAATGTTTCTCACTCTCTTTCTCTCTAAAATCAATACAAACATATCCTTGCTTAGGATTTAAAAAGAAAGAAACTAAAGGGACAATCCCAGTGAAACCATGGTTAGGAGAGATGAAAATTAAAAAAAAAAATCTAATGCAAATACTTTAGTAAATAGGTGTTTTTCAAGGAAAGAAATTACAAAAATATCAACATCTTTTAAAAACCAAAGAATATTTTTACTTTGTCATATTTTTTCACTACTTCAGTTTATTCAACAAGTATGTTTCACTTTGTGCTGTGGGATTTATATAGGTGAGTGGGACATGAACTCTTCCTTCTTGAAATTAAAATTTAACAAGATTTGTTGTTGAGTGATTTATACCTATCTTGCTCCCAAGGTGTATTCTAAAGCTGCATTCTATTAGATAATCAGCTTTTAAAAATGAGGCAAAGGGATAAAAATGTGATATCAGGAATGAACACAAAACAATCATAATGCAAGAAAAAAAACTTCTAAGTGTCCCCAGTACAGAATTAAGTGCTGGGGAAATCAGAGAGGGCTTCACTGAGGCTAGGAATCCTTTAGTGAATGGTGCTGGCTTTCCATAGAAACCAGCTTTGTTGGTTCTACCACATTCTTCACTTCTGCTTCAGTGTGTGATTTGCATAGCACTGGTGTTGGCTGATTGCTTAATGGTTAGAACACCGTCTCAACTTGGTTCTCTTGAAGATTCAGAGTGCTCTGGCTGTTGCCCACAAGTCACACTTAGAACTCTGGTCAACTCTCTTACATGGTCAACGTGTGTTGGGAGGGTGCAGGCAGAGGAGGGTGTTGAGCACAGTTAAAACACAGATCTGATCAAATCACCCTCTTGCTCATGTTGTGAAGTTCAGGCTAGGAGAGCTGCCAGGCCAAGCACATTTTCCCAGCTTCCTGCCAACCAATGCCTGCCATGACCACCCCCTCACCTCCCAAGCCACACCAGCCCACTGGGGGTCACTAACCACCCTACCTTCTCACTTTCTGTCTTGGTGCTGAATTCCTTCAGCTTAGAACTTTTGTTGTACTCCTGGTGGACTTATTGTTAGTTTTCCAGGGATAGTTCAAATGTCACAGCCTCTGAAGAGTCTAAGCCAGAAGAGGTAAAGCTCCTTTATCAGAATTCTCACAATATTGTATGCACATCCCATTGACAGTTTTTGCCATGTAGTGTTTTAGCAAGTTGCCTAAAGTTTTGTTTTTCCTTAAGACTTTGAATACCTGGAGATTAAAGCATGTATTTTCAATTCATCTAAATGTACTAGGTATTTATAGAGTATCTGTTGCGTGATAAAGACAAAGAGATTGTGAGGGTGGGGTCACTGAAAAATAATTCCAGAACAGTGAGGTAAGCAGATAGACGTGTGCATCGAGACTGTGAGAATACAAAGACGCATTTGTAGAGCATTTTCTCTGAATCAGGCTCTATGTTTTTGATGAAAATACAACATTCAGTAAGATATACATATTCCCTGCTCTCAGGGCACTTTCCTGAACAGGGGTGGTCGAGAAGGTAAAATGGAAGTCAGATGGGCTTCGAAGGGGCAAGTGGAGAAAGGAGGAAAGGATATTCCAGAGGAGGAAGAAGCAGAAGCAGAACCTCAACTTGTGGTTGTGAGGAATGCGTGGCCACTGCTGTGGGGCACAGTGAGATGGTGTGGAAAGAGATGAAGATGGACAAGTAATTGAAGGCCAGGTTGAAAAAAAAGACTTACTTTATGGTATGTCAAGTTTGATATGGCATTTTCTAGGATGCTGGAATTGTCAGAGCTCCTTCAGAAAACCTTAGTGTTATTACAAATATGGATATTTTTCTAAAGTCTCAATTTGAAGACAAAAAAAACAAAACAAAAAAATCAAACCAAAAACACAACACATCAAAGTATTTACTTAGGGATGTGCTCAAGTTTAAAGTTTCCCTTTCAGTCCTGGCCAATGTGGCTCAGTTGATTGAATGCATCCTCTCGTGCACTGGGAAGTCACAGGTTCTATTCCTGGTCAAGGCATATGCTGGGGTTGTGGGCTCAATCCCCAACACAGATGTTTTTTTATTTTCTCTCCTTTCCTCTCTCTCTAAAGTTAATAAAAACATATTGTATTTTTTTTAAGTTTTCCTTTCAAATTTATCTACCTTTGATATTAATGCTTACTTCCTAGTAGGTAATAAAGTAATAAAAAATGGCAATTTAATATTAAAGGCAAACATTAGATACTGCTGATAATCTTAGCTCAACCACTTGCTTTTTTATAGTTGTAAAGTAGTGAATTTTAATCTTGTAAATATATACGCTATAGACTGTATTCTTATTTTCTGGTAGTGAAATTGCTTTTTGTTCATTTCAGGATCTTGTACATGGCATGCCATGACTTCCATAAATTTTCCTAAATAGCAACTTTATTGAGATATAATTTACATACCATACAATTAACCTGTTTAAAGGGTACAATTTAGTGATTTTTAGAATATTCACAGAGTTGTGCGGTCACCATAATAAATTCCTCTATGAGTGTGAGAACCACTGATCCAGGCAAAGGAAGCCAATGACAGTTTACCACAGAGGAGTGACATAAATAGGCTGAGGTGAAACAAAGAGTTCTCCTGCTACTGTAAGAAAGACAAGCTAGAAGCAGAAATAAGTCAAGTGTTTATAAAGTCTTAGTTTTCTGTTGGAACTATTAGGACTGTTGATTCAATCAGCAGAATAAGGTGATTAAGATTGGATGTCAACACCGTGGAAAGAAAACTTTAGTTGGAGGGGCTGCTTTGGTTGATAGGAATTAGAAAGGATTAGGTAAGATCCAAAAAGAGCCCCCTGTTTCCTCTCATTGCTCAGATGCCCTGGTTAGTTCATTTCTGTGAGGACAGTCTAGGTTCATGACGGCACTGATCTAAAAGTGTACATTCAATCTCAGGCTGGTTAGCACAGCAGTGCTTTGTGTGTGCTTATGTTCGCCAACCTCAAACACATGATTAAAAAGGTGGGATGAAAGGGTAGAATAGTGCAGTACTCAAGCTCCTGACAACGAAGCAAGACTGCTTGCTTTCCTGTCCTAGCTTGGAGAAGGTCTTCAACCTCTCAATTGTCTTATTTTTAGGCTGGATTTTTTGAGAGGATCAAATGAATTAATGCAGTACCTGGCACATAGTAAGTGCTCAATAAATGTTAGCTATTATTTTTAAACACCATTAAAAATATACAGCTCACTTTAAATTTCATCTATGCTGAAAAAATAGAAAGCCTCTAGTTGACTTAGAAGGTGCTACCAGAATAAGATTTACTAATAAAGCCAAACATTTTCCCTTATACTTCTATGTAAAAATATGCTTGTGTTTCTCATTTTAAATGAAAAAAGACTGTTCAACTACCTTTTGTGGATAAGAATCATTAGCTAGTATGATATGTCATTAAGCAGAACTATGTCTAATTGAAGTTACATACACTAACACCCAACAAATAAGCAACTCTGGTGGGACTTGGAGCTGAAATCCAGGCAGAGCTCTTGAGGGGTGAGGCTGATGGAAAGGTGTGTGTGTGTGTGTGTGTGTGTGTGTGTGTGTATACATACGTGTGTGTTGAGCCACTATCACTTAAGAAATTGAAATATCTAAATTTAACCATACAGTAAATTTTATCAAAATTTAACTTGTTCAAAATAAAGTCTCATCTTGGATTAAAAATTATTGACCTATTGAACTATTGCTTCTCCTTGGTATGGAAATAGTACTTCTTGATTTCTAGTTCTCAAGTTGGACTTCTCTTTTCTAGTTCTAAGACTTGAGCTTTTTTAAAAAGGTCATAGCTGTATGTAAATTATACCTCCGAACAAGAAAGTGACAAGACAAATAGGAGAAAGATATTTGTCAAATTGCCTGTTGGTGCCAAAATCAAAACTCTGTTTTGATAGGGTCTAATTCTTCCATGCGTTCGGTTTTTCTTTTTGAGATGAGTGAACACTCCTAAACCTAAGAGTTACTAACAGGTGTTTCTGTGCCATCACTCTTTCTGAAACCATAATTGTTAATCTTATAAGATTTGAAGCTTTTAGTATATTTTTGTCCCCAAATACAATTAGCTTTCTAGTGAACCCTTATCCTTTGGTGTCAATCAGGGAGGAGCCGCAGGGACATGAATGTGGTGAACACAGTGACTTGCCACAATCCCACAATGGGTGTCACTGCCTGAGGGACTGGGCTGGCTAAGGTAGGGCTGAGGCAAGGAGACATAGGGCCAGAAATAGTCCCATTTCCCTAGTGGTTTGAGGAAGTAGGCTTGCCAAATAATATAAAGGTTTGTAGATCAGAGCAATTGAAGTTTTGAATTAAAACAATTTTTTGAAAGCGAGCAAAAGGAATAGTCATTCAGCAAGCGACAATAGCATTGCCTGAACTGATGGTCCAGGGAGAGTCACATTCACTTTTCTTTCTGGGAAGAGCTAGGATATATTCCTTACTTCCCAACTCCCCCCAACCCCAAAATAGGAATAGCCACGCCCTTCCAGCACTTGGATGTTGGCTGAGGGTTCTCCTCAGTTTCCCACCTGTTTATCTGCCAAATGTGAAATCTCTGTGAGCCTTGATTTTGTGAAGAAAGAAGAGGTGAGGAAGGAGAAAAACATACCAATAATGTCAAATTGGCCTCAGATCTTCAGGATGTACAATATTACAATGGATTACAGCAAATGGAGGAAAAAAGAACAGAAAGCTGATGTTGCTTTATCCTGAGGCCAAATATTTTCACAATAGAAATTTTAACTCTTGATTCCTAAGGAGCATGTAAACTAATAAATTTTTATATATGTATATATTTTATTGATGTTTCACAAAGAGGAAGGGAGAGGGACAGAGAGTTAGAAACATCGATGAAAGAGAGACATCAATCAGCTGCCTCTTGCACACCCCCCACTGGGGATATGCCCACAACCAAGGTACATGCCCTTGACCAGTATTGAACCTGGGACCTTTCAGTCCGCAGACCGATGCTCTATCCACTGAGCCAAACCGGTTTCAGCAAGTAATTTTTTATAATAATGAATAATGAGTCTACCTGTGGAGTCATCTTTCTATGCATTGAGGAGAAATCACAAGATATTACCCATATTCTTAATCCCTGTTATGAAGTCTTGGGAACACTGAGTCCTAGAACCACTTTTCAAATATGGGTTACACTGTATATACCTCTCTCAAGATCATTGTGTCCAACGTGAATGATCTTTTACGTGCTTTTACCTTGTGAGTTTTTTTTTTTTTTTTTTTGCCAACTGTGGCAGTCAGTTGGGAACTGACAGGAGCTGGAATTCAAATAGTATGGAAATAGATTTTTTAATTACTGGAAATTTTCAATTATTAGTGTTATGGATATTCTATGCCACTTCACCTTCCTCTCCCCATATAGTTCTAGCATGGATAATGGGGAATTGAGTTATTGTATTTATATTTTTGCACCACAAAATGTATTGTATTTTTAAAATATGTTTCCACCTGGCCAATGTAGCTCAGTATAAACCAGGAGGTCAGGGTTCAATTCCTGGTGGGGCACATGCCCAAGTTGCAGCTAATCAATGATTTGCTCTCATCATTGATTTTCTATCTCTCACCCTCTCCCTTTCCCTCTTTCTTCTTCTCTTTGAAATTAATAAAAACATATCTATCTATCTATCTATCTATCTATCTATCTATCTATCTATCTATCTATCTATCTATATGTTTCCCAGACTCTTAGTGGAGGAAGGCATCTGTGTAAGGAAGCTGACCCAGTGACTACTAAAATTCCTAATTCTGTGAACATCCAAGGATTCTTTGAGACCCAGTTGTTTTCCTGCTAAAAGCTTTACAAGGCCACTTGGAAAAGTAGAGTAGCAGAACCAGTCGACCAGTATCACCAGGCAATCCTTGCATTGTAGGCACAGAGTGACTCTATTTTGCCATAGTTAATGTTTTCTCTTTGTTGTGGTATATGGCTGACTCAAATGTTATTTTGGAGGTCTTTGTGTGTTTTCTCTCCCCAGGTTAAAAACTCCTATGTCTTTATTCATTTTCTTTTGTTGAGAAAAGAAAATCATTATCCATTATAAACTTAATGCCATAGCATCTAGATACTGGCTTATGTTGGAAATGGTTTTGAATTAACTATCAGTGGGTGTTCCTATAAGGAAACAAAACATTTATATTAGCAAAGATGAAGCAGTGTTTTGTGATATGTGTATACACCACCACAAATATCTGATAGGTTTGAAAAATGGATTGCTTTGATTAATAAATTATTCTAGTGAATTTGGATTTCTCACATAAACTTTACATGATGAACAGTTTAACAAAATGAACTACACTAAGCACTAAACAAAGTATTTTATGTTTCAAAAACCCATTCAAGACCCTGAAATATTTTTTGTGCTTATTATTGTGAATATCAATCATCTTTGCACTTTAGATGCACAGAACTAAAGTCAGTTGATGAAAGTTTGGGTTTTGTAAATTTTACAACAATTTTTTATATTTGAAAGAAATGAAAAAATATGCAAATAATACACACTTACTGTAAAAAAATAAATAGCAGATGAAGTAAAACAAGAAAAACCCTAATTTCTCAACCTTGAGGTAATCACAGATAATATTTTGGCATGTGTACTTCCAGAATTTATAACAAAAATGAAACCATAGTACATAATAATTTCCAACTTATTTTATTGTTTAATGTATTTGTTTTTCCATGGAATTGAAATTATATCTTGAGTTTGAGTAAGGAAAAGTTTAGATCTTCTGACAATCTCATAAAGAGCAGGCCAACAGCTCTGGGAGGGGTGTTGGGGGGAGGGGCGTGAGGGGATTGAGCAAAAAAGAAAAAAAAAAGAACTCATGGACAAGGACAATGTGTGGTGATTTCAGGCAGGGGGTGGAGGGTAGGTAGAGGTGGAAGAGAGCACAGAGGGGATACATGGTCATGGAAAAAATAAAATAAGAAGTTGAGGTCGTTAGGTGGCTGAAAGTAGGGTAGTTTCCAATCTATTTGTAGACTAGGCTTTTGTTTCAATGTTAACTTCCATTCTCTGCAGTCAAAGGCTATATCCTAAGCGTATCAAGTTTTCAGTCATTTTAACAATCATTTCTTGAATTCCTTTGACTTGAAGCAATACTGTTTTTGTGTGTCTAACCAGCATCTTGGCCCCGGTTCTGGGTGCCTGCCTTTTCAGGTAGGAGGCCTCTCCTCCAGGAAACAGAAAGACAAGAGGACACGCCTTGCTGTGACCACACACCTCACACCTGTAGCTTTTCTGTTTGTTTGGGGTCAGTGGAGACATGAGACAGGTGAGAGCCAGACCTGATTGAGGAACGTTTACTATGCTTGATTACAACTTAAAGTGGGCTAGATCTACTAGTATCACTGGTCTGGAAAAAATATTCTCAGGTGAGGAAAAAAAAAAAAAAGAATAGCCTTAGGCTGGGCTGGGCTGGGCTGGTTGGCCAAGTAAATAAAGTTACAAGTGCCACCCAAGAGGTAATCCCAGTAAAGGGTCCCCTGAGCCCTGTCTCCTCTGCTGGCGGTTTCCCAAGGACCTCACCTTCCCTATAGTCTTGCCCATGGCCTTCTGCCCTAACCCCTCCCCTACTTCACCCATTTCATAGAGAAGTCCTCTACGGTGGGGAAGCAGGCACCAGCTCCTCAGCTTGAATAAGAAAAAAGAGGAAGAATGAAAGAAGGAAGGAAGGAAGATGTTATACAGGGTAAGAACCATGACAACACAAGAGTTGACCAGTTTGTTGAGGCTTTTCTTTTTTCTTTGTGGCTCTGACTCTTGAGGAATCATTGCCTCTTAATTGTATACCTGATGGAGAAGAAATCAGGGCCCACTACAAATGAAATTAAATTCCCTTTAGAATTAGTTGAAAGCTCCCAGCATAGATTCCTTTTTCCTTCCAGCACAGACTCCAAGCAGCTGGCTATGTATTTGGCAAGTACTGTGATTGTGATTGCAGGGAATGTGTCTCTGGGAGAGGAATCCCTGCCAGACAGGGAGACTCGCTGCATCTCCAAGTTTTAAGATAATAGAATTAGGTTGCTGTACTCATGAGGTGCTATCATTGCTCATCCAGACAGTGACTGAGGTTCTTGGAATTAGGAAAGGAACCTCAACAAAAGGAAACTTATCCATATATATAAAAGCCTAAGCGACTGTCTGACCGTCCGACTGTCTGGTAGCTATGACATGCACTAACCACCAGGGGGTAGGTGCTCAACTTTGCAGAGTGCCCTCTTGCACTCCAGGACCCTTTGGGGGATGTGGGACTGCTATTTTCGGCCTGTTTCCTGCAGGCCAAGCTGAGGGACCCCATTAGTGTACGAATCCATGCAGCAGGCCTCTAGTATTCTATATGAACAGAACATCAAAAGAACCAGCTTACAAATGATAAAGGTAACTAACTGCTTATGTATTGCATTGTTGTCCCAAGGGGGCAAAACACTCCTTCAGATTTAAAGCCTAGGCATTTGCTGTTTTTCTATTTTCTGTTTTTCCCTAAGGGCAAGCAAATTAACGTGAGGTGCTCCAACTTGGGGTTGCTGGGGTCAGCTGTGCTGTAGGCTAGTGTATTTTGTAGACTTTATCTTCCCTAGCCCTCATTACAATTCACCACTTCTTAATTAGAGGCAGGTCAAGACCTTGGAAGATGAAGGAAAGCATGTTTTCTCACGTGTGGTCTATGACTCATCTATACCATTGCTTTGCTTGTCAGATAAAAATGGCAGGGGCTTGAATTTCATCCCAGATTTAATGAATCTGAATTTCTGGGGCCAGGAATGGGGAATCTTATTTAAGCCAGAGGCTTTGGTGATTATTCTGCTCACTGAAATGTGAGGACAGATTTCTACCTTCTCCAGGGATTGTAAAATAACAAACCATGATAAGAAATATACCAAAATGCTAACAATGGTGTGGTTTATGTGGTAGGACAATATATGGGTTTTCTGCTTTATTTTATTTTCTAAATTTTACATGTGATTTTATTATTATTGTAATTTTTTTCTTCTTTCCCCTTTTTTAGAAAAATTTAAATTCTTGATTGTTTAAAGTATCACATGAGTCTCCTCCCCCCAAACCTTGACCTCTCCAGGCCACTCTCACCCCTCAGCACTCTATTATAATTTCTAAAGTATGGTAAACATTGCAGCAAATCATATGGAACCTTTTTGAGAGCCCATATGACTAAAATGGATGTCTCTGATGGAGTTTTTGTTTAGAACTTTCACTCTGAGACTATAGGGACAAAGATTTATAACATGCATAAGGCTGCTATGAATATTTCTGCATCAGCTTTTGTGTGAACATATGTTTCCAATTCTTTTGAATATATACCTAGGAGTGAAATGCTAAGTCACATGGTAACTGTGTTTAACTTTCTGAGAAACTGCCCAACTATTTTCTCGAAGGATTTTTCTTTGTTTTGTTTGTTTTTGTTTGGGCCTCTGGGATATTTTGAATGTGCCACTCATCCTGATGCTTTCATCCTCTCAGGTCCCAGCTCGCACATTACTTCTCTAGGAAGCCTTCTCTGGCAATTTAACTTGAGATCAGATGTCCTAAAATCTGAGGTAGAAAATATCATCCTACCACTCACCATATTCTTTCGCACTGCTTGTTTCTCTCTTTCCACCAGCAGACCCCTAGTCTGTGAGTTCTGTTAAGAGGGAATACATACTGTATCTTTTTAAAAAATATATATTTTTATTGTTTTCAGAGAGGAAGGGAAAGGAAGAGAGAGATAGAAACATCAACGATGAGAATCACCAATCAGCCGCTTCCCTCATGCCCCACACTGGGGACTGATCCCGCTACCCGGACATGTGCCCCCAACCAGAATCGAACCAGGGACCCCCCCCTCCCCCCCCAGTTCGCAGACCGATGTTCTATCCACAGAGCCAAACTGGCCAGGGCACATATACTGTATCTTATTCTCTAGCACAGTTCCGGGCATTTGGGAGGCATGCAATGAGAAACTGTTAGATTGAATAGTCACAGAATATATTCTATTCAAAACAACAGAAGCTTTGAAACGTTTTTACAGATTAATGCAATTTCAATCTGGGCATGATTCTTTCACTAATAAAAGTTCATGTACATTCATTTGTGGAGTTGTCATTGAAGAATTATAACTAGTGAATTGTTTACATTCATATATATATGTATACACATATGCATATATACTAATTCTAATATTCATGACTAACTATTTTGGTGACTGGTTTTTTATGTGTTCAAAAATAAAGTTTAGGGGGAAAAAGGGAGGTAGGAGAGAAAAAGGGGACCTAAATGGTGATGGAAGAAGAGTCGGTGTGGTGAACATACAATAGAATATACAAATGATGTATTACAGAATTATGCACCTGAAATCTATATAATTTTATTACCAATATCATCACAATAAATTCAATCTTATCTAATAAAAGAGTAATATGCAAATTGACCATACCTCTGCTATTCCATAAGCGACACCCACCAGCCAATCAGGAGTGAGTAGGAAAATTAACCCAACCAAGATGGCTGCAGTCACAGAGCAAGCAGGAGACTTGGGTTTCCCCAGCAATGGAGGAAGCCAAGCTTTTGCCTGCCCTGGCCTGCACTCAAGGCTACAAAGTTTCAACTATAGAAGGTAAATAAATCCCAACAAAAATGGCTGTGGCCACAGAGCAAGCAGGAGGCTTGGGTTTCCCTAGCAATGGAGGAAGCCAAACTTCCTGGCTTTCCCTGGCCTGTGCTCAAGGCTACAAAGTTTCAATTATAGAAGATAAATAAATCCCAGATATTAGGGCCTCCACTTGGGTCGCTGGGGGGCGTGGCCAGCCTGCAAACCACCACAGGCCCCTCACCCAGTCTTCCCCATGCCCCAAAGGAACCACCACCCTGATCCAGGATACCCTTCAAGGCAAACCAGCTGGTCCTAACATGTGCACCAAGCCTCTAACCTATGTAATAAAAGAGTAATATGCAGATTGACCATCATTCCAACACACAATATGACTGCCCCCATGTGGTCAAAGATCCTGCCTCCATGTGGACACAAGATAGCCACCACAAGATGGCCAGCAGGGACGACAGTTGGGAGGAACCAGGCCAGCAGAGAAGGGCAGTTAGGGGTGACCAGGCCTGCAGGGGAGGGCAGTTAGGGGCAATCAGACTGGCAGGGAGCAGTTAGACATCAATCAGGCTGGCAGGGGAGTGGTTAGGGGGTGATCAGGCTGGCAGGCAGAAGCGGTTAGGGGCAATCAGGAAGGCAGGAAGGCGAGCAGTTGGGAGCCAGCAATCCAACTGCCCATTTAGGGCCCGATCCCTAAATGGGCAGTTGGACTTCCCTTGCGGGGTCCCAGATTGAAGAGGGTGCAGGCTGGGCTGAGGAACACACACTCCTGTGCATTAATTTCATGCACCTGGCCTCTAGCTTAAAAATAAAAACAATTAAAAATAAATGAAAGGTTTAACAAGAAAATAATATTCTAAATATAATACATCTATTTTTTAAAAAGAAATAAAAAATAATAAAGTTTAGGGACCATCTATTATTCCCAGATTAATTTATATAAATATTTCAAAAAGAATTGCTACTTTTTTGGACCAAGCAATTTTACTTAAGGAAATAATTCACAATGTAGAAAATGTTTTATGAATAAAGATAGTGATTAAAGATTTATTTATAAATAATTAAGATGGTAATAAGCCCCCTCAATAGGCAATAGATGAATGTCTACATATATTAAAAATAATGTTCAAGAAGAATCTGAATAATGTAATAGAAATCACGTTATACTATGACTACAACTAAAATGGGGAGGAAACCCCAAACTATGATAAGAAATATATCAAAATACTAACAATGGTATGGCTTGTGTGGTAGGACAATGTATGGGTTTTCTGCTTTATCTCATTTTCTAAATTTTAAGTGTAATTTAAATACTTTGCTCATTTAAAAATTGGATTATTGGTCTTTTTATTATTGCATTGTCTAAGTCCTTCCTTCCTTCCTCCCTCTCTTCCTTCCTTCCTTCCTTCCTTCCTTCCTTCCTTCCTTCCTTCCTTCTTTCCTTCCTTCCTTTCTTTTTATTTTATAAAATCTTTATTGTTGAAAGTATTACATATGTCCCTCTTTCTTCCCCCTATAAGTTATGTATTCAGAATACTAGTCTCTTATTAGATATATCATTTGCAAATTTTTCCCATCACTTTCTTAATAGTGTAATTTGAAGCATAAAAGTTTTAAATTTAAATGAAGTACAATTTTTTAAATCCTTTGTTGCTATGCTTTTGGTGTTATTTAAGAAACCATTGCTCATGAAGATTTCCTCCTATGTTTTTTCTAAAAGATTTATCGTTTCAGATCTTTCATTGTGATCGTTGATCAGTTTTGAATTCATTTTTTGTGTGTGATATAACAGTAATTTTATGTGTCAAATTGACTTTATTTTTTTGCATGTGGATATCCAGTTGCCCCAGCATATCACCATTTGTTGAAAAGATGATTCCTTTGAATTCCCCCATGGAATTGTCTTGGCACCCTTGAAGAAATCAACTGACCACAAATTTTATTCATTAAGTTGTTTTAAAAATAAAAGTACATAGCCAGCCAGTGTGGCTCAGTGGTTGGGCATCTACCCATGAACCAGGAGGTCATGGTTCAATTCCAGGTCAGGGCACATACCCGGATTGCAAGCTTGATCCCCAGTAGGGGATGTGCAAGGGGCAGCCAATCTACGAGTCTCTTTCAACATTGATGCTTCTATCTCCTTCTCTCTTCTTCTCTCAATAATACATATATGTATTTTTAAATCTTTATCCATGAGAAAAAAATATCTTTCTATTTATTTAGATAAGATATTTAGCTGTGTAACCTTAGATGATATTTAGCTGTGTAACTTAATTATTTAGAAAAAGATATCTTTCAATTTCCTGGGTATGTGCCCTGCTCTACCATTTTGTATACTTCCGAATGGCTAGGAATAAGTGGGACCTTTTCAAAGGACCCTATGAATATCTCATTCTTCAGCTTTTCCTTTTAAGTGTTTGGTCAGCTTTGTGTTTGTGTCCATAGTTATCAAGGCCTGAGGTAGTTGTGATGTTAAACAATTGCTTTCGATTGTTTTTAACAAATGTTCTAGGGAAAGCCTATTCTGAGTCAGGTTAAATAAAGACAAAGTCTTAGAACAGGGTTTCCCAGGAACTGCCAGACCTGTCAGATGATGGCAGTTCTTTGAATGGTATTTGGGGTGGTCCAAACCCATTCTGCCCCCTCCAGTGGCTGCTCGGCTGCTGGTTGTCACTAGGAGTGCTGCTTGTTTTCCAGGCTGTTATGTTGCAGGGGATGTGGAGTAGGCATAGGGCGAGTCAAAAATGCCTTTTTTTTTTTTGTAAATAAAGGCTCCCTTTGGTTAATTTCTCAAGTTCTGTAGATGTGGTTTGACAATTTTTGTCAGTGATATCCTTGTTTTATGGAAGAGCAGCTTTTCAGAGGTCCTTGGTCCACTGTTTCCCTATTGTCACTCCCTCTTCACCTCTATCTTACCATTCATTTGTTAGCACATCACTGAATTTTTCTGAGTCTCTGCTTTTCCATTTGAAGAAAAAAATGGAGATAATCATTCATTCCCTAGAGAACTGTAAAATCAAATTACACACACATTCACACATAGGCTCCCTATAAAAGTTATACAAATATGAGTGCAGTTGCTATGCCCATTTTTAAGGAGGATAGAAATTCTCTACATTCTATCTCATGCCAATCTTAGTTCTTTATTTTTTTTATTGATTTCAGAGAGGAAGGGAGAGGGAAAGATAGAGACATCAATAATAGGAGAAATCATTGATTAGCTGCTTCCTGCACACCCCACACTGGGGATTGAGCCCACAACCTGCAATCAAACCAGTGACTTCCTGGTTCAGAGGTCGCCACTCAACCACTGAACCACGCTGGCTGGGCCAATCTTAGTTCTTAAATCGTTCTGGATGTATGAGTTAATCTGCTTTAATTGTGAAAACAATTTATTCCTTTAGCTAGTATTTATTACTGATAATTTCTCTGTCACCCTAGGGTCCAGACTAGAGAGAACTGGGAAAGCTCTGTCTACCTTTATTGTAGATAAATCAAGAATTTGAGGCAAAGAGCTGTAAAGTGATTCGTCTAAGGTTACACAGTTAAAAATTTGTAGACTCAGTATTGATTCTCTAGCCTGACTGAATTGCTACTTCCATTATGTCATTTGGTCTCCCAAAAGGCCAGGAAATAGGAATAACAGAGTTCTTTGGATACAACTTGTTCTTTACCATGTGTATTATTTTTAGAAACAGTGGGGAAAGATGGATAATCTGACATAAAGCCATAAAATAAGTACATTTCTATTTTATTTAGAATTGAAACATTATTAGTACATGTAAATAAAGAACTTATTTGGCTTTTTGTAAATCCTGGTTAATTAGTTTATTATAGGCTGCAGATGAGATTGAACCATCTTCATAAAGTGGACCAGGAAATTTCCCCAGAATCTGTAGTTACTAAGCTAAATTTCAACAAGGATAGCTATTAGTTGCTTCCTTTCAACCTACAAAGTGCAAATCATTGCATAAGTAGTCCCGATAATTAATACACAGTTACCTTCTGAGCTAGTGACACTTGTTTGGCCCAATTCACTAGTCTCATTGCTCATCATTCACTAGTCTCATTGTGGCTTTTTATGCCACAACTCTTCCATTATCAAGTTTCCCTTGTTTTGAGTATGCTGAGTGTATCTTAGAATAATTTTTTCCAGAAATTCCCTGAAGGTGGAATTCCCTTGAATAACTGAGAATGTATTTCTATTGCCTTAATGCATGAACAACACCATATGCATTGTTAGTCATAGAAATGACAGGGGATTAGTAAATTGCCCCGGCTTTTATTGGCCTTGGAGTGTCTGCTGTAAAGGTTAAGAATTTCATGCCCTATCTGTTAGTGGGTCTAGCTGGGCCTCACTTGGACCATAAATGTTACCCCTTTCAAGGTTTAGATTTCCCAATTATTAACATAGAATTTCAACATTTCATGAGTTCAAGAGAAGGGATCTGTGTAGATTACAGAAGGGACTGCCCAGAAAGCCTCAGGCCCTGGTTTAGGTGTTCAGAGGCGTCTGAGGCTATCCTTTGGTGTCTTTTAAAAGTCTATTCAGGAGTAGTGATTCTGCACTGGGGAGTGTGGACAGATGGATGAAAAAGACGTCAGTTTCCATGACAACACGTGTAATAGCCTAACCAGATAAACTGACCTCCATTTGTTGCAATTTTAGGTTCAAAGGTTCTGAAAGTGCAAAGATCTGAGATCCAGCTTCACGCTGACAACAAAAAGGGGTGGAGGCTGGGGCCCAGTCAGAACCACTAGAAGATAGAGCACGAAATTCTTAACCCTTGCCGTGGACATGCTGCGGCCAATAAATGCCAGAGCAACTTACTAATCCCCTGTCATTTCTATGACTAACAATGCATATGGCTTAGCATGTCACACTGTTATAATAATAGTTAAATGTTATAAATGTTTATACATATTCATTTAATTCTCACAACCACCTTAAGAAATAGTAACTGTTTTTTTTCCATTTTAAAGATGAAGAAATTAAGGCAAAGAAAGGATAAATCCTTTGCTCAAGGTTACAGCTTTAGAAATGGTAGAGCCACAGTAAAACTGACTGAGGCCAACATTAAGGAATTTGCTTCTCTTTAAAAAAAAAAAGAAGAAGAAAAAAAGGAAAGAGCCCTGGTTGGTTTTGCTGTGGTTAGAATGTTGGCCTGCTGCCTGAATGGTCCCGGTTGTAATTCCCTGTCAAAGGCATGTTCATTGGCTACAGGTTCAATCCCCAGCTCCGGTGGGGGTGTGAGTGGGAGGCAACCAATCAATGTGTCTCTCACACATCTATGTTTCTCTCTTTCCCCTCCCTCCCTCCCTTCCACTCTCTCTATAAATCAAAAGAAAAAATATCCTCACTCCTTGGGTGAGGATTAAAAAAACAAAAGAATTCACCTCTCCACACCACACTATCCTATCTAATAAAAGAGTAATATGCAAATTGACATACCTCCCCTAACCCAACAAGCCACGCCCACCAGTCATGCCCACCATCCAATCAGAGTGAGTAAGCAAATTAACCCAACCAAGATGGTTACGGCCACAGAGAGAGCAGGAGGGAGGCTTGGGTTGCCCCTAGCAAAGGAGGAAGCCAAGAGCCCAGGCATCCGCTTAAGGCAACAAAGTTTTAATGGCTGTGCAAGCAGAAGGCTTGGCTCTGCTCCAGGCTACAAAGTTTCAATTGTAGAAGATAAATCCCAGATACCAGGGCCTCTGCTTGGGTTGCTGTGGGGGAATGGCTGGCCTGCACACTACCACAGGCCCCTCACCCAGGCCACCCCATGCCCCAAGGGAACCCCCATCCTGATCTGGGACACCTTTCAGGGCAAACCAGCTGGCCCCCACCCGTGCACCAGGCCTCTATCCTATCTAATAAAAGAGTAATATGCAGATTGAGCATCACTCCAACACACAAGATGACTGCTCCCACGTGGTCAAAAGACCTTGCCCCCATGTGGACACAAGATGGCCACCACAAGATGGCCAGCAGGGGAGGGCAGTTGGCAGGGACCAGACCTGCAAGGGAAGGCAGTTAGGGGTGACCAGGCTGGCAGAGGAGGGAAGTTGGGAGTGTCTAGGCCTACAGGGAAGGGCAGTTAGGGGTGACCAGGCCCACAGGGTAGGGCAGTTAGGGGCAAACAGGCTGGCAGGGGAGCAGTTAGGCATCAATCAGGCTGGCAGGGGAATGGTCAGGCTGGCCCTGGATTGGGCAGCCAGACATCCCTCAAGGGGTCCCAGATTGGAGAGGGAGCAGGCTGGGCTGAAGGACCTACCCGCCCCCCCACCAACCCCCCTGTGCACGAATTTTATGCACCAGGCATCTAGTATTGATATAATGCCATAATAAAACATTATCAATGTAAATTTCTTTAAAGTTTTACTATTGTATTATTTGTAAAAAGAAAGAGAGAGGGAGAGAGCTTACTGATATTTACTATAATGAGTATTATAGGAAATGTTTCATGAACATGTTAATGAGTACAGATTTTACTTTTGCTTTGAAATAACTGAAATACCTTTACCTGGGTTCAACTGCTTCTGCTATCCACTGTTATATCACTTTTCCCCTTTTGCAACTACTTCTATTACTTTCAAATACATTTCTTAAAATTATATGTACTGTGAAGGAGTTGAGATGAGATAATCACTCAGGTTTCTTTTAACTCAGATATTCTGAGATCCTGTGAGAATTGTTGTTAAAGAAAGGTGTTATGCTTATTAAAGTCGTCAAAATAAACTAAAGTGATAAAAACATATTGAATATGCTGAGAGAAACAGGTGCAGTCATATACTGCATAGTTCATGCATGAAATTTTTTTCCTTGAGAGAATTTGAACTTGTGCATGCACACACGCATGCATAGGCATAAAAATCTGGTATTACCACGTTTAGAAGATCATGTTAGTTAGGAATGCTTTGGGGCATATGAATAACAAAAAGACACATTGATTTACAGTGGCTTGAACCATAGGGATTTGTGTTTCTGGCCTAGCAAGAGTCTAGCAAGAGTCATGGTTGCTAGCATGGGTTCAACAGTCCAACCCTAATCAGGATTGACCTCTAGGATGCTCTTGGCTTCTCTTATTTAGTTACAAAAAGACGGTCTGTGGCAGCCATGGAAATTCACCACCCAGCTCGCTCCCTGCGGGAGAATTCACTGACAGCCACAGCTGCCTGGCTCTGCTGTGGCCTTCACGCTGAGCTGCCCCAGCCAGAGACTGACACGCAGGGCTTATAGCAGGTTCAAACCCTCAAGATGCTGAAAAGGACATTTAATAAGACAACTGACAATATTTGAATGAGATCCATAGGTTAGAGTAGTATATCTGTTCATTCCTTAATTTTGATCATTGTACTGTAGTTATGTAAACAATGTCTTTGTTTTCTAGGAAGTACACACAGAAATGTTTAGGGACAATGGGATATTATGTTTACAACTTACTCTCAAGTCGTTCCGACAAATGGATAAATTTGAGAGAAAATAGTGAGGTAAATGTGGTAAAAATTAACATTTGGGGAATCTAGTATAGAGAAATTTAATATTTTATTTTATATTTTATTTTACAACTTTCCTGAATATGTTTCAAAATAAAAAGTGAAACATATATGAAAAAATACTCTGCGATTCAAACCAGGTCTCACAATGGTTACTAATTTGTTGGGTTTTATGGTATCATAAATGGGAAGAAGGTGTGAGGGGTGAGAATAGTACATTGTTACCAGTTTACCTCATTTTGTATTTCCTTATCCCTTAGAAGTTTAGGTGCTAATTGATCTCAAGCAATAATATTTTGCTATTTTCAACATAAATTGAAAACCAAAACCAGTTTTTAAAGCCCTGCTTTTACAAGGGGAAACCAGTAGGAAGCAGGTCGTGCAGGTGTAACCCTGCTGGGTGTAGGGGCTCCATGCATGTGCCTCGCCCTTTCCCTCCTGCTCGCCCTCTGACATTACGTCCAATCTGTGGTCTCCACCGGTTCAGCCTCAGTTCCTGGCCATTCCTTTTTAGTCTCAGTGCTATGTGTTTGTCCCAGGATTAGGGCCTTGAAGATCCTCTACATTAACTTCAGCTCAGGTTGTCTTTTTGCCTGTAGTCTCTCTCTCTTTTTTAAAGTATAGTTTTATTGATTTTAGAAAGAAGGTGAGAGGGAGAGACAAATGGAAACATCAATAATGAGAGAGAATCATTGGTCAGCTGCCTCCCGCACTCCCCCTACTGGGGATTTGCCTGACACCCAGGCATGTGCTCTTGACTGGAATTGCACCCAGGACCTTTCAATCTGCAGGCTGATGCTCTATCCATTGAGCCAAACTGGATAGGGCAGTGGTATCTCTTATTCCCTCAAATAATGTTCCTTTGTCTAACCCTGGATCTTAGATCCACTGCTCTCTCTGATTTCTTGGCTCACCAAGCTTCAAACCACTCTGCTCTTCACTCCCCCAGCTAGCCAGAGATAAAAACAAAACCCATGTATTCATCCCTTCAACAAATATTTACTCAGAGCCTACTGAGAACCAGGCTCAGTTATAGGCCAGGGAACAAAATAGACCAAAATGATGCCAAAACTATGTGGAACCTACATTCTAGTCGAAGGAGGCAGAAACCAAAACAAATGGTTGCTGTATAGTTTGATAGCTGGGAATAGAGCAAAATAAAACTTGTTATGGTGTCTGTGGGTCCAGACTCAAGTCTCAGTGACTGGAAATAAGAGAAAGCAGGAGACAGAGGTACACTGTGAATCTGAGAGGTGACCAAAGAATGCTCTTCTAGTGGGAGAAACAAATATCACACCCAATCGAGCTGGCACAAGTGATTCCCTTCTTTCCAGGAAGGAGAATAAGCAATGTATAATTGGACCTTTTCAGAAAATAACTGATGTGGTTTTTTGAGGGTCAAGATAAGTATTTCCCTGAGAACTGGCATCCTGATTTCCAGACCTGGTACCCTGGGAGGCCTGAGGGTAGTGGTTCTCAACCTTTCTAATGCTGCGACCATTTAATACAGTTCCTTGTGTTGTGGTGAATCGTAATGTAAATATCTGTATTTTCTGATGGTCTTAGGCAACCCTGCTAGTGGTTCTCAACCTGTGGGTCACTGCTGTAGAGCCTAAGACCATCAGAAAATGGGTCACGACCCACACAGGTTGAGAACCGCTGCCTGAGGGGCTATGCGTTTGATAGGACATCAACAAAGAAATTCCTGGGTCTGGGAAACTCCAGGGCATAATTTCCTGTCTTCACCAAGACTGAGCCTAGCTGCAGTCTACAAAGGTGTTTACAATGTCCTGGGGCTGTTCCAACCTCAGTTAGGGACACACTCGATGTTAGAGCTGGGGTGGTAGGGTTGGGGGCATTGGGACTGAAGAGCTGCCATGAAGGGGTGGAATATCGGAGCCTCTCTCTGTGTGCCCTCCTGCCTCAGCCTTACCCCAGCCCCAGGCGCTGGGTAGCTCAGAGCTGATCTTAAGTTCACCACGGCCCCTCGTGGTACTCCACCTTCCCTCTAGCAAGATAGCAGAGTCTGCTACAAAATTGTCCGCACACTCCATTATTTCCCTGTTATTTTAAAAAAAGAATTCATTCTCTCCTGTCAGGAATCTCAGAAGCAAAACTATCTGGACCCATCTTGCTCTTGGCTAGTCTCAAAGCTGAGTGCACACCTTGGTCATCTGGGGAAGTAAAATGGTGATTCCTGGGCTCCAGATCTACTTAGTCAGCATGGCCCAGTGGGTCCAGGTAGCTAGTAGGGTCACTGATGTTTGAAATCCATGCTCTTTTCCATACCTGGGACTTCCCAGTGCCTTTATAAAACAAGTGTAGGTGTTCCGAAGGCCTGATGATAGACACACATCTGGGATCTTGTTACACAAATTCTTTTACAGGCTTGGTGCCTCTTCCTATACACCTGCCCCTGTGCTCACTGCAGCCTCATGGCCCACAGTTCCTTTCAAGGTGCACAAATTTGTGCACTGGGCCCCTCGTCCTTCTATAATAAACTGTAAAACAATAGGTTAACTTTTTCTGAGTTCTGTGAGCTGCTCTAGTAAACTGATTGAACCCAAGCAGGGGGTCATGGGAAATTTTCATGTATAGCTAATTCGTCAGCAGCACAGGTTGGACGTGTGATTGGCATCTGGAGGGAGGTGGCAGTCTCTGAATGGAACCTTTAACTAGTGGGATCTGATGTTATCTCCAGGCAGAGTGTCAGAACTGAGTTAAATTATAGGACACCCACCTGGTGCCACAGAGATTTGCTTGTTGCGGAGAACTCCTCCCCGCCCACATCTGGCATCAGAAGTGATGTGGGCACGGTGGTAGTGTGAGAGTCAAGGAAAAACACAGAAAGAGGACTGAAGCTTCATTTACACAACTTGAGAGACAGACAGTTTTACCATCCCTATTTCACTGATGAGGAACAGGAGGCAGGGAGAAGGACAGTGATAGGCCCCAAATCACAGAGCAAGTAAGTTAAGAATGCAGGCTTTGTGCTTTTATTATCTGATCTTTCTAAATAGTAAATAGCCCATTTTAACCTCAAATCTAATTCTGGAGCAACATTTCTCATTTTATGCAATCCACGTGGGTTTAAATTGTTTTCAGTTTTTGGAAATCCAGTTCAGAAGATTCCATGTCTTTTGGGAACCCTACAATGTGAAGTTTTCTCTTTTCCTGTGTATTTATCAGGGGTTGTTCTATAGTTTGGCTTCAGAAAGCTTTGAGTCTTGGGTTGAGCATTGGTGACGGGGGAGCCTGATAAATAAATACCCTTTGAGGTTGTTGTTTCTCTTTTTCATCACTGGTATTCTACCCATTTGTAGTACACTGAATAGTGTCACCCAAACATATATATCATGGAACCTCAGGGTGAGGCTCCAAATGGGATCATATTGATTAGGGTAAGCCCTCACATCAATGAGAGTGTCCTTATAAAAGACAGAAACAGACCCAGGGGCACCCAGGAAGAAGGCCACAGGAAAGCAGAGAGATTGGGGTTATGCTACTGGTTCAAGACAAGGGCACCACTAGCCACCAGAAGCTGGAAGAGACCAGGAAGGATTCTCTCTTAGAGACTTTGGGGGAGTGCAACCTTGCCATCACCTTCATTTCAGACTTCTGAGCTCCAGAACTAGGGAAGAAATAGGCTCCTGTTGTTTCAAGCCACCTACTTGGTGCTAATGTGCTACCGCATTTCTGAGAAACGCATGTGCCATCCTTCAGCACGTGGCCTGACATCCACCTCCCTCCTGTGGCCTTCCCCTATCACCTGGGAAAAGTGTGTCCCTTTCTCTGAACGCCATGGGTACTTGCTGTCTGGTCCACTGCGGAGGACTCGGTGTTTGTTGTGTGGATGTTTATTCTCCAGGATGGAGGCTTGTTTTTGAATCCTTCCTTGAGCCTTGCTTAGTTCCCTACTCCGTGGTATACACGTATTAAGTGCTTCATACATACTTGTTGAATGAATGGTTTTCCCAATTCTGTCCTTCCATTTAATGTGTTCATTCACCAAATATTTACTGAGTGCCAATGATGTGTCAGGTATTTTTCTTACCCTTGGGATAAATCCATGAACAAAACCGATAGAATTCTGTCATTGTGAACCTTACTTTCTGGTGAGAATGTAGGTTTGTGTATTGAAATTCATACATCCCAGTCTTATATTTTAGATTTGTTTCTGTAACTTTCCCTATCCCTTTATTTTATTTTACTTTAAACATTTTTGTTTTGTTTTGTTAATACTCACCTGAGGATATTTTCCCATTGATTTTTAGAGAGAGTGGGAGGGAGGGAGAGAGACAGAGAGAGAAACATTGAAGTGAGACACATTGATTGCTTGTTTCCCGTACGTGCCCTGACCAGGGCTAGGGATCGAGCCTGCAACCAAGGTATGTGCCCTTTCCTGGAATCAAACCCGGAACCCTTCAGTCTGTAATTTGATGCTCTATCCACTGACCCAAACCAGTGAGGGCTCCCTGTCCCTTTATTGTCCAGAGCCCAGGTTGCAATGCTGGGACTACTAGATCCCTTTAGATATTTCTTTTGACTCCCAGGGCCAGAGAGGGGGAGTAAAGTGATTTGAGGGACATCTCAGTTCTCTCAGAATGGTTCTCTCTCGTAAGCCATCCCGTGTCCTGAACTTCCCTCTGCCCGTTTAAACATGTCTGTAAGCTGTACGGGAGCCAACTTCTGGAGATAATGTTTGTAGGTCTGGACGCAGGCCAAGAAAACAGGAAGGCACATGCATATCTGGGCACAGTGTTAGCTAGGACCCATGCCTTGATCTAGTCCCAGACAGGTGGCAGGTGCTACATTTGCCAGGGTCTGTGGCTCATTAGCTGCCAACATAAAGGATTCTTGCTTTTCTAACTGGGGACAAATGCCAGGTACCAAGACCCCATGTATGAGATAAGTATGGTGTGTGTTATGATCAGGATATGGTAGAACAAAGAATGGTGTTCTCTAGTCTCATTTTGATTTTCATTGTTTCTGTAGCTAATTTGAGGATTGGGGGTAGGTGGTGATCGAGAGAGAATACCAGTGTATACTCAACCTGTCCAACAGACAAATGCATAGTTAAAAAATAATAGCTATTTTAGAGTATAATGAAATGGCACTCTCATGAACTCTTAGGAGGAGAAAGTAAGATTTGAATACAAATTTTCTAGTGAGTATTTTGGCAACATGTTTCAAAAGCCTTAAATATGTTCATCCTCTTTTTTTTTCTTCTTTTTTTTATAAAGTATATTTTTTATTGATTTTTCACAGAGAGGAAGGGAGAGGGATAGAGAGTTAGAAACATTGATGAGAGAGAAACATCAACCAGCTGCCTCCTGCACACCTCCTACTGGGGATGTGCCCACAACCAAGGTACATGCCCTTGACCGGAATCAAACCTGGGACCCTTGAATCCGAAGGCTGACGCTCTATCCACTGAGCCAAACCAGTTTCAGCATGTTCATCCTCTTTAATCAAGTAATTTTATTTCCAGGAACTTTTCTTGAGGAAATAATTCTGTATTTGCACAAAAACTTACTCAGAATGATTTTCTTTTAAGTGTTAATTTACAATAATGAAAAACAACACAGAGGTAACCAAGATGGCAGCATAGGTAAACACCTACACTGTTGCCTTGCACAACAATTTCAAAACTCAACTAAAAGACAGAACGGACATCATCCAGAACCACAGGAAAGCTGGCGGAGTGGAAATTCTACAACTAGAAGGAAAGAGAGGGGCTCACGGAGACCCAGAGGAGCTGCAAAAAGCTGAGGTACGGAGATACGCACATGGAGAGAGCGGGTACCGGAGAACCTGGCTGGCTTTATCTGGCAGGAGGGAGACAGAGACTCCCAACAGCATTGAACCCCTTATCCTACGACACTAAACCCCAGGTCCAGCCAAAACTCATACAGGGGAAGTTTGGACTGTGAAAAGGGAGAAGTGCACAGAAATTTGGGTGGCACGCACAGCACTGCGCCCAGAAAACCGACTGCTGATTGTGCCGCTGGCTTTCACAAGAGGGCGGGAGACAAAGCATCCCAACTGCGTCACTTCTAACTCCACTAAACCCCAGATTCAGGCAAAACCCTGGGGACCCAGATTCATATGGTCCTGGAGTGCAGGGGAGCCAGAAAGGCAGCAATCTAGAGGCACTGCGAGAGCACACGCACACACAGGGACCACTCCAGCGATTACCCAGTCATGTGAGACTCTAGGGCTGTGGAGGGCGAGGCCGACTGGAAGGCAAAGCAGTCCATTAAGCCCTGAAACTCTGCCCATCCCAAGCTCAACAGAGAGGCTTTTGCAGTTTTTCAAGTCTGGTATCATAAGGCTGAATCCAACATAGAAGTTCTCCCGGTATAGTGAAAATCCCGAGACAAGGGAAGGGATCACAAACAAAAGAAATGGAGGAAAACAAATGACTGGATATAGAGTTCAAACCCATGCTTATAAGGTTTTTCAAGAATATCCTAGAAAAGTTGGATAAAGTTAGCAAGACCCAAGAGGAGATGAAAAAGAACCAACTAGAGATGGAAAAGATCCAACTAGAGATGAAAAAGGGCCAACTAAAGATGGAAAAGGACCAACTAGAAATTAAACATACATTGATTGAAATAAAAAATATTATACAGAGACCTAACAGCAGACTAGAGGAAGGCAAGAATCAAGTCAAAAATTTGAAATATAAAGAATCAGAAAACACTCAACTGGAAAAGCAAGAAGAAAAAAAGAATCCAAAAATGTGAAGATTATGTAAGGAGCCTCTGGGACAGCCTCAAGCGTACCAACATCAGAATTGTGGGGGTGCCAGAAGAAGAGAGAGAGCAAGATACTGAAAACCTACTTAAAGAAATAATGACTGAAAACTTCCCACATCTGGTAAAAGAAATAGACTTACAAGTCCAGGAAGCACACAGAACCCTATATAAAAGGAATCCAAAGAGGACTATACCAAGACACATCATAATTAAAATACCAAGAGCAAAAGACAAAGAGAGAATATTAAAAGCAGCAAGAGAAAAACAGTTCATTACCTACAAGGGAGGACCCATATGACTGTTAGCTGATTTCTCAACAGAAACTATACAGGCCAGACGGGAGTGGCAAGAAATATTCAACGTGATGAATAGCAAGAACCTATAACCAAGATTACTCTACCCAGCAAAGCTATCATTCAGAATTGAAGGGCAGATAAAGAGCTTCACAGAGAAGAAAAAGCTAAAGGAGTTCATCAACTCCAAACCAGTATTATATGAAATGCTGAAAGGTACTCTTTTAGAAGAGGAAGAAGAAAAAGGTAAAAGATAAAAAATTATGAACAACAAATACATATCAACAAGTGAATCTAAAAATTAAGTGAATTAAAAATTTGATGAACAGAATAAACTGGTGAATATAATAGAATCAGGAGCACAGAAAGGGAGTGGACTGATAATTCTCAGGGGGAAAGGGGTGAGGGGTGTACAGGGAGAGACTGGACAAAAACATACATCTATGGATGAGGTCAACAGGAGGGAGATAAGGGTAGAGGGAGGTTTGGGAACCGGGTGGAGGGGAGCTATGGAGGGGAAAAAAGAGAAACAAATGTAATAATCTGAATAATAAAGATTTAATTTTTAAAAAATGAAAAAAACCACAAATGTTCAATAATACAAAATTGGTTAATAATGCACATTTATGCATGAGAATATGTGGCCATTAAAAATTATATTCAGCCCTGGCTGGGATGGCTGAGTTCTTTGGGCATTGTTCTATGCACTGAAGCATTTCTAGTTTGATTCCTGGTCAGGGCACATGCCCAGGATTTGACTCGATCTGGGTCTGGGGCATGCAGCCAATTATCAATGTTTTACTCTCTCTGTCTTCCTCTTCTTTCCAATTTCTCTAAAAATCAATTTAAAATCTTTTTAAAAACTCTATTCAAAGACTGGAAAATGTCAATAATTTTAAAGTTAAGTGAAGTACCCATGAGGGTTAATTATAGTATCATCTATACAATGGAGAATGGTTGAAATTTGTGATAATAAAACTAAAAACTCTTGTTCTCAAAGAATGGTTGTAGTTAATGGAACATGATTTATAAGTATCCTCAAGTGGAAATAGGCAGATTATCAAACACTAGGGGGCCAGTGCATGAATTTGTGCACCTTGAAAGAAACTGTGAGTCACAAGGCTGCGGTGGGCACAGGGGTGGGTTTCTGCCCATCCTCCATGTCCTTGCCCAGCCCCTCTGGCTGTGCCCCCCCCAACCCCTGTCTGCCAGCAGTCCTGCTCCCACACCACTCCCCCATGTTGATGGTGCCAGCTCTGCTTGCACCCGATGACAGTGCAGAGCATTTGGGGCTGGTGCCGTCAGTGGGTGTGAGTGGCAGCTGCTGCCCCAATTGCTCATCAGGAGATGGGAGAGGTAGAGAAACCCTGAGGAGCAATCAGGGCTGGCAGCCACCACTCGTACCCACTGACAATACTGAGCGATCAGAACCGGTGCTAGGAGCTGGCAGTGGGTGCTAGTGGTGGCTCTGGTGCTGGCAGCAGGTACAAGCACCAGGCAGAACCGAAGGGCATGGGAGTAAAGAATTTTCAGTAACCATCAGAGGCTCGCCCCAATGACAGCGCCCTGCCTTAGTCTGGCCCTCCCACTCGCTTGCTCCACTATCTTGCCACAGCCGACACCTGCCATGTTCCACGTGCTCCCCCTGGTGGTCAGCACATGACATAGCAATTGGTTGTTCGGTTGTTCCTCTGGGCTATTTGCATATTGGGGTTTTATATATATAGATACACATGCATGCAAAATAACATTAATAGTGGCTGTCCCAGGGTGGTACAAATATAGGAATCACAGAGTTTTCTTGTTATAATTCTTCATATGTCTAACATTTACTTAATAAACGTGTTAGTTTTATAATCGGAAGAAATAGTAATTCAGTATTAAAAAGGAGGAAAGTCTTAGGAGGAGGGGGAGTTGGACTGGTCTGGATCCTGGCACATGACTTACCAGCTGCATAAACTGGGGCAAGTTTTTTTAACCTTCCTAATCCACAGTTTTGTGTCTATAATAAGAAAAAAAAAGTACCTACTTTATGGGGCTTATATGAAGATGAAACAAAAACAATAAGGAGGAAGACTTTAAAATGATATCCAATAGAAAGGGCTCAGTAAATGTTATTTTAATATACACCAAGTCTAATTTCTGCTGAGGTCATGGTAGCATGATTGATAGTTGATTAACCTTCCTACAATAAATAACTAGAGAACTGAACAAACTGCATGAAACAACTGGGTTCAGACACTGAACAAGAGGCACATGTTCCAGAGAGATGAAGAACACATTTGGTGAGCTCTTTGATTTCTCTGGCTTTCTGGACTGCAGTACAAGGAGGGGTTTGCCAGGAGATCATGGCAGCCTCATTGAAATGAGGAGACAGATGTAGATTAGAGTTTGGGGAAGCTGAGGCAACTGGAATGTGTGGTACAAATACCAGACTATACAGACTGGGCACGTAACACAATTTACCGGAGAAACAAAAAATACAAGGAACCTGCAAACTGAACAATAACTAGAACTTGCAGAGCATTGACATTCTAACTCCAACCAGCCAGACAGTTGGTAGACCCCAGAAGGGCCACATCTAGGAGTTAGGCAAAGTAGTCCTGAAGTAAAGGGTACTTTAGGCCAGCGGTCACCAACCTTTTGGACCTCACCGACCACCAGTTGGCGACTGCTGTGACCTTCCCAAGGAAAACTTGAAAATAAGCCTCAAAAGACCATGCTGATCCCTGGCTAAATCAACTGCCTACAAAAATAAAGCTGAACACGTTTAAAAGGGAAACAACAGAAATCCAAGTACTAAAAAACATGATATGCACAGTATCCAGAATCCAATTAAAAGATTACCAGGCACCAGAAAAAAAAACATGAAAATAAGATTCCTAACAAGGAGAAAAAAATAGTCACTAGAAACAAATCCAGAAATGATGACAAAAACTAGCAAAGACTTTAGAGAGCTATTGTGAATATGTTTAAGGATTTAAAGAAAAACTCAGTGAACATAATGAAAAACATAAACAATTATGATAAGAGAACAAAATGTAATTTTTAAACATAAAATCTGAACTGCATAATTCATTGGATGGGCTTAGAAGCACACTGCTAATATTAGTGAACTTGAAGTGTAACCCATCCTTGCCCACCACCTCCCCTCAAAAAGAGAAACGAAAAAGGTCCAGATTGAAGCTCAGAAAGAAAAAAACTAAAATTAATTAATTAAGTAATTAATTAATAGAGCCCCAGTGACCTCTGGGAAAATAAGCAATCTAACATGAGTAATTTGAGACCCAAAAGGAAGAAGTGTGAAAAAGATATTTGAAGCAGTAATGGCTGACATTCCAAATTTAGTTTTAAAAATATGTATTTATCAAGAGATTCAATAAACTCAACAAACCCCAAACAGTATAAACACAAAGAACCACATCAAGACATAAATTAATCAAATTGCTGAAAGCCAATGATAAAAGCAGCCAGAAAAATAAAGACATTTCTTTCAAGGAAACAAAGATAAGAATGTCCACTGACTTTACACCAGAAATAATATAAACCAGAAGAGACAGAGAAACATAGAAAGAAAAGCCTCTTAGAGGCTATATACAATAAACAGAACCTTAAAAAATGCAGATGAAATATATTTTTAGATAAACAAAAGTTAATTACTAAAAAGTAATTATTGCCTGCATTAAAATAGCTGATGATTAAAGTAAACAATAGCTAGTTATTAGAAATAATTGTTGCCTATATTACAAGAAATAGAAAATAAAGTTTTTTAGTCTATAAGGAAAAAATACTAGCTCTACACAAAGAAATGAAGATCATTCAAAAACAGTAAATAAGTGGGTAAAAGTGTTCTCATTATTAAAATTTTCTTCAAAGATAATAGAGTAGTTTTAAAAAATATTTTTATTGATTTCAGAGAGGAAAGGAGAGGGAGAAAAAGATAGAAACATCAATGATAAGAGAGAATCATGGATCGGCTGCCTCCTGCATGCTTCCTCTATTGGGGATTGAGCCTGCAACTGGGGCATGTGCCCTGACGGGGAATCAAACCATGACCTCGTGGTTCATAGGTTGATGCTCAACCAGTGAGCAACACTGGCCAGGCAATAATTGAATATTTTAAAAAATAATAATACCAATATGTTTGGGGTCAATAACATGTAAAAGTAAAAGGTATGACAATGGAGGGGGAATGGAAGCAGACTGTTATAAGTTCTAACATTATGCAGTAGCATGATTTTTAAAAAATTAAATTTATTGGGATGACATTGGTCAACAAGAAGTACGATTTTATTTGAAGGTAAATTGTGATAAGGTAAATAAGTATTGTAAACTTAAAATTATAAAATTAATACTAAGATGAATAAAATAATGGATATTATATGACATTGAAAATACTCAATTTAAAGAATATGAAAAAATGAACAAAGAAGAGATGGGACAAATAGAAAATAAATAGCAAGATAGTTAATGTAAAAAACCCCAAATTCCAACAATATTAACAATTATATTAAATAAAAATGGACTAAACACATCAATTAAAATCCGAGATTGTCAGACTGGAAGAAGACATGATCCACATGGGCTGTCTGAAAGAAATACACTCTAAATATAAAGATAGATTTTTAAAAAAATAAAATAAAACATACCATGCAAGTATTAATCAAAATAAAGCTATATTAAAGTGAACTTTAGGACAAGGGATATTACCAATGACAGAGGGAAGGACGTTTCCTAATAATAAAATAGCCAATTCATTGTGAAGACTTAACAATCCTAAAAGTGTATGCTCTCAGTAACAGAGCTTCAAAATACATAAGAAACTGACAGAATTAAGAGGAGAAATAGATAAATCCACAATTATTGAGATTTTAGCACTCCTTTCTCAAAATTGATTTAAAAAATAGGTAAACAACCAGTCAGGTCGTAGATTTGAAAACTATCAACATGACCTAATCCTATCTATAATAAAAGAGTAATATGCAAATTAACCATCATTCGGCTACACCCACAAGTCACACCCACAAGCCAATCAGGAAAGCGTATGCAAATTAACCCCAACCAACATGTCTTTGGCCACAGAGCGAGCAGGAGGGAGGCTTGGGTTTCCCCGGCAATGGAGGAAGCCAAACTTTCCACACACCCTGGCAGGCCCAGGCCTCCACTCAATGCTACAAAGTTTCAATTATAGAAGATAAACAAATCCTAGATACCAGGGCCTCTGCTTGGGTCACCGGGGAGTATAGCCAGCCTGTAAACCACCACAGGCCCCTCACCCAGGCTGCCCCACACTTCAAGGGAATGCCCACCCTGATCTGGGACACTGTTCAGGGCAAAACAGCTGGCCCCCACCCATGCACCAGGCCTCTATCCTATCTAATAAAAGTGTAATATGCAGATTGACCATCACTCCAACACAAAAGATGGCTGCCCCCATGTGGTCAAAGATCCTGCCCCCATGTGGACACAAGATGGCCACCACGAGATGGCCAACAGGGGAGGGCAGTTGGGAGGGACCAGGCCTGCAAGGGAGGGCAGTTGGGGGTGATCAAGCCTGCAGGGGAGGGCAATTAGGGGTGACTAGGCCAGTAGAGGAGGAAGTTGGGAGTGCCTAGGCCTGCAGGGAAGGTCAGTTGGGGGGAACTAGGCCTGAAGGGAAGGGCATTTAGGGGTGACCAGGCCTGCAGGGGAGGGCAGTTAGGGGTGACCAGGCCCCCAGGGGAGGGCAGTTAGAGGCAAACAGGCTGGCAGGGGAGTGGTTATGGGGTGATCGGGCTAGCAGGCAGAAGCAGTTAGGGGAAATCAGGAAGGTAGGCAGGCAAGCAGTTCGGAGCCAACAGTTCTGGATTGTGAGAGGGATCCCAGATTGGAGAGGGTGCCGGCTAGGCTGAGGGACACCCCCTCTCATGCACGAATTTCATGCAAGGGGCCTCTAGTTGACATAGATAAAAAACTAAGCTCAGCAGTGGCAAAATACATATTTTTTTCAAGTAGAATAGTCACCAACAGGGATCATATGCTAGGTCATAAACTAACTATTAACAAATTAAAAATAAGTATTTTTTATTATAAATAAGAAAATATGTCTGTAAAATCCCCAAGTATTTGGTAATTAAATAAGACATTTCTAAGTAATCCATAAGTCAAAGAAGAAATTATAAGAAAAGTTATAAAATATCTTAAGTGAATGAGAATGCTATATAAAAATATATAAAATATCTTATATTTATAAAAATGTTAAATATCAGAATTTGTGGGATTCAATTAAAGCAGTGCTTAGAAAAAAAAAAGCAGTGCTTAGAGGAAATTTTTATAACATTAAATGCTTATATTAGACACAAGAAAATTCAAAAATCAACATCTAAGAATTCTACCTTAGGAAGATAAAGAAGATCAAAACAAGCTCAAAGGAAGTAGTAGGAAATACTAAAGATAACAGCAGAAATAAATAAAATAAAAAATTGTCAAAAATAGAAAAATGGAGAGAATATCACTACAGACTTGGACCATTTGTGACAACACATTTGACAACTTAGATGAAATTGAGAAATTCTTTAAAAACACAAATAACCAAAACATAGGAAGAAATGGAGTATATTTCAGAGCCTGGATTCTGGAGCTTGGATGTTAGAGGTTGAACCTGTGTTCTTTCGCTTATTCATTGTGTAAATTTGTGCAAATTCCTTCACTTCTCTATGTGCCAGTTTCTCCTTCTGTAAAATCAGGATAATAGAGTTTTTGTGAAGATTGAGTATTTTATAAAGATCTGTGCCTGGCACTATATGTGTTAGATTTTTTTTTCTTCAAATCTTATATGATTTTTCTGGATTGAAACTTATAATTCATTCTGATGGCTCCAATGAGAGTTGGAGATTTTGGGGTAGGGCTAGCAGTAGTTTTTTGGTCAATAAGATGGTTGTTAATAGACACAGCTGGAAAGTTCATAGATTCCGTTCAAAAGTCCATTGGTAGTTTGTTTAAATTCAACATAGGAAATCTATCACTCCCCCGCTTTCCAAAAAAGAAACAAACCTGATAAAACACATTCCTTTTTGCCATGACCCTCCTGGCCTCTGGCATAACTCACTTCCCCACGTCATTCTGAAAGAGAGTTAAAAGGTTGACCTCACGGTTTGTTGGGAGCCTTGTGCGTGTTCAGCAGTCAAAGTGCAGCTGAAAGAGGCTGTGGGGAACGGGAGGGCTTCTTGGGTCAGCTGGCAAATGGGAGGAAATGCATCGGATCTAGTTTCCAATCAATTAGGAGCAGAGTTTCTACGCCTCGTTCTGAAACCCTGGAGGTTTCTTGCCCTCCCGAATTCCTTGTCTGTGTGGGCCCCCAGAGTCTGAGCCATGCCTTGCACTCTCTCAGGTCACCGCTGTGCAGACGACTCACCAGCCTGCTTACCATTCATGATGCCGAAAGCCCTGGCCTGAGTCACGGGGCTTGCAGCCAGCAAGCCTGCAGGCAGCGCTCCCCTTCACCCTCCCCATGGCCAAGGCTGGCTTCTCCAGAGGGCCTCTGCCTGCTGCTAGGTGAAGCCAGAGGTTGTCCCTTCACAGTGCCCAGCTCAGAGGGCTGTTGTCCTTCGTTCCTTAGTTGGGACTCAATCCCCACCGAACATCCGTTGGGTGGCAGTGCCTCAAGCGGAGACGTGAGCCAAGAAGTTATCCACCACAAATGAACCCAAGCTGAATTTGAACATCTGTTTCCTATGTAACGCCCTTCAGAAAGCATGGCATTGTTTGCTGTCCAAATCTGTTCCCAGCAATTCGGGGGAGGGGGAGGATGTCAGAGTCTGAGGGAAGACAGCGTCTTCTCCAAGAGGGCAATAGTCCTTCCCTCTGAACCTTGGGGCCTTAGGGATTCCCAAATTATCAACATTTAAAGATAATGCAAACAGATGTCCCGGCGGTGGTGATGACTGCTCTTCCTGATAAATCTGGAGCTCTCCAAGGAAGGGAGAGAGTAAGTGTATGCATTAAGTCCTGGAAGAATTTGGGAAGGGATTGCTAACTCCTAAGGCAGAGGATAGCAGTTGATCTGGAGTCAGACCTGCTGTTCCGGTGAACATTCCGTAGCCAGAGATGCCACAGCCATAATGACCAGGACTTGGGCTTGCGATTACACAGGCTCTGGCATTTATGAGCCATGTGACCTTGGGCAACTAATGTAACTTCTTGGAATTTTCAATGGTAAATGGAAATAATTATGCTTCCATTGTGGGATATTGTGTGGATTCAATGACCTAGCACTTATGAAGCACTTGACTAGTGCCTGGCATTGAGTAGATCTTTAATATTATTACTAGAGGCCCAGTGCACAAAATTCATGCACTGGGGTGGGGGGTATTCTTCAGTTCAGCCTGCTCCCTTTCCAATCTGGGACCCCTTGAGGGATGTCTGACTGCCCATGTAGGCCTGATCCTCCTGATCCAAAAATATTCAGGGAGGATCAGACCTAAATGGGCAGTCAGACATCCCTCTCACAATCCAGGACTGCTGGCTCCCAACTGCTCACCTGCCTACCTTCCTGATTGTCCCTAACTGCTTTTGCCTGCCTGATTGATGCCTAAACTGCCCCCCTGCCAGCCTGTCTGCCCCTAACTGCCCTCCCCTATGGACCTGGTCACCCCTAACTGCCCTCCCCTACAGGCCTGGTCACTCCTAACTGCCCTCCCTTGCAGGCCTGGGTCCCCCCCAACTGCCCTTCGCTGCAGGCCCAGGCACCCCCAACTTCCCTCCTCTGCCAGCCTGGTCACCTATAACTGACATCCCGTGCAGGCTTGATCACCCCCAACTGCCCTCCCTTGCAGGCCTTGTCCTTCCCAACTGTCCTCCCCTGCTGGCCATCTTGTGGTGGCCATCTTGTGTCCACATGGGGGCAGGATCTTTTGACCATCTGGGAGCAGTCATCTTGTGTGTTGGAATGATGGTCAATCTGCATATTACTCTTTTATTAGATAGGACAGAGGCCTGGTGCATGGGTGGGGGCCAGCTGGTTTGCACTGAAGGGTGTCCTGAATCAGGGTGAGGGTTCCCTTGAGGCATGGGGCAGCCTGAGTGAAGGGCCTGTGGTGGTGTGCAGGCCGGCCATGCCCCCCCCCCGTGACTCCTCCCCTCCCCTCCCCCTCCTACCCTCTACCCCCTCTCCCGGCAACCCAGAGTTTCTGGTATCTGGGATTTACTTATCTTCTACAAATTTGTAGCCTGGAGCAGAGCCAAGCCTTCTGCTGGCAGAGCCATTGAAACTTTGTTACCTTAAGCAGAGGCCTAGGCCAGCCAGATTTTGCAGGAAGCTTGGCTTCCTCCATCACCAGGGGCAACCCAAGCCTCCCTCCTGCTCTCTTGGTGGCTGTAGCCATCTTGATTGGGGTAATTTGCATAGTCACTCTGATTGGCTGGTGGGCATGGTTGGTGGGTGTGGCTTGTGGTTGTAGCAGAGGTATAGTCAATTTGCATATTACTCTTTTATCAGATATGATTGGGCTCAAGTCATCATTATCAGTCAGTTCTCATGAAACACATTCTGCTTGGAAAATTAGATTTTAGTTTTTACAGAATAAAGACATTTTGTAATATATAATAGTACAAAAATATTCAAAAATAGTCTGTAATATTCAGAATATAAAAATGGTATATTGGGTTTTTACAGAATATAGGAATATGTAATTTCTACTTGTGAAGATTTAATGACCTAACTCAAAGGGTAATATTACTGGTCTATAACAGTGAGTATCAGATTAGGAAGCGAAAGCTTTACAGAGGAAATTGGAGAGTAAGGTCTAAATAACTACAACGATCACTCTACTACTTTCAAATTCCCTCCATTCATTCACTTAAATCATTTATTTATTTACTCCCCAAATTTATTAACCAATGTTAACTAAGAGTTTTCTTATGTCTCAGCTACTAACTTTCAATATGAAAGCCCTAAGGTATTGTGATTACAGTATGAAGTGGAAATGATAGCCTAGTGCCATGGTTGGCAAACTGCGGCTGGTGAGTCACATGCGGTTCATGAGCCTCAGTTTGCTGCGCTGTTGACTAATGGGTTTGCCGACTACTGTCCTAGTGTGAGATCTAAAATAAGACACCTTGGTCAAATAAACCGTTAAGATTCTTGTTGGTAAATAATGGTAGTCCCCAAAGAAGGTGAGGATTGGTGACTTCCTTACTCCTCCTCACACCAGGTATAATGAAAGCAAGTGTCACACCAAATCCTGCCAAATAGACGTTATTAGGTAAATATTCACCAATGAGCAGGCACAACACAGTTCATATAACTGTCTGGGAGCGTAAGTCCTAGATCTCAGACTTTGTAGTTGCTTCCATCATACTCCATGTGGAAAGTTCTTTCAACATAGGTTTCTATGACCTATGGTGGGCAAAAGACTATCAAAAATCAATGGCTTGTCATAGAACTGGTTTGCAATTAAGCCTTAAGCACCATTACTAAAGATTCAGGGTCAGGCCTCGCTGGATTTTCATACCTTGTTCATGGAAGAAGAGGGATTTCTGCTACAGTAGTATTTTCTAACCGCTCTACTGACCTGATTCCTTTAAGTTTACCACTGAAAGCCCATTTTTAACACCAGACATGTGCATTTAAATGTCAATAGCTTCCCTTTGACATTGAGCATACTTATTGGAAACCTGTTGGTTGTTGGCTGAGGTGTGATAATGCAAAGATTGGCTCCAAAGCAGGACACTCTCTGATGTACGGCTAGCTGCCAGACCCTTCCACTGCACTTTCTTGATTACTCCCAGGGTTTTGGCTTAACTTGAGAAACACACCTGGAATGTAACACTTGTAAATGCTAAAGTGTTTTAAAATAAATTACAGACACTAGAACAAAGAGGACTTGCAAGATGAACTCAACTTCACCTGGGATCTGGCCATCAGTTTCCTGGGCCAGAAATTTGATTTTGTTCTCACACCATAAGGGGAAAGCTCAAATTCATCAGGTTTACGGAGCCTGGTGAGTAAAACTAGAAAGTCAGATAATTTGTGTACAATGACATCTCATAATTTGTGTACAATGCAGCTTGGATGTTGATGGGATAAAGATATTTTCTCCCTGGACACTGTGTTAAGGGGAAGTTAATCATCACAATGTTGCTTGTATTGAACATTGGAATCTGAACAAAAGGCTGTGGTTGACTGATCCACAACAGGTATAGACCTGCCAGAAGTACTTGAGTCCATAAGCCAAAGCATTTTTCTTCTTATCTCAAAGTAAATGGGAGCTGACTAGTTTCTGACCTTTGGGGTTTCATCATCTATCTTTCTTCTGTTCAAATAGGCCACAATTCAGGCCACTATATAATTATGTTTCTTCTTATTAAGTTATCATGATAGTCTAGTTCAAACTCTCTAGAAATATCCATTTTTTTTCTTTATTGAAGTTTGAACTATAGTCAAATTCTCCCATTACCCTTTGATAGGAAGATGGCTAATCACCATCACTTTGAGTGTATAGATTATACTCATTGAAATTTCAGAGGGTTCATTAGACAGTGTTTTGTGCTGATATTTTATTATTACTATTTTAAAAATATGTTTTTATTCATTTCAGAGAGAGAGAAAGGGAGAGGGAAAGAGAGACAGAAACATCAATGGTAAGAGAGAATCATTGATCGGTGCCTCTTGCACAACCCCACTGGGGATTAAGCCCACAACCTGGGCATATGCCCTGACTAGGAATTGAACCCTGATCTCCTGGGTCATGGGTCAATGTTCATTCACCGAGCCATGCCAGCCAGACTTGTTTTGTTTTTTTAATGACAAAAAAAAAACCAACTTAGAAGCCATTTATGTACTTTTCTGGCACAGCTGCATCCAAGGGTACAGTGTCATCAACCCAGTTCTTTGGATCTGCTGTACTTGATGTTTGCATCATCTTCAAGTAGGCTCTTCCCAGATGGTGGGTGGCCTCTAACAGCTCTGGGCACACATCTTCCCAGTTTCAAGTCTGGTTAAAAGAGAGCTTCTTTTCTTCTCCATGGTTCAGTAAAAACTGCTACAAATGAAATCTCATGGGCCTGGCTTAGGTTACACGCCCATCCCTGTACTGATCCTGGTGTCCAGGGAGATAGAAGGCATGGGTTGTCTAGACCTTGGTTACGTGACCACTCCTGAGATCTGTGTTTTTGTGCATGGATTGAGTAAGTGTTAAATAATGAAGCTCTTACCAGAAGAAGGTGGTTGGATTCCACTGATTTGTCCCAGCTCCAAGTTCTAGGGGGGCATTTTCCTTTGTGTCGTGTCTGTTCAAGAAATAGATAGTATGGATGGCATAACATATGGCCTTGTCATCTAAGAACTCAGTCCACAGGGAGAATAGAAATGTGTACAAATGGCCAGAAAGAATAAACAGACAAGGACAGTATCATACAAATAGTGTAGAGAGAAAAGGGGAATTCTGTAAGTTTGGAGGAAAAAGGAATTTCTGTGGTTTGAGAAGATGAAGGAAGCCTTCATGCAAGAGGGGGCATTTGAGCTTTGAGGGTAGGTAGAGCGTTGGCAGGTGGAGACAGAGGGACTGACACTCAGGGAGGAAATTGCCCATTAGAAAGGCACCTTTTCTGGTGTCTCCCAGAATTACTTCAGATTGTGTGAACTGTGTAGTACAGGTGTGTGCAATGTCAGATTGAATAAGGATATGTAGGTGGCTTATCCAAGAGTAGTGTCCACCTCAGAGGATAAAGGGGTAAGTCTCAGAAGTCCCATAGCTTCTGTTTTAGTATCTAAAAGTGTGGTCTGAGTGCTTTTTAAAAAATATATATTTTTATTGATTTCAGAGAATAAGGGGAAGGGAGAGAGAGAGAGAAACATCAATGATGAGAGAGAATCATTGATTGGCTTCCCTCGCAGGCCCCACACTGGGGATCAAACCTGCAACTCAGGCATGGGCCCTTGACCAGAATTGAACCTGGGACCCTTCAGTCCGCAGGCTGACGCTCTATCCACTGAGCCATGCCGACTGGGCTGGATGCTTTTTAAAATGCAGATTTCTGTACTGAATCAGAAACTCAGAGGGATTAGGTCTGAGCCCAGGTGGGTTTCAGGACATGCTCCAAGCCCATATGCAGCTCTGCCCACCTCCAGTCACATTGCATTAAGAAGCCCACAACCACTCCAGATCCTTTCTGCCAGAGTAGACACTCCCCTGCCTGACCTTATGGCTTCAGTTGGAACTGGGCTGAGTAGAGCAGAGCTGGAATCCAGAAAGGGGGCAGGGTACAGGCCTCTCTTGACCTTAAGGTGGAAAGTGAGAGCCTTATCAGATCTCCGGGCTTGGCCAAGTGGCTCTTCCTGTTACTGCTGTTGTATGGGTACAGATCAAGGAGAGAGGGTTTCAGATTTTGTTTGGAAAAACCCAGACTGCATGACGTCTGTCAGCACTTAATCTCCAAGGGCAGTGAGCACTAACAGGCACAGGCTGCAATTCAGTGGCCTCCAGCCCTTTGTAGTCGTGGGTGGGTTTACACTCCAGGTAAACAAGCACTTCCATTTAGTACACACTGCCAGTAGCTAACATTTTCTGCCTGCCGAGGCAATCCGCACTGAATGGCCTGGCCACTGCCAGGGGTGGGGAACCTTTATCTGCCCAGCGCCATTTGGATATTTATAACAGCATTCGAGGGCCATACACAATTATCAACTTAAAAATTAGCCTGCTAGCCCTGGCTGGTTTGGCTCAATGAATAGAGCACTGGCCTGCGGACTGAAGGGTCCCAGGTGCCATTCCAGCCACATGCCTGGGTTGTGGGCTCGATCCCCAGTGCGGGGCGTGCAGGAGGCGGCAGATCAATGGTTCTCTCTCATCATTGATGTTTCTGTCTCTTTCTCCCTCGCCCTTCCTCTTTAAGATTAATATATATGTAAAAGTAGTCTACTATATTTGGTTAAATATCTAATTAACTCATACTTAATGCCTTGGCAGGGCCAGACCAAATGATTTCATGGGCCTCATCTGGTCCTCCGGCCGGCATTCCCCACCCCTGTATGAAAGGCAGTTTCCTTCGAGGAAGAAGTTCAGGAGTTCACCGTCATTTGTACCTCTCAGGAACTGTGTCTGCGTTTTGGGGAAGGATGAGCGTGGACCGGGCTGTGTATAGTATTTAAATGGAGTAATGGGCTCCCTTGAAACTTACAAAAGCTGTACTGGAAATGGAAGAAGTAAGCTGAAGGGCAGGCAGACCAAGGTGGGGCCTGGTCATTTTCTTCTGTTTATTAAGGCAGCTGCCTCTTGCTACAGACCTGGCACACAACCTGGGGAGAGCTAGCTGGCCGCTGCGCACTGGGAGGCCGGCCCCTCCACGCTCCCTCGCCCTCTCAGGAGTGGGAGTGAAAGAGCAGAGCGGCCTGAGCCCCTTCAGAGCAGGCTGCTCCCCAGCCCAGGGTTCAGGGGAGTGGCGGAGAATGTGCCTGTGCCTCCTCTGCACGCCCTGTGCTGTGTGGCCCCAGGCTCACGCCACTTCTTAGCTCAGGGCTGCCAAATTCAGGCTTCAGCTTACAAGTATTTGAGTCCAGCAGCTCCTTCAATTCGTTGGCTCCCCTCAGCCTGGGAGGACAAGGATTTTCCTTCCCGACACTGCACACTTCCTCCTTCCCACTTCATTTTGTTCTCCACTTTTATTCCCTTTGCAGGAGAAAGGCGAGCGCGGTGATGCCTTCTTGCTTTCAGCTTCCTGGCTGTGCTGCCTTGACCTTTGGAATTCCCTGGCGCTCCACCAGAAACCCCTGCTCTTCCCAGCATCTGTTTAAACACCGCACTTCCGGTGGCAATGCCCTTTGCCTTTCTAATCTTTTCGTCTTTTGGCTCCAAGTTCCAAAGGGGATTTTTCTGCCTGCCAGGTCAGTACCAGTGCCTTGTGGCTAGAAGGAAAGCCTTACGAATACATTCTCTCTCGGTGGATGGAGCTGCCAGTTTTAAAGGTTGGCATTTGGGGAAAATGTCAAGGCTTCTCTTCACATATAGCCTGGCATTTGATGCCCTCCACTGTGTGTGCCAGGCTGCCTCTGAGCCTTTCCTCCGACCACTGCTCCTTTCGTTAAGTGTTTACGTGTACTTTATCCAGCACCCTGACCGACCTCCCGGACTTTGCTTAAGCTGTTACTTCTGCCTGGATCACCTCTCCCCCACCCATTTTCTCTTCCTCCATGGCACAATTTCTACCCTTATTTTAGTGTCAAAGCCCACTCCAAAAGGCTTTCTGAGAGCCCTCTTCATCTGACTTAATCTCTCCCCCAGCCCTCCCCTCCCATTGAGCTATTATTGTATTTTCTCAATTCTAAAAGAGACATTTTTAAAATAACAACTATATTGATATATAGTTCACCTACCATACAATTCACCCATGTAAAGTGTTACAGTTCAATGGCTTTTAGCATAGTCAGAGTTCTACAACCATAATCAATTCTAGAATATTTTCATTATCTCCCTCCCCAAATCCCATGGTTAGCCATCCCCCACTAATCTAGGTGCACCCTCCCCAATCTTCTCCAGCTCTATGCAAATACATTTACTTTCTGTCTCTAAAGATTTGCCTCTTTGGGATATTTCACATAAATGGAAACATACTATATATGGTCTTTTGTGCCTGGCTGTTTTCAGTTAGCATAATGTTTCCCAGGTTCATCCACGTTACAGCATGCATCAGAACTTCATTCAAGAGGCACGTTTTAACATCTCTGGAATAAGGATGCATCTTCAAATCAGTGGTATCCATAGTTTAATTAACAGCAATTTGTCTTTCTTAGTAATACTTCCCCATCCGCAAGCCAACACTCTATCCACTGAGCCAAACCAGTCAGGGCACTTTTTTTTTTTTGAATAACATCTTACTCATGGCACTCTTCCATCAACAGAGTTAGAGTGATTGGTTTTTTTCTAATAGTCATCGCACCAGAAAAACAATGTTTTATTTTTCTGCTAAGTAACAGACAATGAAGTTGTTGGTCCCATGGTTACCAACCTCTGTCTTCAAGAAGATGCTAAAAGATACCCAAGGCTAAGAAGCATTTTTGGAAACTGAGTCTACGTTCTTCTTTTCTTCTGAATGGCAGAGCAAGGTGTGGAACTCCAGTTTCATGGACACTGACCTCTCAAATCTGGGTCCAAACTTGGGAAGGACCACTTGTGCACATACCAGAAGTAGGTTCTATTAAATAGAGAGCATGTGGAGAGTCAGTTAACGGGAAATCTAAACTCTCAGTGGCTTAAGCAAGATACAGTTTATTCTTCTCCCACATATGTACTAGTAAAAGGGCTCCAATTGAAAATGCTCTGGGAAGGAATAGCTCCATTGTGTGGTCTTCCCAGTGCTCTGTGCACCATTCCTAGGGTGCGGGCCTCCACTGGCCAAGACTCTAGCCACATACTTGGAGGCAACAAAGAAGGAGGCCAAAAGTTCACACCACTTTCTTTTGAGAAGGTTTCCAGATGTTGACAAACAACTCTTTAACTAAATACCACATTGACCAGAATATAATCGTGGCAACCCCAGGCTCCAAAGGAGGCTGGGAAATGTAGCCTTTATTCTAGGTGATTAAGTGCCCAGATAAAAATCACAGTTCAATTATTAGGAGGAAGGAAGGAATAAAGAGAAGGGGAGCAAATAGCCATCTCTGCTACAAGGGTGTTGGGTCCCAATTCCTGCCCCATGTGTTACAGGAGGTGTGGATGGGGGTGGGGTGTCAGTGTCCCTTTGGAAAGCTCTGCTGGGTGAGACGGCCATGTAAGTGTCCTGGGAGTTAGCAGCTCCCTTACCCATAAGGATGGTAGGCAAGGCTTTGCTTCTCCTGAAAGCACCCACACGGACTCGCATTTCTTCTGAATGCAACTGGGATGTTTTATCCTCCTATTTCACTCCTTGACCATTGTCCTTTGAGAGTAGATGTGAAACTAGGCTCAGATACTTGGCAAACATGTAATCTTAGAAAGTTATTGAACATATCTTCACCTCATTTTCTTACCTCTGAAATGTGAATAATCTGTCTATATATATATATAAAAACCTAAGCAACCAGTTGACTGTTTGACTCATCACTAATGATGCACACTGACCACCAGGGGGCAGACACTCAATGCAGGAGCTGCCCCCGATGGTCAGTGAGCTCCCACAGTGGGAGTGCTGCTCAGCTGATCCTTGGGCATCAGACGCTGGGGTCCTGGCTGGCGAGTGCAGCTGCAGTAGCAAAGCCTCTCCCACCTCCTACCCGAGCAGTGGCAGCAGGTGCAGTGGGGCCAGGATGAGCAGGAGCAGCACCCGGCCCTGGCTCTGGCTCTGCCCCAGCTGCCTGCCACTTTGTGAACTACTACATCCCTTGGGAGATCTTGGACTGCCACTTTCAGCCGATCCCTACAGGCTAGGGAATCAGGCCGAATCCGGCAGTCCAACATCCCCGGAGCAGTCCAAGATTGCAAGAGGGCACAGTCCAGGCTGTGGGACCCCACTGGTGCACTAATGAGTGCACTGGGCCACTAGTAATAATACCTAATAATAATCAGGCTAGACACAAAGTGGGTGCTAAAAAATGCTGACATTTTCCCAACCAAGTGGGCCATGTGAAAGTAGAACCCCCTGGTGCAACTGGCACTTTCTTGAGATATTCTAGACTTAACGTATACCCTGAGTCTAATCTTTATCCAAGTGTGATTTTGTTAATAATGCTAGCATTTGTTGAATGCATGCTATGTGTCAGGCACTATTTTAATTCTCTTTTCTTTTAAATCCTCATCTGAGGATATTTTTCCATTGATTTTTTAAAAGAGACCCTTCAATCCACACACCGACACTCTATCCACTGAGCCAAACCAGCCAGCACTCAGGCATTGTTTTAAGTATTTTGTGTGTGTTAACTCATTTAAACCTCCCAACAACTCTGAACTAATCATTACTGTTCCCATTGTACAGAAAAAATCATGTGCTGAAGGACTCAAAACTAAGAGGTGGCTGAGCTAGCCTATGGATCCAGATACTCTGGCTCCAGAGCCTGTGAGCTTAACCACAGTGATAAAGCCTCTGCGGGGACCCTCCACCTGCCTTCTCATCTGTTCAAGATCTTAATCACAGCTTTGTCAGTTTAGCTAGGATCGGAACCTTTTGAAAGTCCCAACTCCTCCTGCCCTCTCTCATCATTTATCTTCTCAATTTTCTGTTTCTTACAAAATCCTTTTTTCTAGGTCCGCACGGGTGGGAACGTCTGGCCTGCAGGGCTGGATTAGGTCCATGAAATCACTTGGTCTGGCCCTGCCAAGGCATGAGGGTTGAGTTAATTAACTGTTTGCCCAAATACAGCAGTCTAATTTTTATGTGGATAATTCTGTATCGACCGAGAATGATGTTATAAATATCCAAATGGCCCTTGGCAGAAAAAAGGTTCCCCACCCTGGTACCAGAGTTAATGATCAGTAATTCAGCTATTTGTGTCAAGATCCAATCTTTGTCTCTTAAGAGTTCACAGTCTGGTTGGTGAGATAAGAAGTTATAAGACAATTACATTGTATGATTCAGCAATTCTAATTCTGCACACAGGGTGGGGCAAAAGTAGGTTTACAGTTGTTCATATGGCAAATAACACAGTAATGAGTAAATAATAATACAAGAATAAACTCTTTTGAGCACTCATAACTGTAAACCTACTTGTCTCACTCTGTACATACCCTAAAGAATTGAAAGCAGGGGCTTGAACCAATATTGGCACATCCATGTTCAAAGCAGTGTTATTCACAATAGCCAAAAAAGTGCAAACAAAATGTCCATCAATGGATGAATGGATAAACAAAATGTGGTCTATCTACACAGTGGAATATTATTCAGCCTTTAAAAAAATGAAATTCTGACACATACAATAAGGTGGATGAACCTTGAAGACATTATGCTACGTGATATATACCAGACACAAAAGAAGAATATTGTATGATCCTACCTTTGAGGTATGTAGTCAAATTCATATGAGACAGAGAGTAGAATGGTGGATTCCAGGGGCTGGGAGGAGGAGGGAATGGAGAGTTAGTTTAATGGGCACAGAGTTTCAGTTTGGGAAGATGAAAAGTTCTAGAGGAAAATAGTTGAGATGGTTGCACAAGTATGTGAATGTACTCAAGTCACAGAATGGTATATTTCAAAATGGCTGTACTTGCTAAGGAGCTGCAGAGTAGCAGCACATGACCTTGACAATGTTGCCTGCTTGCCTATTGGGTCACTGACATCACCTTTGCCCATCTCCTCAGCTCCTTTTCCTTGGCCCTCAGTGCTGATTTGGGGGACAGTTCGAGGGGGCTGGGAACAATGGGGAGAGTAGGGTGTTGCCACTGGGTGCTGTAGGAATCCTGCAGGCACAACTGAGGTTTCAGACCTTTACAACCATCACTTAGCAATCCAGGTGAGCAAAAATGAGACCTGCACCAGATGGGGGCAAGAAGAAAGGCAGAGCAGTGCAGGGATTTGAGGAAGGTTAACAGTGCTTAGTGACCTGAAGGAAGAGCAGCGTAAGAAAAAAGAGCACCCAAGGAGGTCACCCAGGTTCCTGGTGGGGGTGAGAGGGTGAATGGGAGTGCTACTCCCAGGAAGAATGTGGTTTTGGGGGGAAACAGTGAGTTCTGTTTCCTGATTTTGGACATAATTGAGTTTAAAGTGATTGTAATATATCCAAGTGGTCACTAACCTTAAACCTCAAGTTCCTGCCTGGAGCCTTCCTCCATCTGCCAAAACTTGGGACTGAAGCATCCATCTTATATAAAAACTGCTGTTTGAAATTTTAATCTTGATATTGGCTTCTGTAAATGTTTGCTTGCTTAAATAATAAGAAAAATGAGATTATTCTTCCTTCAGAGAGACCATTAAACCTTCCCTGAACAAAATTATCAGTTTCGATTTTATACAAAGAAGATACAGGAGGCTCCACTAGGAGATTAGATTGAGAGAGAGAGAGAGAGAGAGAGAGAGAGAGAGAGAGAGAGAGAATGCTGCTCAGAAACTTTCCAAAGAGAATATAGGACCAGCTGTGCAGCTTGCTTAACTCTGGAACTTCCTGTGCAAGTCTGATTACTGACTTATGTTTATTTTCAGCAAGTAACCCACATTCAGTCTGCTTCTCTTGGTTTTTACTAGTAAAGTTACTGATTGGGATCCAGAACCAGTTATGTGAGTCTTCCTGATTGAAATCCAAGCCATCATTTTCAGTGCTTGAAAGGAAGGAATAAAACCCTTTCTTTAGTTTTGAGGGATTATAAAATGCAACCCTTAATTTTATGTCATTGGGGATAGTTTGTTTCTAAGCTTGATTTGCCTTCAAAAGGATTTCCATTGGGGTGATATTTCCATTTTCTAATCTGCTTTGCTATTAGATTATTTATGTTTACCTTCCATTTTACATCTATTATTATCAGGGCTACAAACTTCAGATATCACTTCTGGGAACACTGGATTGGCCTTAGTCTTTCCAGCCTGTCCTCCCAACTTGCAGCCCTCTGGCACTTGAGACACCACCACATATCATCGAGTTCCTGCCTGGAGCCTTCCTCCATCTGCCAAAACTTGGGACTGAAGCATCCATCTTATATAAAAACTGCTATTTGAAATTTTAATCTTGATATTGGCTTCTGTAAATGTTTGCTTGCTTAAATAATAAGAAAAATTAGATTATTCTTTCTTCAGAGAGACCATTAAACCTTCCCTGAACAAAATTATCAGTGCTGGCATCAGGCCAGGTCTTTGGTTGAAGTCTCAAGGACTCAGCACATAGGGGCCCTTTAAGAACTTGCAAAGGGGCAGAAAACATCCCACATTTGTGAGACAAAGAAGGTGAAAACATATAAATAGGAAAAATTTCTATATGTTGGGGCCCACAATTTGAGAAACATTTTCCTCTGGACCCGCACATAATAAATGTAACTCTAAACTCTTCGAGCATAGTTTGATTATTCCGGTTTTCTGTAACAGGGCAATCTCTCTTCACACGTTAGCCTAGTTTCCTTCCTGTTTTGAGATCCAGCACAGAAAACACTGAAGAAAGACCCAAGACACTGGTTTTTTGGCAGTGTCCCATTGCTTGTCAAGAAACAATCTGTTTTTGTGTACTATGGAAGCAGGAATTTTAGGGAAATATATGTAGGCATAGGGATTTTTTTTAGAGGGGGGAAAAAAAAGGAAAAAACACAGGGAGGAGGTACATTTCCTTAACACCAGGAAGCCAAGTGCAGTTACATTTTTATAAGACAAGGAAGTAGCACCAGGTATATTTCCATAAGACAAGGGAACTGGAAGTAGACAAGTATCTACTCCCAGGCCATGAAAATGTCTATTTTGGAAACTGCAAGCAAATAAAAGAAATCTGGTTGGGTCCGGCCAGCGTGGCTCAGTTGGCTGAGCATCGTCTAGGTTACCAGAAGGTCCCTGTTATGTTGCCAAAGAAGGAACACAGGAGACCAGAGAGGTGAGGGATTAGGAATTTATTTGATCATCCGCACACCAGGTGGCTGAGCCTGGATGGCTTCAGCCCCCCAGTGAGCAGAGTCAGAGGCTTTTAAAGGACTTTCTGAGGGATTTTTCTTGGCAGAGACCTTTTTATGCATACCCAGAGGGGAGAGAATGGAATGTAGTCACCACAAGTGAACTGTAGTCTTCAGCAAAGAGAATGTCCATAGCTCCTGGGGGAAGGGTATAAACTCAATTGTTCCATCAAACCTAACAGTCCCCAGTTCAATTTCTGGTCAGAATACATGCCCTGCTTTCAGGTTCAGTCCATACAGTCAGGGTGCCATTTGGGAGGCAAAACTGATTGGTGTTTCTCTCTTTCCCACTTCCTCTCTCTTTAAAACAAACAAAAAACATATTTCTTTCCTTTCTTTCTTTTTTTAAATCCTCAGCCAAGGATATTTTTCCATTGATTTTTAGAGAGAGTAAGGAGAGAGAGGGAAAGATGGAGAAAAATATCGATATGAAAGCAACACATGGATTGGTTGCCTCCTGCACTAGCCCTAACCAGGTACTGGGTCAGAGCCTGCAACTGAGGTATTTCTTAAAGAAACCAAGTTGGATGTTCTCTACAGATGTGGTGCAAGTCATGTGTGTAGGATGGGAGGTGGGAGACAGAGGGAGGTGAGGGAGGAACTGGCATTGAGTGTGTTTGCTGCATCCCACCGACTTCCCCAGACAAAAGCCTACAGATCCGGGAACAGGCCTCCAGTGAGGAGAGGTTCACTGCTTTTCAACGTCTCAGTCCCTAGACTCCTCCCTTTTCACAATGATGTTTTCTACTGGAAATCTTGTACGGCTTGGGGGCAGGCCAGAGGAGGGAAGGATTGAGGGCCCAACTGGGGAGTGGGATGGGAGAGGAAGAGTAAAAAAAAGAAAAGCAGCTGGAACTCATCTCCTGGGGGCTGGCCAAGAAGGAGGCCCAGGCCCTGGGAAATCAGCTGTCTCCTGTTCCGCACCCCCTCCCAGCTTCCTTTCAGTCTGTGTGACTCAGGGACTTAGCACATTTGGGGCAGCTCCCACCAGCAGGCCATGCAGATGTCCCATCGAGAGGGAGACCCCACTGGGAGAGGAGATGTGCTTTCAAGCTGCGAGGAGCCAGTTGTCAAATCTTAGAGATGTCCTTTCAAGTGTCCACATTGCAAATCAAGGGAAAAAAAACATCTCTGGACATACACGACTCCAGTCAGCAGGGCAGTGCGGCCAGCAAATACAGCCTAGCTGTAGGTGCTCAGCGACAGAAAGGCAGTGTAAGCACTGGACTTGTTAGAAGGAGAATTTCAAACTTCACTATTTCTGCAAGACGGTGTCCTCCAGAGGAGCTCAGCAGAGGGTAGGAGCCCATGTGGTGGGAACGGAACCAGGAAATGAGGTTGATTGAATGAATGTGGGGGAGAGTGAGAGAATTGCTATGGTGGGTCTGAAAGTCATTCCAGACTTGTTTTAAATTTAGAGAAAATTGGGTTATTCTGGAAGCATATTTAGGCTATGCATGAGGTCGGGAGAAACTATGTGAGCAAATAGATCATATCATGTCACTCTTCCGCTTAAACCAGGGGGAGCTGCCATTAGAATAAAAATAAATTCCCAACTCCTGCTGCAGCCTGCAGACTTCATGGCAGCCCCGGCCTACATGTTTCCCATTCATTTCTCACCCAACAGGCTCTCACCAGGCCAGCTTCTTAGGGTGCCAGAGGCTCCAAACTCAAGGTCTTGGTATCTGTTCTGCTCTTTGCCAAGAAATCGGTTGTTCCTGGCCTCAGTTTATGATAGTGCTTTTCAAACTACAGGTGTTGTGCCCAGAGTTCGGGGTCCCCAATAATCCACCACTAAGGAGCCTTTTCCGATGCAAAAGCAAAGAGTCTTTATTCAAACCCGGGTTTGGCTCTCAGCCTCTTTCTGACGCAGCAGCGAGGCGAGAGAGAGCGGACAGGGTGGAAACAATGAGTTTTATGGGGTAGGATAATTAGGGGGCTTGGGAAAGTGATGAAGGCTACAGAGATTGGTCACTTGAATTGGGGTCTTTCTGTGGTTAAGCCTAATTAGGACCTTAGCTGTGTCCCTGGAGCTTCATTGGTCCATTTGGGTGGGGGTCGGGGAAGTTAAGACATTGCTGGCATACCTGTGGCCACTCCCAGAAAAGGGAGGGGTTTTAGGCAGGGGTCCCAGCCCTATAGGACAAGATGGAGGGGAGTTCATTTCCTTTCACAGGTCATGACCCATTAGTGGGTGGTAAAATTAAAAATGGATTTAAATACAATAGACAATATTAGAATGTATCATATAATATGAACTTCTATTATTTTATGAAACATATTTGTGTGTATGAGTATTCTAGATTACGACATAACATAAAATTCTTACTAACTAGTCTCAGTAATAAACTATGATGGATAATTTAGGCTCTTCTGCCCTCCCCCATCCTTCTCCAACAAGGAGTTGCTTTTGATTTAGAAGAAGCTTTCTGATCTCTGTAGTGGCACTATTATGAATGTTCAATAGAAATGAATTGAGCCCGGCTTCAAATATCATTAGCCAGCTTAAAAAAGTTTTCACGTATCATGTTTGAAAATTGTTTAGAAACTTACAGTCACCATGTTGTATGCCTTCATGAAATTAATAGAATGGCTTGCATGTGAAATCCATGATTAAAAGTTCTATAGCAGGTATTGTTTAGCCAACTCAACAGCCTTTCCCAAACCCCTATTTCCTCACCATGTTTTACTAAAGAGGTTGGAAAAGCTAAATAGTTCTTTTTCCAGACTCTCTTGCTACTAACAATGGCCATGTGATACAGGTCTGTTTAATGAGATACAAATGAAAACCTGTTCTAAAGTTGATAGAGACTTTTTTGCTTTCCTAATAAAAGAAGCTCTGCCGAGACCGGTTTGGCTCAGTGGATAGAGCATTGGCTTGCGGACTGAAAGGTCCCAGGTTCAATTCCGGTTGGGGGCATGTACCTGGCTTGCGGGCACATCTCCACTGTGGGGCGTGCAGGAGGCGGCTGATTGATGTCTCTCTCTCCTCCATGTTTCTGACTTTATATCTCTCTCCTTTCTTCTCTGTGAAAAATCAATAAAAAAAAAAAATAATATATATATATATATAAAAAGAAGCTCTGGTTGGCATTGCCTCTTCCTCTCATTTTCTTCCTGCTTTGAAAGCAAATATGATACTTATAACTGTTTTGGATTAGAAACAAGTCATACTTTTGATGATGAGGGAAAATCCCAGAAAGTCATAGAGATGCTGGTGCTGATAATTGGGAGTTCTGTAAGCTCTGCTGGTGTCATATTTGCTGATGTCCCAATGGATAAAGCCAAGCTCAGAGTGGATATGACAGAGAACTACAAGGGTGTGGATATTAGGAAACATGATTAATTGGAGCCGTGAATACATTGGAGCCAGTAATATAACAATCTATTGTTTCCTCTATCCCTTCCTCAAGACACTTTATTTCCATCTGTTAGAAAATTGTTGTAGTATTAGAGCAAGACACTTGATTGTTTCCTAAAATTATTTTATAAATATGTAAAATCTTTGTCTAAATTGTGAATGGTAATGTGTCTTTGGTGCTTCATACCTTATACCATGCTTGATATTTTATAATGTCTTGTATCACTATCTCCAAAATTCCATTTACCTACCAGCAAGCTACTAAAATTAACTCTCTTTTTTTTTTAACTTCTAATATCTATAATAACAAAAGCATAATATGCTAATTAGACCGGACATCCTTCAGGACAACCTTCTGGATGAAGCCAGGGCTGTGAGGGAAGCGGGCGCTGGCAACCAGGGGAAGTAAGGCCTATTATTGCACGAATTTTGTGCATTGGGCCTCTAATGTGTGTGTATAAGGAAGGGAGAGGAAGAGGGAGATAGAAATATTAATGATAAGAGAGAATAACTGATTGGGGCTGCCTCCAGCATACCCCCTACTGGGGATTGAGTGCAACCTAGGCATCTGTCATGACTAGGAATTGAACTGCGACTTCCCGGTTCATAGGTCAACACTCAACCACTGAGCCATGCTGGTTGGGCCAAGATGAACTTTTAAAGCAAATTAACAACAGCAACGAATATATATTGGGCCCTTCTAATATTCCAGGTACTGTGCTAAGTATCTCATTTACTAGTAATCTTCACTAGAACCTTAGAAAGCAAGTATCTTTATTATTCCCATGGTATAGGTAAGGAAATTGAGACTTAGATGTATTATATTGCCTTCCCAAAACTATACAGTTAGTACAAGGCTGAATGAGATTGGAACTCAGATCTGTTTGCCTGCAGTACCTTTTGGGCATCCTCTGAGTAGTATTTATCACAGGGAGATCTCTGGCCCACCTCCCTCAAAGTGACCTGAAGTACTTGTTTTAATGCAGAGTCCTGGACCCCACCCAAGACTTACTGGCCCAAAGATTAAAGCTTGAACTTCTCTTTTAAAAAAAATATTTTTTTATTGATTTCAGAGAGGAAGGAAGAAGGAGATCAATGGTGAGAGAGAATCATTGATCAGCTGCCTCCTGCATGCACCCTACTGGGGATCAAGCCCCAAACCAGGCATGTGCCCTTGACCGGAATCAAACCTGGGACCCTTCAGTTCTCAGGCCGATGCTTCATCCACCGGCTAGGGCAGTGGTTGGCAAACTCATTAGTCAACAGAGCCAAATATCAACAGTACAACGATGGAAATTTCTTTTGAGAGCCAAATTTTTTTTAAACTTAAGCTTCTTCTAACGCCACTTCTTCAAAATAGACTCACCCAGGCCGAAAACTGACTTCTGCACATGGGCCACGAAGTTTCAATTGCACTGTACAGCACGCGGTATTTTGTGGAAGAGCCACACTCAAGAGGACAAAGAGCTGCATGTGGCTTGCCAGCTATGGCTTGCCAACCAGTGGGCTAGGGCAAAGCTTGAAGTTCTTAGCAAAGCTCCTCATACTTTGACCTTTGCCTTCCTATCTAGCTTCAGATTGGCTTGGCCCTCCCCACTCCTGCCATTGACCCTGCACAGATGCACACATTGCAAATACACACAGAAGTACGCGGCACACTTGAATATGCTGGGCTCTTACCTTGGATGACGCAATTCCTTCTTGTGGAATAGCTCCACTTCTTCCTACTTGCCTAATCTCATGGAATTCCTTTTATTGTTCAAGACTCAGCTTCTCTGAGAAACCTTTCCTTGTGACTGCTTCCACCAGTTGCATGCTGCTGCTTCTGAGGTTTCCTTGGAACCTCACAGCTAGCACTACTCCACACTTACCTTTTCAGGTCTCACTTTTGCTGTGACCTCTGGGGCATTTAGTAAGTCTCATTAAGTGTTTTTTAATAAAGTCAAATGTTTTAAAACAACATTTCTAATGTAAAAAACACAATTTAATAATAAACTAGGCCAAAACCAGTTTGGCTTAGTGGATAGAGCGTCGGCCTGTGGACTGAAAGGTCCCGGGTTTGATTCCAGTAAAGTTGCAGCCACATTCCCAGTGGAGGGGCGTGCAGGAGGCAGCTGATCGATGTCTCTCTCGATGTTTCTAACTCTCTATTCCTTTCCCTTTCTCTCTGTAAAAAAATCAATAAAATACTATATTTAAAAATAAATAAATAAATAATAAACTAGGTCTTATAGTTTAGGTTAAACTAAAGAAACAAAACATATAGAACCATAGAGCAAGACAAATTTTTAAAACAAAATACAACAGGAAACAGGAAGGTGTAAAGATTGTTTTCTTAGCTTATAAAGGAAAATTCAGAATGTTTTATGCGAAATGCTAGTATTTAGAGTATATATAGATTTAAGAATATTTACTTGTTTTATTTTTATTATAGAAAATTCAAATATGCACAAAAGTAGAACTGGCACTTTGATTCCTTGAGTACTTATCACCCATCTCCAACAGTTCTTTCAAATGATGCAATTCTAAAACACTTTCATTAACTCAAAAATAGAGAGCTAAACACAATTAAGGTGATTTAAAAATACCTTGATTTATTACAGAGAACTGGAATAAATCAAGCAATGCTCGGGGAGTTTGGAGTTACATTTATTATGCGCAGGGCCAGAGGAAAATGTCTCTCAAATTCTGGGCCCCAACATGCAGGAATTTTCCCTATTTATATGTTTTTACCTTCTTTGTCTCCCAAATATGGGGTGTTTCCCGCCCCTTTTGCAAGTTCTTAAGGAGCCTCTAAGTGCTGGGACCTTGAGACCTCAGCCTGGTGCCAGCACTGATAATTTTGTCCGGGGAAGGTTTAATGGCCTCTCTGGAGTGAGAGTAGTCTCATGTTCCTTATTATTTAAGCAAGCAAACATTTACAGATGCCAAATAGCAGGGTTAAAATTTCAAACAGCAGTTTTTATATAAGATGGATGCTTCAAAAGCAGCTATGGTTTTAAAAGAATCACATTAACAGCAACCATCTAGTCATTGGTATTGAGCATCTAATTGGGGAGGAGTGGGGTGTGGGGCTGCCCAGACCTAGGAGTGGGGCTGACAGCCTGTGGGAATCAAATACCCTTTGTTGTCCCTGCTCAATTTCATCAGTAGCTTGTTGAGAGCTAGATAAGAAGAGTGATAATTGGGCCAGGTGGTTCTTCAAGGGCAGTGATTCTCAACCTTCCTAATGCCGCAACCCTTTAATATAGTTCCTCATGTTGTGGTGACCCCCAACCATAAAATTATTGCTACTTCATAACTGTAATTTTGCTACTATTATGAATCATAATGTCAATATCTGTTTTCCGATGGTCTTAAGCGACCCCTGTGAAAGTGTCGTTCGACCCCCAAAGGGGTCGAGACCCACAGGTTGAGAACCACTGTTCAAGGGCAAATGGATATCCAAGTTTTCAACCCGGGCCCAAAATTCACATGAGCCTTCTATTTAGACCTCAGATGATGTCTTTCAGAAACAGTTCAATTATATTGCTTTGGAGTGTCTGTTAAGGATTAATTTGTCTAATATAAACACTTACAATATTCTACAATTTTTGTGATTTTTAGCATTTATTAGTTTTTTATTATAAAGTATCCTGGGAGCCCGGCCAGTGTGGATCAGTGATTGAGCATCAACCCACGAACCAGGAGATCATGGTTCGATTCATGGTCAGGGCACATGCCCGGGTCATAGGCTCTATCCCCAGTGGTGGTGGTGGGGCGTGCTGGAGTAGCCAGCCATTAATGATTCTCTCTCATCATTGATGTTTCTACCTCTCTCTCCCTCTCCCTCTCCCTTTCACTCTCTGAAATCAATAAACACACACACACACACACACACACACACACACACACACACACACACACACATATATTTTAAAAGTATCCTGGAAGATTCAGCTAACGGAAGTGGCCTGGGACCTCTGAAAGACTGTTGGAGGCTCCCTCTTCAGTGCTGTCCCAGGTTTCCTTCACTAGCAGCCCCTGTTTGAAGCTGATGGAAATATTAGAATTAGGTCCTTGGAAGAATGACTAAGAAGCCATTGAGTAAGGTAACAGGAGGTATTTTGTTGGAGAGAGAGCAAGACAGAAAAATATAACAGAGTTGGGGTGGCATACTGAGATTTAGATGTGTGAGGAGGGGTGGGGTACACCATGCTTCAGGGTTCTCAAAAGGAAATCGGGATTTAATTTTTTTTTTTTTTTACCCAAATGTTTTTGCCTTTCTTAGAAAGGAGGAACCTGCCGAAATCGGTTTGGCTCAGTGGATAGAGAGTCGGCCTGGGTACTGAAGAGTCCCAGGTTTGATTCCAGTCAAGGGCATGTATCCTGGTTGTGGGCACATCCCCAAGGGGGGCATGCAAGAAGGCAGCTTGATCAATGTCTCTTTCTCATCAGTGTTTCTAACTCTCTATCTCTCTCCCTTTCTCTCTGTAAAAAAATCAATAAAATTCTAAAAAAAGAAAGAAAGGAGGAACCAAGGCACCAAAGCCAGGATTCTAATTTGTAAAAAATTTGAAAGCAAATCCTAGAATGCCTAGATAGAGACAGACACTTACCACCTATGGACATATGCACAAGAAGAGCCTGAATTCCTGTCTTAAAGGAAAAGGAAACCCTTGGACTTGTCTCCCTGGGCAGGCAGCTCTGACCCACCTCTAGGAGGGCTGCAGAGTTTCCGACTAGGCATGCGCTGACTCATGAGGGGGAAAGCAGCCCTTAGCAAAGCAAGGAGTAAGAATTGCTGACTAGGGTCACCCTCCTTCCCTAGGAACCCCGGGGTGGGCTTTGCAGAGCTGATGGTGTCCTGGAGAAAGGGTGGCTTTTGTGAAAAAAGGCAGGATCAGCTGGATGCTTGGAATGACGGCTCCTATCCATTCCACGTTCTCCCACAGGAAGGGCACTGGCGCTCTACGAGAGGGTGTGAGGACTCGCTTCCCCAGACAGGGCGGGCCTAAGGACCGGTGACGGCACTGGGCGGGGAAAGGTCTGGAGGGCAGCCAGTAGAGAAGGCCCCGGGTGCGGCTCCTTAATGAGCTCATCCACCCAGGCTGGTTAAATGACAGGCCACGATGTTGCCCGAGGAGCAGTGCACACAGCTCCAGGTTAGAGAGCTAAACAATACGCAGTCAGGACGATTTCCTCTGGGTGTGATTCACGGTGGAGGGTGGGTAGCAAGGAGTGGGAAGAGAGGCTGAGAAAATGCCCCCCTGCCTTACCCTTTTCTAGTGGCAAAAGTGGAGAAGCATGAGCAATGATAATAAATCAGAAATACATTTCTCAGAAATCTAAAAAGAGAGTGATTTTGTTACAGGATAATTAACATTTCAAAACGATTTTTGACTGGCACTGCCTAATTGATTTGATTTTTCCGCTGTGCAGGGCTCTTTGTGATGAATAAAGATGGTAGGTTTCTGCAGTTTATGTAACCAGCTGCATCATTTTTTTATGTTTAATGCATAAAGAGAAGCCATATGGAAATGTGGATGCGGCATGGAATCCCAAAATTTTAATAAATCCCAAGGACAAAAACTAAGCTCCTAGTTTGGGATGAATAATGTTCTTTGCCAACTGCCTGTTAAAGCATTTTGATTCCAACTCAGGAGAAGAGGCAAGGGGGACAAGGAGGGAGGGAGGAAACCTTTTTAGGGTGCATTTAGTCATGCATTCTTGCTTCCTGCCCATGGCATTTTCTTTAGACCTGTTTTTATCTTTCCTCTCCTTTAGGCTCTTTCAACATTCTTTAGCTTACAGATGGGCAGTGAGGCATGAAGAAGGTGAAGTATCCAAACCGGGACCCAGAATGAACTTGGTTCTCAAACTGACTTCTCTTTACGCTTCACTACCTCTGGTACAGGCTGAACTCCCAGCTTCCCCTCCCTCCCCTTCCAGGCTCAGAGCTGATCTCAGGGGTGGGGGAGGAGCAGAAAGACCATTTGGTTCTACACTAAAATTCATCAAAGGCCTCAAGTGTTGAAACAGGGATTTTGGCAGGTAAAAACAAAACAAAACAGGTTTTAGGAAATTTTAGAAATTAAAGGACCATGGAAGAAACACAAGGCTGCAGAGCAGCAGAAGGTATATTTCCATAGAGTAGGGAAGCTGAAAAGCTGCAACAGGTACATTTCCATAGAATGAGGGAACCCTTCATCCAGAGGAGAGGAAGAAAGACCAAAGGGAATAGGAACACCATAAGGAAGGAGAGGGGAGAACCTCACCTGTCCTATGTGAGGTTGGACCTTTGAGCTCAGGAGTTACTATAGTAACCATAAGGGAATCATGACCAATCAGAGGGGATATCAAGGCACCAGGGTCTGCAGCCTTTATAAGCCATAGGGAAAAGGAACTCAGTGGGACCCTTTCTCCCTCCCCATGGGGGAGTCTGTTCTGTGGGACTCTTCCCTCTGCCCACTTGGGAATCTGTACTTGTTCTTGAATAAATTTACACCTTTGCTATACCATCTTTTGTCCGTGGATTCATTCTTTGATTCTGGCGGGCAGAGAATTCGGGTTCTGAGAAGACTAACCCCTATTTTGTAAAACTACTGTTTGGAATTCTCTGCTGTTTTTCTTAGCCTCTTATTCTAAAAAATCTTTGCTTTCTAGTCTGCTTTAGCCTACTTGAATAATGAGGAAGATAACCTTAGCTGTCTGACTTTGTAGGCCAGAGACTAGGTATGCCCATAATTTCAATGCCATGTCAGGTGCATTTTTAATTGGATAGAAATATGTTGTTTTCAAGGCCAGCAGCGAGATAACCACTAAATGCACAAAAGCTGGCTCCTTAATAAAAAGGGAAGTTCTGCTTGTAGCTTTCCTTAGAATTTGAATTCATTTTCTCAAAACCCACCGTGGTGTATGAAGTGTAACTCCAAACTCTTGGGCATTGTTTGATTATTCCGGTTCTCTGTAACAGTTCCATTCCAAAAATTCTGTTTCAGTGTGACTTTGGCATTATCCCCAGATGAGCATATTTACAGTCATATTAGTGCATCCTTGTCAAGAGCACTGATTGACAGAAGGATCTTTACACCCCAGTTAAAGTGTTTATAACTTTTGGCACACCTTCCTTTTAAAACCAAGTTCAGAGCTTCAAGATGAAGTGGCCTAGGGCTCCTTCACCTTCTGAGAAGACTTGTGTGCACTGTGATCACTCGCACACAGAGAGGAATCGAGTTTTGTTTGCGTAATCCTTACTTCATTGGGAGACTTCCCTCAATTCATTATCTCCCTTAGAAAGAAGCCGAGGGGAAGATGAGAGTGATACAGAGAACCAGAATAATCAAACAATGTTGGGAGAGTTTGGAGTTACATTTATTATGCCCAGGGCCAGAGGAAAATGTCTCTCAAATTCTGGGCCCCAACATGCAGGAATTTTTCCTATTTATATGTTTTTTTACCTTCTTTGTCTCCCAAATATGGGATGTTCCCCGCCCCTTTTGCAAGTTCATAAAGATCCCCTACATGCTGAGGCCTTGAGACCTCAACCAAAGGCCTGGCCTGATGCCAGCACTGATCATTTTGTCTGGGGAAGATTTAATGGCCTCTCTAGAGTGAGAGTAGTCTCATTTTCCTTATTATTTAAGCAAGCAAACATTTACAGAAGCCAATAGCAGGGTTAAAATTTCAAACAGCAGTATTTATATAAGATGGATGCTTCAAGAAGATCTAGCTGTAGCAGCACCCTGGCTCTCCAGGGATGTGTTGCTTTCTTTGGTTTCATAGCTCCTCTTGAACTGTCAGTGGAACTTGTGGTGTCCATGCAGGGCGGGTGGGCAGCGGACCAGAAAGTCCTGCATTCTTTTTGCCCTTGGCCGCAGCAATGCTCAGTCCTGTGAACCAAAAGGGGCTCACCTGCCTGGTTCAGGGAAGGCTGGTGTAACAGCCTTGCAAACTCACAGACCTAGAGTAACTACAAAGGTTGATCTGAAGTTAAAACTTCTAAAATTAAAAAGCAATTTACGGTATCTTTCCTGACAAAGTCCAATGTTGACATTAACTGAGCCTATTGTCTTTTTGCATCTACGTTAACATACCATTGGAATGTCAAAGTAATTTTCCTTTCTCTGGACCCCTCAAAACACAGGCACTGCTCTCTGGAGACCACAAATCCCCTCATTGTTATTGAGTTAATTGTTGACTGTTAACTATCTGGCACCCACCTAAGTAAAAGAAGTGTGTGTCTTATCAGTTTACTTTTTAACCAATCCCAGAGTCTCCCGCCTCCCTAATCAATCACCCATGGATTTCATGTAACCCACTTAGTCCCCTCTTTGGATTGTAATATTTAAAACAAGGTGCAAACCCGCCATTCTAAGGAGCATTATCTCAATCCATTGAGATTCTGCTTCCCAGCAACTGTCCACCGTGTGGCTCAAGTAACCTCACAAAAAACCCTTTCCAGGTTTGAATGTTTCTTACATTAACAGTCCTGACAGTGCCCAGACAGGTGCCCAGGTTTCCTCACTTTGCTGCTCTTGCTCCAAAAAGTGCCTCTGGGCAGACGTTGAAAGGAGACATAATTAAGCACGAATGTTCCCACTTGGGGTAATTCCCACTCCCTGAGGAGTTGCAAAGCTGGTAGGGGAGCCCAGCTGGGGCTACAGGAAGCTGGCGGCTGCATGAGCAGCCTCACCATGCAGGCCTGGACTTGGTATAAAGGTAGCAAGGAGAGGACATCAAGGCAAGTCAGAGAAAAACAAGGTTTGAGACCTTGATTCACGACTCTTTTATCTTTTGGATTCCCGAGAGGAAATAGGAGAAAGGAGGGGTTCAGGGCGGGAGACCACCACTGGCTGCTGGCGGTGGAGGGTCGAGTGTGGGAGAGGAGAGTGGGGAGGTGAGAAAGTGAGTCGCTCTCACTCGGCACCTCGGACAGATGACTCCTTCACTTGGCAGCTCCAACCAGCACAGAGCTCCCTCCTGTGGCCCATGGGGGCAGTCACCAGGGCTGGGCAGCAACGTCAAGGTAAGGTCTGTGCCAGGGGCCTGCAGGCCTGTCAGGAGATGGGCTTTGGGGACAGAATGGCCACGGAGTGGTGGAGCTGAGGTAGACATTCTAGACATAGCCACATAGGGCAGGCAGAGCACAGGGGACTTAAGTCAATGTGGTTACAATTATTCATGTTTATTATAATGAGGGGTATTGTGGGGGTGGGGGCAGGGAGGCTATAAGCACCTGGAGGGCAGGGCCCACTGCCTGTTTGCTCACTGCTCATCACTCCCATCAGAACAACTCATGGGAGACAGGTGTAATGAGAGCAGCGCCCTTGTGAAATGTATATGTGTGTATATATGTATGTACACCATATCTGTGAAGTGTGCATATGTGTGTCTGTGCCGCATTTTACAAATGGTGAAGCTCAGGGTGGGGTAGTCACCTAGCTTGTGCAAGGTGACAGTGACTCTGGGTCTGAATATAGTTTGTCTGGCTACAAACCCTATGTTTTTCATCAGAGTTCTGTAAACAGATGAGAGATTTTTGAAATGAGAAGCTGAATTATTAGGGAAAGTCTAGAGCTCTCAGAGATTGGGGAGCAGTTGATTGAGGACTTGAAGAATGACTAGGAGCCCCAGGGCTTTGGGGGGATGGGCTCTGAAGGTGAGAGTAGTCACCTGGAAGGCTTGCTCGTGTTTTATACTCATGGCAGTTCAACAGGCGATGGGCCCACTGCCTGACTGGATTCTGGGGCCAGTGGCACAGGCACTTTCACGTATGGCGCAGAGAGTGTGTGAACACACAGGGGAAAGGAAATTCTGGTATCTTAATATAGAAACCCATTCCCTGGGAAAGTGAAGTGGTGGGGTTATTGATTTGGACAAAGTTGAACGAAGTGAAGTTTATTTTTGCCACCCTGAGCTGTCTACATTTTCCCACTTAGGTCTTTCTAGTCTCGTAGATACCTACCAGCTTTCTTCCTCTCTGTCTAGATTGGTATTTGGAAAAAACAACCCTGTAACTCATTCACACTCAGGTGCAAATGACTAATGACATTTATATCTTCAACAGGCATTTAATGGGCCTACCCTGCAGGATAGGCAGGATAAACAGAATAGATAGATTATTGATTAAAACAAGAATAGTAAAAGGTTAGTAGTAGAGTCTAGGTAGTGTGAACGAAAGGAGCCACATGCTAACCTGACAAGCTCAGGGGAGGCCTGCGTGACAGTCTTGCAAACTCAGAGACCTAAAGTAACCAGAAAAGATGGTCTGAAAATTAAATATTTAACTACAAACAGGTTATAGTGGGTAGTTATGTCCTAGGCCAATATTTTCCTTGACAAAGATAAATTTATATCTTTACTGAGCCCATTTGCCTTTTTTGCCTCTAAGATAACCTATCTGTGAGATGTCTGGGTAACTTGTAACTTCCTTTTTACCCGGGATTCCTCGGGGCACAACCAATGGCACCAGGACATTCCTTCATTGATATTGTTATCAAGTTAATTGTCAACTGTTAATTACGTTAAAGTATCCAGTATCCATCTCTGTAAAAGAAGCACATGTCCATCATTTCACTTTTTACCCTGCCCCAGAGGTTTCCCTGCTTTGCTTTATCCTATCTCCCTAATCTATCACCAGTGAATTTCATGTAACTCACCTACGTCCCTTTTCTTTGATTGCAATGTATAAATACAGAGGTAACCCTCCATTCTCCGGAGCATTATCTCAATTAATTGAGGGTCTGCTTCCTGGCATATGTCGACAGTTTGGCTTAAATAAATTCACAAAAATTCTTTACAAGTTTCAATGTTTGTGGGTTTTTTTTCTTTCATTAACAGTAATGAGAATGTTTTCACTGTAAAATTCCTCTAATTTTGTTTTATGTTTGTAAACTTTCAAGGCCTTAATTCCTATATGAAAAAGCGAAGGAGTGCATATGGGTAAAATATAAGACAATTCTTTGTCCTTCAAGCATTTTTAGTCATTAGAAGAGATAGTGCCATGTTTTATATTCATGGCCGTTCAACAGGCCATGGGCCCGCTGCCTGACTGGATTCTGGGACCAGTGGCACAGGCACCTTCACGTATGGCGCAGAGAGTGTGTGAACACACAGGGGAAAGAAAATTCTGGTATCTTTATATAGAAACGCATTCCATGGGAAATATATACATATTTTTGGGTTCAAAATCTGGGGTACCATTTTGAGATCCTAAGCTAGGTCTTTTTCCTCTTTTTCTGCTCCTGTCCTTCCCCCATCTATAAGGCTGACTGGGAAAACTAGGAGGAGGCTGCAACACTTTTTTGGCTTTTATGCCCAGAAGTCCAAACTCTTGGGAAAAGGAAATACCTTGGGACAAACAACCCCTGGAAGTAGAAGAGCAGAGGACACATGCTGATTGCTAAGCGCAGATCAGAAAGAGAGTCTGTAAACAGGGCTCGGCTGACTTGTGTTGAAAAGTACCGGCACACCTCAGGGATATTTCAGGTTTGGTTCCAGACCTATAATGGAGCCAGGATCTCAGTCAAATGAGCCATAAACTTTTGCTGGTGGAGGGTTTTGCCTTCTGTTAAATGAGACACCCATGAAGCACAATAAAGCGAGGAATTACATGTATATTAGAAATGGCTGTGTGTGGTTTAGGAGACAGTAACCACCCTCTCCTAATTTATTGACCAAACCAGGACACATTGGATAGTGAAAGGGAGCACTATTGATCATTTTACTAGGGCAGTGGTCGGCAAACTCATTAGTCAACAAAGCGGCAAACTGTTTGCCAACCACACTGTCCTGGGGCAATAAGAATAAACCAGATAAACTGGGATGTATAAACTGGGAGCAGAGGCTGCCTCAGAGGCTTGAATGCCCTAAGCAGGACACAGGAGCATCAAGCTTCTGGGCCTAAAGGGACTGTGAAATAGGAGTGATGGCTATGAGTCCCAGTGATGCCCCAATTATCTGTCTAGACTTAGTGGGACAAATGCAGGTGACCAGGAGTCGGCAATAACGGCCTATCCCCTGGTGCTTCAATGTCTAGACAGCTGAGCAGAACGGGAACACATGAACACACAAGACAGAATTAGTATGTAATCACACTAGGTTTATTTACCCATTCCTAGTGGGTCCTAGGCTCCAGCAAAGGCCAACCGGAATGCTACTGAAAGACAGAAGACGAAGACGGAGACAGACAGGTGGGCGCAGCTGGTTCAGGCTTGCAAGCAGAGCAGTCAGTCAGGGGCTCGTCTCACAGAGAGGTGAGTCCTCCTCTATCAGGCAGGAGACGTCAACTGAAGAAGGTCCGGAGCTTCTATAGCGGGTAGTAAACAACTTGTGTCTTCCCGGTGTGGGCCAGACAGTGTGCCTTATGCTAGGATCAGGGCGTTTACACTTTCAGGGCTCAGGGCGTTCACATCAAGATAGTGGGGTGTTCACCAATTTGAAAGTTACAGAGTATTGGGGTCTCCACACAGCAGACATTTCACACAATAATCATTTCATACATTAGAGGCGTTTCCTTATGACCATAACATTATTATAACACTATGTATGTCCCAGTGGTAACCTAGTGACAATTAATTGATGGTGCCTCCCACCCCTACTCCTTGCCCCAGGCCCTGGAACCCTGGCACAGGGTGATGCTGGGGGAGGGAAGTGCGCCTGAAAGCAATCAAGATGAAACGGGAGTATTTCTCATCTATTCATGAAACCTGGAAAGGGAAAAGGAGAGAAGAAACTACTAATCAACCTTCAATAAACCTCATGAGAACAGGGGTCCCATCTGTTTTGTTCAACGCTTTCTAGCAGAAGCATTTTAAAATCAAACTTAAGTATTTGTTGAATAAATGAATGAGTGAATAAGTTAAATTGGTATCCTGGGAAGAATGGTATCAATAACAGAGAGGCAGGAACTGAAATAGAGTTAGGAGGAAAGATAGTTTGGTTTTGAAAATACTAGCTTGAGTGGCAGTGGTATAGTTCCCAGGACCTATCAGTCAGCTGTGTGTGAGTAGCACTTTCAGACAGGTTAGTGCTGGGTTTGGGAGCCAGGTGCATGTTGGTAGTGAGTATCATGGAATGAATATGATCACGTGGGGAGTGAACAGAATAACACTCATAGCTGGGGCTCTTGGAAAATGAGGCAAAGGAGTGATCAATAATGTATGCTCAAGCTATTTGAATCACAATAAGGATCAAAAGTTTATGTTAAAGGAATTACTTTCTAAGAATGAAATTTCACTCACAGGGCAGGTGGGATGGGAAAGAATGGACCACGTCAGTCGGCAAGTAAACATTATCCACTGATAATGAATTGCCACCAATATCTATTTTTTCTTTGTAGTAATAGAAAATCTTTGTTCTCACTGATTTTTTTTTTTACTCACAACAATTTTTAAAGTTTCAAATGTACAACAGAAGTAATTTTATAGCAAAAACACATAAACATGTGACATAGATTCTACCACTAACCTTTTACTATTTCTGTTTTATCACTAATATATTTATTCTATTTATACCTGTCTATCCATTAATCCATTTTAATTTTTGACACATTTCAAAGAAAATTATACACTTTCTACATTTTTCAATATGCTTATTAACCAGAGTTCAACATTTCTTTATTTTCTTTTCATTTAAAATTTAAATACAATAAAATACACAATTTAAAAAGTGTATGCACTGAGTTTTCTTCAAACACTATATTATGAAAGTCTCCCAAATATACAGCAAAATTGGAAGAGTTTAATAATGATCCCTGTATACTCACCACCTAGATTTCACCATGAACATTTTCTTTGGTTGATCTATTTCCCTCCCTCCCCAGCACTCTCCAGCCTTCCCGCTATAATTTGACAGTCTGTTTGGTGCTTTACTGTCTCTGTATCTACCCTTTTATTCATTAGGTTATAATGTTCTTTATTTTCCATAAATGGTGTGAGATCATGTGGTATTTTTCTTTCATTGCCTGACTTATTTCACTTAACATAATGCTCTCCAGGTCCATCCATGCTGCTTCAAATGGTAAGAATTCCTTCTTTTTTATAGCAGCATAGTATTCCATTGTGTAGAGGTACTATAGTTTTCTAATCCACTCATCTGCTGATGGGCATTTAGGCTGTTTCCAAATCTTAGCTATGGTGAATTGTGCTGCTATGAACATAGGTGTGCATATATCCTTTCTAATTGGTGTTTCTAGTTTCTTGAGATATATTCCTAGAAGTGGGATTACTGGGTCAAATGGGAGCTCCAATTTTTTAGTTTTTTTAGGAAACTCCATACTGTTCTCCACAGTGGCTGCACCAGTCTGCATTCCCACCAGCAGTGCATGAGGGTTCCTTTATTTCCACATCCTCATCAGCACTTGTTGTTTGTTTATTGACTTATTGATGGTTGCCATTCTGATGGTGTGAGATGGTATCGCACTGTTGTTTTGATTTGCATCTCTCAGATAATTAGTGACTTTGAGCATGTTTTCATAGGTCTCTTGGCCTTCCTTCTGTCTTCTTTAAAAAATATTCTATTTAAGTCTATTGCCCATTTTTTTATTGGGTCATTTATCTTTCTTTTATTAAGTTGTACAAGTTATCTGTAGATGTTGGAGATTAAACCTTTATCAGTGATAACATTTGCAAATAAGTTGTCCCATACAGAAGGCTTTCCTTTGTTTTATTGATAGTTCCTTTTGCTATGCAAAAGCTTTTTATTTTGAGGTAGTCCATTTGTTTATTTTATCTTTAGCTTCTATTGCCCTAGGTGCTGTATCAGTAAAGAAATTGCTTTGGTATATGTCTGAGATTTCTCTGTCTGTGGATTCCTCTAGTATTTTTATGGTTTCCCGTCTTATGTTTAAGTCCTATATCCATTATGATTTAATTTTTGTGTATAGTGTAAGTTGGTGGTCTAGTTTCATTTTTTTGCATGTATCTGTCCAATTCTTCCAACACCATTTATTGACTGCATTGTATGTTCATGCCTCCTTTGTCAAATATTAATTGAGCATAGTGGTTTGGGTCAATATCTGGATTCTCTATTCTATTCCATTGGTTTATAGGTCTGTTCTTGTGCCAGTAACATGCTGTTTTGAGAACAGTGGCTTTGTCTGAAATCTGGTATTGAGATCCCACCTACTTTGTTCTTCTTTCTCTGGATTGCTACAGCTATTCAGTGTCTTTTTTAATTCCAGATGAATTTTTGGAGAGTTCTTTCTAGGTTTGTGAAATATGCCATTGGTATTTTAATGGGGAGTGCATTGAATCTATAGATTGCTTTGGGTAGTATGGACATTTTAATGATGTTGATTCTACCAATCCATGAACATGGTATGTTCTTCCATCTGTTCACGTCTTCTTCTATCTCTTTTTTTCAGTGTCCTGTAATTTTCTGCATATAGGTCTTTTACCTCCTTAGTTAATTGTATTCTTTAGATATCTTAATTTTTTTTGGTGTGACTGTAAATGGGATTGCTTTTTTAGTTTCTCTTTCTGTAAGTTCACTATTGGTATATAGAAATGCCATAGATTTCTTGGCATTAATTTTGTATCCTGCTATATTGCCAAATTCATTTATTTAGTCTATTAGTTTTTTGACGGAGTCTTTTGTTTTTTTTATGTATTTCTTTTCCAATATGGATGCCTTTTATTTCTTCTTCTTGTCTAATTGCAGTGGCTAATACTTCCAGTACTATATCGAACAGGAGTCCTGAGAGTGGGCATCCCTATCTTGTTCCTGTTCTTAGGGAAAATGATTTTAGTTTTTTCCCATTGTGTATGATGTTACATGTGGGTTTATCATATATGGCTTTTATTACATTGAGGTATGATTCTTCTATTCCACCTTGTTGAGAGTTTTTATCAAGAAAGGGTGTTGGATTTTTTTTCAAATGCTTTTTCTGCATCAATTGATATGACTATGTGATTTTTATCTCTAAATTTGCTTATGTGATGTATCATGCTTATTGATTTGTGGATATTGTACCATCCTTGCATTTCTGGGATAAATCCTACTTGATCATGGTGTATGATCTTTCTGATGTACTGCTGGACCTGATTTCCTAGAATTTTGTTGAGGATTTTGGCATCTGTGTTCATGAGGGGTATTGGCCTATAATTTTCTTGCATTGTGTTGTCTTTATCTGGTTTTGGTATTAGGGTGATGCTGGTTTCATAGAGGAGCTTGAAGTGTTCCTTCTTGAATTTTTTGGAATAGTCTGAGGAGGATAGGTTTTAATTCTTCCTTGAATGTTTGATAAAACTCTCTTGTGTAGTCATCTGTCTGCAGGCTTTTGTTTGCTGGAAGCTTTTTGATGACTGCTTCAACTTCTTCCATAGTTGCCTATTGAGATGTTTAGATTCTTCTTGATTGAGTTTTGGAAGGTTATATTTTTCTAGGAATATGTTCATTTCCTCCAGGTTGTCCAGTTTGTTGGAATGGAGTTGTTCATAGTATTTTTTAACAATCCTTTGTATTTCTGTGGGGTCTGTTGTTATTTCACCTCTTTCATTTCTGATTTTGTTTATTTGGGTCCTCTCTCTTTGCTTCTTAGTGAGCCTTATTAGAGGTTCATCAATCTTGTTTATCCTTTCAAAGAATCAGCTGTTGGTTTTGTTGATCTTTTGTATTGTTTTTTTTTTTTGTCTCAATGTTGTTTATCTCTGCTCTGATCTTTATTATTTCCTTCCTTCTGCTTGTACTGGGCTTTTGTTGTTGCTCTCTTTCAAACTCTTTGAGTTGTATGGTGAAGTAATTTATTACCACTGTTTCTTTTCTTTCTTTTTTTTTTTTTTTTTTGCAGTAGGCTTGTAGAGCTATGAACTTCCCTCTCAAGATTGCTTTCCCTGTGTCCCATAGATTTTGGATTGTTGTGTTTTCATTGTCATTTGTTGCCATGATGTTTTTTATTTCTTCGTTGATCTCTCTGGTAACCCAATCATTGTTTAATAGCATGCTGTTTAGTCTCCATGTGTTTGATATTTTTGGATCGTTTTTATTGTAGTTGATTTCCAGTTTTATGCCACTGTGATCTGAGAAGATGCTTGATATGATTTCTATCTTCTTGAATTTGTAGAAACTTTTCCTATGACCCAACATATGGTTTATCTTTGAAAATGACCCATGTGCACTTGAAGAATGTATATTCTGTGGCTTTGGGGTGAAATGTTCTGAAGATGTCAATTAATTCCATCTGATCTAGTGAATCATTTAGGATTGATGTTTCTTTGTTGATTTTTTGTTTAGAGGATTTGTCCAATGGTGATAGTGTGGTATTAAAGTCTCCTATGATTGTATTGCTGTCAATCTTGCCCTTGATATCCTCCAGGAGTTTTTTTTATATATCTGGGTGCTCCTGTATTGGTTGCATACATATTTACCAGAGTTATTTCTTGTTGGATTGCTCCCTTTAGTATTATGAAGTGCCCTTCCTTATCACTTGTTATAGCCTTCACTTTGAGATCTAATTTGTCAGATATAAGTATTGCTACCCCAGCTTTTTTTTCATTTCTATTCACCTGAAAAACTTTTTTCCATCCCATCACCCTCAGTCTGTGTGCATTTTTTTCCCTGAGGTGTTTTCTTGTAGACAGCAGATATATGAGTCATCTTTTCTTATCCAATCTGTTACCCTATGTCTTTTGATTGGAGCATTTAATCCATTTACATTTAAAGTTATTATTGATAGGTACTTATTTGTTGCCATTTTTATTCTTTACCCCTGTGTTCCTTCTTTGCTTCCTATTTCTTTTATTTATTTATTTTTTTACAGTAAACCCTTTAGCATTTCTTACATTTCTGGTTTGGTGGTAATAAATTCCCTTAGTCCTTTTTTTGTCTGTGAAGCTCCTGATTTCACCTTCAATTTTGATTGATAGCCTTGCTGGGTACAGTATTCTTGGATTGAGACCCTTCCTTTGCATGACTTTGTATATTTCATTCCATTCCCTTCTGGCCTAATAAGTTTGTTGAGAAATCAGTTGCTAGTCTGATGGGGGTTCCTTTGTAGGTAACTTTCTGTGTCTCTCTGGGCCGCTTTTAAGATTCTTACTTTGTTGTTGGTGTTTGCCAATTTAATTATGTGCCTTGGTGTCAGTCTTTTGGGGTTCATTTTGCTTGGGACTCTGTAAGCTTCTTGGATTTGTGTGGGTTTTTTTTTTTTTCCTATATCAGGGAAGTTTTCTGTCATTATTTCTTCAAACAGGGTTTCTATTCCCTTTTGGCCTGATGAGTTTCCTCTTCTTCTGGATCTCCTATTATGCAAATGTTGTTTTGTTTCATGTTTTCCCAAAGTTCCCTTAGGCTCTCCTCCTGCTTTTTAATTTTTTTCTTCTAGAAGCTGCTCTACTTGGGTATTTTTTCCTATCTAGTCTTCTAGATCATTGATGTGGTCCTCTGCTTTTTCTAGTCTACTTTTGATGTTTTTTATTGAATTATTTACAGTAGCGATATCATTTTTCATTTCTTCTTGGTTCTTCTTAATTTCCTCTTGGTTTTTACACATGCTGTCGAATTTGTCTTCTATTCTTTTCAGCCACCTTATGACCATTTCTCTGAATTCTTTCTCTGACAGGTTTCTTAACTCCATTTCATTTACTTCCTCTTCTGGTGATGCCTGTTTTTCTTTCATATGTGGGCTGTTTCTTTGTTTCCCCATAGTCTCTCTTCTTCAGATGTCTGTTTATGTAGTTCTTTCTTCTACATTGATTTCAAGGCACAAAATACAACACAACCAGGTACAACACATAAGGCACTGAACAGAAATGTATTCATGGTATTAATAACACCAAATAAAGTTGACCACCAGAGAAAGGCATATGAGAGAATAGGAGAGAAAGAAAAAGAGAGAAAAAAAGGAAGAAATAAAAGAAGAAAGTACAAAAATGAAATTGGGAAAAGGAAAAAAAATGTAAGAGAAAAGAAAAAGAATATGAAAGAAGAGGGGAACAAAGTATATATATGAGAAATCTCCAATAGAACAGCCATTAATCCCAACAAATGCCAGCAACAAGTACCTGGAGAGGAATACAAACTACAAACAACAACTAATATCAAGTGAGGTGAGGGAAAACAGAAGCAAAAAACAAACAAACAACAAAAAAGAATAAGCAAAACAGTCTCACAAACATGCATAAAAAATTGATATAATCAACAATGAAGCAAACAGCAACAAATGAACAGAGAAAAACAATTTTTTGGATACTGAAGACAGAGAAGAGAGAGGTGTGTATGAACGTGGACCAGGGGACTGGAAATTAGATATAAAAGTAGGATTAAATTTTAACAGGTCCAAGGGCACATGCCTGGGTTGCAGGCTCGATCCCCAGTGGGGAGTGTGCAGAAGGCAGCCAATCAATGATTCTCTCTCATCATTGATGGTTCTATCTCTCTCTCCCTCTCCCTTCCTCTATGAAATCAATAAATACATATTTAAAAAAAATAAAGTTTAACAGGTGATAAAAAGAAAGAATAGGGAAAATCTAAAGCAGGAAAAGGGTAAGAGAAACAGGACAACAAAAGAGGAAAAGTTAGGAAGAGAGTGATGGCATAAAGGTAAAGTTGAGATAGAGTAAAATGATGCTAAAGGGAAGATGAAAATAGAATGTAGAACACTAAATCCCAAAGAGAAAATACTTTTGTAAAAAAAAAAGGTAAGATAGTAGTAGTAATAATACTGATTGAAAATAAAAATGTAATAATTAAAAAGGTAAAATCAAGTGAGAAAAAAATTAGTTTAAGTAAAAGATGAAGAAAAAAAAATATGCAATAGTGAATGTTATTCACTTCCTCTACTGTTCTGTTTGGCATGCCTGTTCCCTAATCAGGACAGTATTGCAGTTCCTTGTGTTCCACTGCTCCTCAGGGTTGTAAGCCAGTCCTGATTTTTAAGCAGGCAGTGTGTCTTAATTTCTTGTATTCCTTTATTTGTGTTTACACAACAGTCAATTTGTGATTCAACCCCTGAGTGGCAGTGTTTCTGGATTGACCCCTGGCTCTATTGGTCCTCTCTAGCCTGTGCTTAGATCCTGCTTTCCCTGTGGCATTCAATACTGGTTTGTGGGAGTGGGTTGCCCCAGAGCTGGTTCTCTGATGATTATTCCCCGCTCTGATCCCCAGGTTCCAGAAAAAACAACTTTCCCCTGCATTCTCTTAGAGTGTCCCCAGTTGGGTGATCCTATGTATTGGGCTTAATAATCAGAAGAAAGGTTTTAAAGAAGAAAAAGAAAAAACAAAACCAAAAACGCCAGCATAAGTTTGTGAACTCCGGGGCTGTGCACAAGTCTGTGCAGTCATTTTTTCCCCCCATTGGGTTTAAGCAGCTGGCACACTGTTAAAATTTTTAGGCTGTCCTCTTGTGTCAGATCAAAATGAGTTGCTTTTTAAAGTTCTTTTCTGTTAGCAGCTCTGAGGACCTCCTTCCACATTCATGAATCACGCCAGCCCAAGAGCCATGGATTCTTCTAGGCGCAGACTTCCCCTGGTCCTCCAGCTCCTACAATGCACGCTTTTTTCTCTCACGCTGGGACCAAAGACCTCACTTTATTCCAAGCGAAATCTGACCTTTCTGTGGTGGAGTGTAGAGCTCCTCTAAATCCGTGTGTTTGCATCAATTGGGCACCGGTGTTCTGGGCTTCACAGCTGTTCAGTGGTACCATAGATGTAGATTTTCAGGGTTCTGATAATATCCACTTTCCCCTTTAATATGGCGCAGTCTCTGCATCTGAGCCAGTTGCTCCAGGAGGGAACCCAACAGCAGTGGGAGCTGCTGGGTCAGAGGAGCCCTGTCCAGCAGTCCCCCACCTTCTCCTGGAGTATAGCTCTCCCTCAACCCCCCAACAAACACTCCCCATGCGACCCTCAACTGTTCTTTCTATATGCTCCGGGACAAGGCTCAAGACACGTCTGTCTATTCCACTGCCATTTCTTCCTGTCCTGAGTTTATTCTTGCATATGGTATAAGAAGTTGGTTAAAGCTCTATATGTCTCTTTTTTTCCCCCTGTATATCATGCAATTTTACATGTTTCATTATCATTCAGTTAAATACTTTAGAATTTTCCCTGTTTCCTTTATGACCCACATAGAACATAGGAGAGTGTTGTTGACTCATAATATATTTGGGTTACAGGCTCACCAGCAATGCATCAGAACTTCATCTGCTCCACATACCTACCAATGCCTGATTTTAGTCATTCTAGTGAGTGGGTAATGGGCTTTGTTGTGGTTTAGATTTGTATTTCCCTGATCGTTGAAAGACGTTTGTCACCTTTTCGTGTGCTTATCAGCTATTCCTATCTCTCCCTTTATCAAACGTTTATTTAATTCTTCTGCCAAGCTTTAAAAAATTGGGTTGTTTTTTTCATTGCTGATTTGTATTTGTGTGTTACTTTATGGATAGATGCCTTTTTTCAGTTACCTCCCACTGATTTCCAATCCATTGGATCTAAGAACTGTGGTTCTACTTTTGTTAGCAGGCATATCATGTACCTTCTCAGTGAGCCAGGCCAATGCACATATTTAAGTACCCAAGTGGTAAACTTGCACATTTCCTGCTGTCCCGTCCAAAGACACTACTCTCTCATTGACCTGTGGAGGCATACCATTTAACTGCATCTTGAAATGATGTCCTTCATTCCTTATTCCTAAGCACATTATTCCTTAGCTTTTAACTGACATTTGCAAGAAGGCTGTACAATTTGTTCTTAAACTCTGTTTTATCATCTTCAAAATTTATTGTTCAAGAACAAGTCTTCAGGGAGATTTGTAAAAAAAAGGTCAGGGAATACATTTTTAAAGAAGGGAAAAAAGTGGAGGAAGAAAAGTACTTGCATCCTCATTGTGAAAATATATGTTTATTCAGGGTATTAAGTTAGATTAAAGTTTTAAATAATAACATCAAAATATATCCAGTGATGCATTATTAAACCAAGTTTATTACTAAAGTTATTACTAAACCTTTTGAGTAAGCTAGGAAAATGTCTATTTATAAGTTCAAGCTAAAGTTCATTTTCTGCTTCTCTACTTGCACGGAACCCTAGTCCTGATGTTACCAGGCAACCGAAAATACACCCAGAGATACAGGAAAAGCCCATCTATTTCCAGATGCACTAGTACCACAACTCAGGGGAGCCTGTTTCCAAATCCTGAGCAACCCAATATGAAGAAAGCTTTCTCTTTATACTCTTTGGTTTCTTTGTCCCTCAAATAAGGATCAGACTTCTGGACCTTTTGAGGGCTTTGCAAAAAGCCCCATGTTTGGGATGGGGGACGTGAGACCACACCTAAAGGCCTGGTCTGGCACCAGCACTGATAACCCCCTCTCTGGGTTGTATATTGTTCATGGATTATGGCCTCTGTAAAATGTGAGTATTTAGGTAAACAGGTCTTGCAAGACCAGATAATTAAGGAAGGTGTAGTGACTGGACTACAAGATAACAGGAATGTGCATTAGGGATGCTAATAAGGTGCAAAGTCAGGTTGCTGACTTTCCCCACAAAATGTCTTATTTTCCTCATCACCGGAAGGGCTGTCTACTTTCCTGCCTTTTCACAACCTGCTTCCAAGCCAATTCATACCAGGTGGGTTTGTTTCCTCTCTCTTTTTTCTTTTAATTATCAGGAAGGAAGATCCATATTTTTAAGTTCTTATTCCAATGTATGTGAGCCCTTTGTTGGGTTATGTCATCTTCTTCTTTTTTGTTAAAATATCTTTTATTGATTTTTACAGAGAGGAAGGCAGAGAAATAGTTAGAAATATCAATGAGAGAGAATCATTGATCGGATGCCTCCTCCACACCCCCTAATGGGGATGTGCCCGCAACCAAGGTACATACCCCTGACTGGAATCGAACCTGGGACCCTTCAGTGTGCAGGCCGACACTCTATCCACTGAGCCAAACTGGTTAGGGCAGGTTATCTTCTTATCAGCTCAATTCCTATTCCCATAAACAAAGTCAATTCCTATTCTGGTAAAGAGGGGAAATACATAGCTCTCGTGTACTCTTATGCATATTTAAACAGTGCAGTCTTTCTTTAGATATCTCCCTTGTTTAGCTTAATTGAAATAACATTTTTTCCTATATTCTAGATTTTACTCACAGATCTTTCCTTCTAGTTCTTTATTCATTCCCTTTTTATCTTTTATAAGCCTCCCCCCTCAATAATATAAATAATATAATTGGAATCATCTGGGTAATGAAAGAACAGGAAGATGACAGCTATAAAGTTTGAGAAAGAGAAAAGGACACACAAGGAAACAAATGGTATTCACATGGAAACACAGCAAGAGACAGAGAGGTCTCCGGAGGCAGAGCTAGGCAGAGAGATGGGAGATAGAAAACTTATACATGCTCTTACATAGGCCTCAATCAAAATCTATTGCTTTAGGTATTTTGAGGAATGTGGTTGTATGAAGCACATTTAAGAAACTGCTTTCAGTGAATCCACAGACAGAGGGTGGTATAGCAAAGGTGGAGACTTATTGAAGAACAAGAACAGATTCCCACAGGGGAGAAGGAAAGAGTCCCACAGAACAGACTTCCAAGTAGGGAGAGGGGAAGGGTCCCATTGAGTTCCTTTTCCCTATGGCTTATAAAGGCTGCAGATCCTGATGCCTTGATATCCTCTCTGATTGGTCACTATTTCCTTAGACTGGTTACTATAGTTAACTCCTGAGCTCAAAGGTTGAACCTCACATGGGATATGTTTTTCCTATTCCCTTTCTTCCTCTCCTTCTGGATGAAGGACTTGCTTCCCTTTATTTTGTATAGAGCTTTTGCTGTTCCAGCTCCCTCATTCTATGGAAATGTACCTGTTGCAGCTTTCCAGCTTCCCTATTCTATAGAAATATACCTTCTGCTGCTCTGCAGCTCTGTGCTTCCTCAATGGTCCCCTTAATTTTCAAAATTTCTAAAATTTCCTAAAACCTTTCACCCACTCCCAAATTCTTGTTTCATAAGTAAGTTATGCACTTGATAGACAACTATTTTTTCCTTATTGTCTGAGAAATTGTTCTTATAGAATCAGCAACTACAAAATTTTTGATACCAGAAGATAATGCTAGGATAATCATCTAGTAGCATAAATCTGTGCCAATTATCAATTATTGCCTCTTAGCCCCACAGTTGCCTTTCACCATTTCTCTTTTGTACTGGGCGTGTGAAGCTTTCTCAGTAGAGGGCGCTAGAGGGGCAAGGAGGAGGAAAGGACTAGCTTGCTGTTTTGGCTGCTGCCTAGGGCAGGAAAGGTGTGGGTGTGGGGAGTCTGAGGGAGTTCTGCCCCAAGCACAGGTTTCCCGGTAGGAGATAACCTCCCCTCAATCCTGCAGACTAGAAACCCACACCCTGATGGATTCCTATTTGCATAAGTGCCCCAAAGGCAACTGCCCACACCTGTTCGCTAAGCAAAGCTCACTTGCAGCTCCAAGGGTTTCTGCTGAGCAGCCATCTTCTGCAGGCCCCCACTCCCTGTACAGGTCCTTGCGGTTGGTTGGTTGAGGGCACCGATTGCACTTTGGGGGTTGCTTTCTGCTTGCCCAGGGACTGAGACCAGCGCTGGCCTGGGCAAATCAAGAAACGTCTGTTGTCAGTGGGCTGAGTTCTGGAGAAGGTCTAAACTCAGCCTTGGCAGAGGCCTCTTTCCAAGTCTGTCTTTCCTCCGGCACTCTCCTTGGGATCCACGGTGTCATATCAAATTCCTTATATCCCACTGCACCCCCTTATCAGAATTTAATCATTCTTCATATTAAATGTCTCTTGTTCAACCCACTGTGTAAGGCTATCGCAAAATGGATGTTTTAGCAAGAAATGCCGCTGTTTCCCCTGTATAAATGAGAGAGGAGTTTATAGATTGAAGTAGGAATACCTGAGCCAGTTTCTTCGCTCACAACGTTTTCCTGGTCTAATTTTGATTGTAGGGTTTTGAAATTGGACGATAACTCCTTTTACTTTCTCAAAGGAAATTAACACATTTTTGTTTTCATCAAGTAGATTGTCAAATCCACGCTAAGAGAAATTCTAACTCACCTGTAGCATGAGACTTGTGAGGAAGCACCAAACATTGAGCAGGGCCCCCACTGAAAAGTCCTTTGTGATTTCAGATTAGTGCAAGCAACATGAACTTCAGAAAGTATCAGAACTTCGAATCACTGACATGTTTTCATTCCTTTTGAGGAAAATAATTAGTGCAGTTGAGTTTGAATTAACACTTAGCTTGTTTAAGTTTACAGCAGATCTAGGACTGAGCAGTGGAAATAACCCATATTACAGTCTTGGGGATTATATGAAAGTAGTGGGAACAATCATAATTCATAATAATGTAGTTAATGAAAGTAAACACGACAGGGCTTTGGATTCTGGATTAGCACATAAATTCATGTTAGTCTTATTGTGATCATAACAATAGAAACTGTACAAATGATTGGTGTCAGTGGCTCTTAAATGAGAAGACAGATTCCCAGCCTACTGGATTGTGTCCCAGCACCTGGCATTGTTAACATGCATTTTGTGGTTCTGATACAGAGTATCTTGCCTGCACTTTGAGAAACCATGATGCAGTGTCCCTTTCATAAAAGAGAGGTTTATTTAGAAATAATAAGACTTTCTACATCTTTTTCTGATACAAACATGGTTTTTGCTAGATCCTCCCTTCCCTCAACTGGTGGGTGGAGTATGACATTCCTGAGACATTGAACCACCAATCAGCTTGTGCTGATTGCTCTGGGCCCCACCCTTTCCATTCCTCCCCTCAAAAGGCTGTTCACCTCTGCACGTGTTGCTGTTCTCCCCAGTTTGGAAGAAAGCCTGGCTGGGTCCTCCTCCTCTAATCCTGTTTTTTCCTACCCTCCTCTGTAATGAATCTCACTCATTAGTGCAAAATAAACTTCCTCTGTTAACTTGCCTTGGCCTCTGATTCCATTTCCTGTGCCTCGAACCTTACAGTTTATCATTTTATCCCTTGCTTCATCTCAGAGTTAAGGCAGCAGTGAGTATCTTGCCTCCAATAAACTTTCTATATACTAGAGTGGCCCCTTCACATCCTCCTGATGTTCCTGGAGCTTCATTAGTCCATTCGGGTGGTGATCGGGGAAGTTAAGACATTGCTGGCACACCTGTGGCCACTCCCAGAAAAGGGAGGGGGTTTAGGCAGGCCCAGCCCTATAGGACAAGATGGAGATGGAAAGGTTATTTCTGGCTGAAGTTTTTACTTTTTCTTGCCCACTGTAAGGTGAATAAAACTCATGCTGTTCTAACAATGGAAAAAAAAATTTCCAACCTAACAGAATAAAATCAATAATATTATGGAAAATTAAACTAAAGAGAAATAAATTTGGGACCACATAAGAATAAAAAGTGAATATTTTCTTAGGTCTCCAGGGAATCTCCACTCTTAGTAAAAGATATTTGTATAAAATACAAACTTATAGAGCTTGTATTAGGAACAAATGTGACCTAACTTTTAGAAGTGATTTTAGATCAGATATTGACAATGGAATACTAGGGACAGTGAGTGGGATGTCCCAGGCTGGTTTCTCCTCATTTAAGTCCCACAGGCCCTCACTCCTAAAGTCGACAGAAAGGCACTGATTCTTAGGGGTTGGTTGATCCAAACTTGTTAATCTTCAAGTTTGAAAACCAGTTGTGCAAAATGAAATGTTCCCCTGGAACAAAGGAAAAGGTGTTTGGTTTTGACAGCATCTCTTGGAGGAACGCAGATGCTTACACTTTGGGTATTCTCTGCATTCTTTGGGGTTAATTAAGCAGCCACAAGTGACAAAGCAGCCTGAGAAAAGGCAGAACCAACCAACATGCAATGCACCCAGGAACTCCCCAAGCGGTCCAGGGAGGTAGGAGTCCTCCCAGTTTTGTTGCAGGACATTGTCCTTTCTTGGGACTTAGTCTCAAGCATTTGGATTATTGCAAGGCCATCCCACTACCACCTGACTTCTGATGGGATGTGGTATTTCTGAAATGACCACATTCACAGAGACAGTTATTGACTGTGGACACACATTCTTGATGTCATGTGTGTCCTGAAATCTTGACTGATAACCTGCTCATGGTTGCTCCACTCATGATCTCGGTTGAAAGGATATTGTTGGGAAGGATAGGATGGCTTCCACTGCGGATGATTTAAAAAAAAAAAATGAGGAAAGATTACAAAATAGGAAAGGGAGAAAGAATATGCTTATTTTTTTAACTGAAGGCATTTAGAAGGTAACAGTGAAAATTAAGTTAGTGGTTTCTTTTCATCAGAGCACAGAAGCCAGTCCTGTTACAATAAATATCACACCCACCGAAGAATTTGACTTCAGCGTTGTACTTGGTCCCTCACTCACTTCATGTGACAATGAAAGGACAAAGCAGAAACGAACTCTCTTCCATCTTGTCCTATAGGGCTGGGCCTGCCTAAACCCCCTCCCTTTTCTGGGAGTGGACACAGGTGTGCCAGCAATGTCCTAACTTCCCCGACCACCACCCGAATATGGGCCAATGAAGCTCCAGGAACACAGCCAGGGTCCTAATAAGGCTAAACCACAGAAGAACCCTGACCAATCTCTGTAACCCTCATCACTTCCCTAAGCCCTCCCAATAGCCTACCCCATATAACTCATTGTCCCGACCTGTTTCTTTGGGGGGGGGGGGGGGGGGGGGGGGGGGGGGGGGGGGGG
>JAAGEH010002528.1:42475829-42511678 GCA_011751065.1 Lasiurus cinereus | reverse complement strand
CCCCCCCCCCCCCCCCCCCCCCGCTCTCTCTCGGCTCACTGCTGCCACAGAAAGAGCTGGGAGCCAAACCTGGGTTTGAATAAAGACTCTTTGCTTTTGCATTGGAAAAAGGCTCTCTGGTGGTTGATTATTGGGGACCCCGAACTCTGGGCATAACAACAAATGAACAACGTTTTAGTGGAGCAGAAGAGAGGATATCCCAGGAGGATCACAGGCTTTTAGAGGCTGCTGGCCTGCCCCGCAGCATCACCTGTTCCTCTACTACGGGGTCACTAAGTGTGACACACATACATTAGGAAAGTGACTGGAAAATGTGGATTGCAAAATGTTCCCAGTCAAATCCTTAACAAGAGTAATTTTGAGGAGTGTTAGGATTTAGGAGCCCTAGGTCCCTACAAGCAGTTCCACTAAGAACAGCGGAAGACTGGCTTCAACCTGGCCTGCCTGGCGCAAGGAGCCACTCAGTATCAGCAGTTTCACGGCCAGTTACCAAGTGCGGTGATTGGAGGCTCCTGTGTTGGCCTAAGTCTGATGAAACATCAGGTAGATGGACCGTTTTCTCTACTTCAAAATGACCGTGTGGAGTGGCTGTTGAATGCTGTCAGTGGTCCCACTGATTCTCTGGGAAATGGGAGCTGTGGGTGAAAGAGAAGCTTTTGAAACCAGGGTGCTGTCTTACGGGGTGAGTCTGTGTATAACCTCCCAACAGCAGAGCAACAGTGTGGGTCGATTGCTCCACGGGGTGGCCCACTGGGTCTAAGTTAATCAAAAGACATCTGTATTGGGGACCAAAACTACAATTTAGAAATTTTAAACCAGAAGGTAAATTTTATCCAGTGATTAAATATATGTACTAAGGAAAGTTTTCCTCTCCAGTTCTCTAGGACTAGCTGCTATAGTACTTGTAGCCCAAATGAGCAGCGGGAGCCACCAGCCACAGTTCAAGCACATGGGAAAACAACGAAAAACTAAAGCACAGCCTAGGATGCATGACCTGCAAAGTGTTAAGCTGTTGCCATCTACAGCGCTGTCAACACAGTCAGGCCTCTGGCCCTAGCCTCCTCCCATGGTTCCAGTTTTAATAGACTTAGTTACAGCTTGGGCTCTTGAGTATCCTCTAAAGAAGTTATTGAAGCATGAAAGTACAAAAATCTTCAGATGCCGAGGGAACTGTTAATAGTGGCTGGTAGGCTTGACATTAAAAAAAAAACCCAAACTTCGAAAAACAGCATCATTAAAACACCCTGATAATCTATCTCACTAAATAGGCTATGGTTAGTCCAAGTCTTGTATACGACCACATGAATTCAGTTGTGAATTGTCTTGGTAGCTTTCGAAAGAGCCACACTGGTTGCCAGTTGCGAATATACCACATTGAGCTGCCAACTGCGGGTACCCCACGTTGGGGTCCAGTTGCGAGTACTCCACGTTGGGCTGCCAGTCATGAATATATACCCACATTGGGTGGCCAGTGTCCCCCCCACGTCCCATGTAGGATTCAGGGTTTGGGCTCTGGAGGATTCCGCACACAAATGAAATAGGTAAGAAAATGTTGATTTGGGAATTGGGAGCCAGGTGGAAGCCTAGGAGAGGACTATACTTTGCTCTGGTTTTGTAATCCCTTTTATTCAGGTTTGGGATCCACCCATAGCTCTTAGGCAATTCCAGGAATAGCTCAATGATAGCCCATCAGCAAGGATATACATAAGACTAAAAGGTGGAAGTTGCTTCAGCTCCCTTTGTCTCAACCAGACAGTGGGTGAATGGCTCTGACCTTGGCCGGAGCCTCAAGGTTGACCAGCCTTCCCGGATTCCTAGTCCACCTCTTTCTGCTAGTGAAGGCAATAAGCACCTTCCAACAGTAGCTGACTTTCCTCTTGTTGTACAGGCTGGTGAGTTGCTGACCTTGTTAGTAAAATATGGTTTTATCTCCGCACCAGGAAGATGCGGTAACCTTACTGCCTAAAGCTGCCTTCCTGGAGGTGCGTGCTCCTGTTGCAGGAGTGGAGTGGTGAGGATGGGCAGCAGGGGGAACTGGGTTCCCCAGAACTCAGTTTAACACAAGCATAGGAGGTCGTATTTGTAAAAACAAAACAGACAAGTCAAGAGTTTAAGAAAAAAACAAGTCTCCACACTCCATGGGACTGTCTTTGGAATTCTTCATTTCATTAAGGTTTCCACAAAATACAAAGTTCCAACAACATAATTGTCTACGTCCACCACAAAACAGAATCAAATAAGTGGTTAGCACACAAACATAATGATCCTTTTCATTTTTAAAAATATAAATAACAATGTTCAAAGCTTTACAATTTTCTGCTGTGTGTCTTTTTAAGGCTTTATGCTGCAGACCCTTTACTAATGAGTCCTTGTACCTGTCATCAGGATGCATGGCCCACACCAGTGTTTGGCAAACTGTGGCTCTTGAGCCGTGGTTTGCCACTCTGTTGAATAATGAGTTTGCCGACCACTGGGATAGGGGCTTAATCACAAGAAACATCAACAGCCTGTAATTATTGGAATCGAGAGTCTAGGTCAGTGGTCGGCAAACTCAGTCAACAGAGCGGCACACCGCGGCTCAAGAGCCGCAGTTTGCCGACCGCTGGCCCACACTAAGGCAGGCCACTGTGTGTACATTCCTGAGGGTGACACACACTGATCCCTGTTGCCTAAGCCTGTTGGAAACGAAATCATCAAACACCCTCCAATCAGTTCTCACAGTTTCATTAATTTTCTTTCTATTACAAAGTAAATAATAGAAAGGGCTAAGTTCCCAGCAGCATTCAAGCTCTCAGATCAATCATGAAGGGTGAGAAGGAAAATACAGGCTTTTCCCTGGATAGACTATTTTCCTTTTATCCAGAAAACGCCCCCCAAACCCAGAGAGTTTAAACAGTGGTTTGTACTCAAATATTTTTCAGATTAAATAGTGTTGAAAGAAAGGGTGATCTTCCGGTTGGGTGTTTTAGAAGAGGTTAGAGTGGAGAGATTACCGGTGGGAAAACACCACCGGAAGTACATCCCCCCAGAGGAGTCATCTCACTCGTGAGGTCGGGGGGCAGTGCCAGGGTGCCCGCCTTGGGGATGAAATCCGAGGGGAGACTCTCCAGCAGGCACTTGACCTGCTCCTGGCCCAGTTTGATCTTGTCGTCCAGCTTTCGCTGCTCAATGAGGAGGGTTGACTTCATTTTCACAAAATGCTGGTAATCCTGGAGCTGTTCCTCTGAAAGGTAATTGGCCAGGATGTCCAGCACCACACGCTCCCTGCGGTCCAGGTTCTCCTTGAGCTCCCGAGCGTCCTCGTGCTGCCCCGCCAGGACCTTCCTCTTCTCGTTGAGAGAGCTCTGCCGGGGCAAGACGAGCAAGTGAGCCAAGGGCAAGGAGACGGGGGGAAAGAGCCAAACTGCCCGCAAAGACACCCTTGCTCAGGACTGCAAAATGCGCAGGCTTCTCTTTCAATGATCGAAATTAAGGAGATGTAATGTGTTTGAAAAATCAGTTTACTACCCTTCGATTGGACACCCAGGGTTCTCTAACTTGTGAAGCCACGTGGCAGCTTTGAGGGAGATTATTTTAAATTGGCTGGGGTACTGATTGACTTTAGGCTTGTATACTTAAAAACACAATGAATAATCTCACTTACATGAGGTTCTTAGGAGAGTCAAAATCATGCAGACAAAAAGTAGAATGATGGTTGCCAGGGACTAGGAGGTGCGGAAACGAGGAATTGTGGTTTAACGAGTACAGAGTGTGTTTTGCAAGATGAAAGAGTTCTGGAAATGGATGCACAACAATATGAATGCATTAAATGTTACTGAATTAGGTACTTTAAAAATGGTGAAGATGGCAAGTTTTATGTGTAGTTTACAACAATAAGAAAATCAAAAAGGAAAAGGCCAAACATCAAATATTTCTATTGGTAGTGGTTTTCCAAATGTGGACCAGCAGCAGCTAACCTGGGAATCTGTTAGAAATGCAAATTTTCAGGCCCCATTTCACTGACTGGGTGTGGGACCTAGAAGTCTGTGGTTCAACAAGCCTTCTAGGTGATTCTTTTGTGGCTAAAGTTTGAGATCCTCTGTCCCAATCCATAGTCAACAATGAGAACATCACATTTATCACCTTTAAAGAAATCAGTTTCCATGTTCTAGGTTTCTTTCACTCATCTGAACCTACATGAGATGAACAGAAATTCTATTTAATAATTATGGAATTTCATATTCTGAGAGTTTCTTATACAAACTGAATGGTAAGCTAACATGCTATCTTTATGGCTAATGTATGTTATGAAACATTTTAACATGAATGTACTTTTACTCATCATGCTGACATATAATGAATGCCATTAAAATTAAAAAAATATTTTTATAATTAACCTTTCAAACTTTTCAGGCCAAAGTGATTGAGAAACATTAAAATGAAAATTAAGAAACAGATTATTTAAATAGGTACCCCAACACAAATTAGCTTATGTTGGGTTATGAAAGGTTTGTGTATCTTTGTCTTAAATTTCCTCAAGCTAGCCTTTTAAAAATATATATTTATTGATTTTTTTACAGAGAGGAAGGGAGAGGGATAGTTAGAAACATTGTTGAGAGAGAGACATCGATCAGCTGCCTTCTGTATGTCCCCCCCACTGGGGATGTGCCCGAAACCAAGGTACATGCCCTTGACGGGAATCGAACCTGGGACCTTTTAGTCCACAGGCCAATGCTCTATCCACTGAGCAAAACCGGTTTCAGCCAAACTAGCCTATCTTAACAAAATAATGTCTAGGGGGAAAAGTGAAAAATTATAGATTTATCTTACAATATCTCCATTTTCATAGGCTTCTTGCACCTAATAGGAAAACACACCTAAAATCCTCCTCCCTGATTCTGAATGAAAACACCTTTCAAAATACTGTAGAGATATAAGTTAAAAAGTGAAAACCTCTCCCTCACCTTAAAAAAAGGGAAATATTTTAAACACCAGAAATTCATAGAGAATGATGTAATACCTGTATACCCATCATTAACAGTGACAAATCTCACCATGAACACTTTTCATATTTGCTCCTGATTAAAAAGTCAGATTCAGTTGAAGTATTACACCTACTTATCCCAGTCCCCATCTTTGCTATTATCCTGAATTGGGCACCCAGTGAACCATGTAGTACTCCTTTTCTCATTCCTATTGGTAGTTTTAGTTTCTTAACAAGGACTGATACTGACGTAGTATTTTGCAGGTGAGCAAGCACTTATTTGTATTTGAGAGTGTACGTGTGCACTAAGTGTTGACTTGAATTCGATTGTAGAACGACTTCTCTCCCCCTGAGATCTGCTCCAGTATTTCTATCTCAGAAATCTGCAGCACCTACCCAACTTGTCAAACGGGAAACTGGAAATTACCTTCTGTTCTACCCGCCCTCTCTTGTAACACACCTGCTAATTCAAACTCATTCTCTAACCCCATTACAACTGCCCAAATTAATGGCCTGGAGCCTTCTTGCTAGACTATTACAATAAGGCTCCCAGCTGTAAACACCATTCTCACCCCTCCCAGGCTGAGTAAGTCGTAAAATTAGTTTATAGCTCTTCCTGGCCAATAGGTTAGAGTCCAAAGCCTCCAGCATGACACATAAGGTCTGTTTAACTATTTTCTGCACTGGATACTGCTTACCCCTCCAGACCCATGCTCTTCAGCACTGCTCTGTGGATGCATCAACTGGACTCCCTTGCCTTCTGGGTTTGGCCAATAGGAGTCATGGGGAGAGATTGGAGGATGGGAGGAGAAAGCAAGGGGTTGGGGGTGAGGTTATTTATCCCTGGCTCTGTCTTTGCCAGGTGGTGGTGGTTGCATTCTTTCCCTAAGGCCTCTGTGCTGAGGGACAGCCACAGCTATAGTTCTGATGAGGCCTCCCTTCCTGTAGCTCCTCCAGGTCTAGAGGTAGTAATGGCTTCTCCTCCGATGCTGGCTCTAGGGGCCAGGGAGCTTCCTTATTTCTTCTTGGTTGCCATTAATCCTTCCCATACCTTCAAGGATACCTCTTTTTATTTATGTATTAGATTCCACATATTAGGTAAAATCATGTGGCATTTGTCTTTTTCTGAGTTATTTCACTTGGCATAATTCCCTCTAGGTCCATCCATGTTGTCACAGATGGCAATATTTTATTCCTTTTAATGGCTATTGTATGTTAGAATACAGTAACATCTATTGTATATATGTACCACATCTGCTTTATTCAGTTGTCTTTTGATGGACTCTTAGGTTGTTTCTATATCTTGGTGATTGTAAATAATGCTGCAATGAAGATAGAGGTGCATATTTCGTTTGAATTATGTTGTGGAATTCTTTGGATAAACACACAGAAGTGGAATGGCTGGGTCATATGTAGCTCTAAATTTTTTTTAGGAACTGATGTATTATTTTCCATAGTGGCTGCATCAATTTACAATCCCACAAAAATGTACAAAGTTTCCCTTTTCTACACATCCTCACTATATTGATAGCCATTTGACAGGTGTGAGATTATATCTCATTGTAATTTTGATTTGCATTTCTCTGATGCAAATGTTGAGCATTTTTTCATATGTCAATTGGCTATTTTTTGCCCCTTTTGGAGAAATGTCTATTCAGGTCCTTTGCTCATTTTTAAAATTGAATTGTTTGATTTCTTAAGTATTCTGAATACCCCTTTAAATTGAGCTATCGAATAAAAAAAAAAAATCAGGGATCTACTTCCCGTCCAATCCCTGACTATATACTTTTCTATTTTCAATAATAGAATTATTCAATAATAATAGAATTATTTTAAAATAATGAACCAAGTAATCACTTTATGTTCTGGGCATAACCACCATATGCAAAATCAGTTTTTGAAGATGCCATGGTATTTCTTTACTTGGTCTATAATATTCCTTCTAAATCATGAAGTACTCTACCTACAAATATGAATTCTTCTAGACTATTAAGCATCACTTGCATGAAGTCTTTCCCCGCCTCACCCCGCCCGCTGACAAGTGTTTCTGGGCTCTGACTTGATCGCTGTGCTGCAGCACACTGGATCCATTTGCTGCTTCCTCACTGGCTTTCCTCACTCCATGGCGAGTTCCTGCAGAGCGGGACCTGTGGTGTAGCCAGTGTTCATGCCTAGCACACACAGCACCTGACATAGCACAGGTACGTGTTCACTGACTGCTGAGTGGGGGAGGGAGGAAAGGAAAGCCTCTGAGGCAGATTCTATTAGTTCCCAGCAGAGGCAGTTCAGGCTCAGCACACTTCCAGGAGGAGGGCACCCACTGCGGGTGGAGCTGCAGAAAGTTTCTGGATACGCAGTCACGTTCCCAAAAGCTTACCATCTGGACTTTTTCTAATCTCTTTAAAGTCTATTTGGAAAAAAGACATCTTTCCTTTTAATAAAATATAAATAAACACACACACACACACACATTAGGAGAAATAATTAGAAAATCCCTGATAGCATTAAAAGACAGAGAGCTGTAGATAGGAGGAGGAGCCACAGAGCAAGGGAGCATCCTGATGGCTGGAACACTTACCACCTTGCATGTGCATGTGTGCGTGCGTGCGTGCATCTGTATACATTATAGCTATGTTTATTGTCTGACTTCCCTTGGTAAGTTAGTTCCCTAAGAGCAGGGATCTGTTTTGTTCCTAGAGAGAGCTGTAGATGGGAGGAGGAGCCAGAGAGCAAGGGAGCATCCTGATGACTGGAGCACTTACCAGCATGTGTGTGTGTGTGTGTGTACACATTATTGCTATGTTTATGGTCTGACTTCCCTTGGTAAGTTCTCTAAGAATAGGGATCTGTTTTGTTCCAAGTGCCCAGAGCAGTCAGTGGCACTCAATGGACACCCAGCAGACGTGTGTTGCACAGATGAGATGAAGAATGCTCTGTAGCAATGGAGTAAGTTCAATAAGGGGAACAAAACCTGGGGTGTACAGCAGGACTCCTCCTGCCCTGGCTCTGTCACTCACTCGCTGGTCTGTTGGGAGGATTCCGGGAGAGTGCCCATGGAGCCCACAGTGCCTCACCAAGCAAGCACTTGAAGTTGATTCAGGATCAGCACCACTGTCATCACATGTCCTCTTCCTTCCAGGAAGAGGTGTGGGGGAGACACTTGGGTGCATCCTCACTGAGGGCTTGTAGCCTCCAGGTGAACTGCAGATTCCCTGGGGCTTAAGCTTCTGTGCCTGTGCCCTCTCCACATCCTCTCAAGTTCTGCTGTCCCTCTTTTTCTAAGGTCAACCCCCATTAGGAAGGCAGGAAAGAAACTCTGGCACCTGTGTTTTCACGTTTCTAAGTGTTCCCTGAGCCTGCAGCATCAGCTTTACATCTTGGCATGAAATGTGCCTCCTCTGTTTCCTGTTATCTATACTTGGGACTTTCTCCCTGCCCCAAATAGATTGTCATCTTCTTGAGAGAAGGGATCGTGTTTTACTGTACTTTTCTATGTACACGGCTCAGAGGGAAACCTTGTTGAACGGAATCGCTAGGCCACCTACCCTTTCTTCTTTACTGGCGTCTTCACCAAGACCGCTGAGGACGTTCTCCACGCGGGCCAGGCGCCCCGAGAGGGAGAGCAGCAGGCTGACCACCTTGTCCAAGTCCCCGATGAACATCTTGTACTTGTCAAACTCGTTGGGCTTGCAGAGCTCACTGATCAAAGCCTCCACCTCCTCCCCCAAGGCGTTATTGAGCTTGATGTCCATTAGCAGGCTCCTCTTGGCTTCCTGCAGAGTCTCAAGCTTGTGGGTGAGGCTTCCAATGAGCTCAGCCTGGAACACAGAGGAAACCCACGGCCAACGTTAGCCAACCACATCCTGTCTTTTCTTCAGGGCTCACTCCATATGGACTGCCCCCCAACAGGAGGGCACAATCAATACTCATTCCTTTCCCTGACTGGCCACAGCTGTCTGTCTTGGAACCTATGAATCCTAACAGGCCAACACTCGATTACATATTGCCCCTTAATGCTTTCCAACAGTGTTTTGCTCTGTACAGCTCTGCCTTCCCAACTAGTTTATTAAATACTTACTTTTAAAACTTTTTTTAAAAGACATGATCTCATTTGATCCTCATAACAATACCATCCAGAAGCAGGTAGGGTAAATATTCTTGTTTTACAAATAGTGAAGCCAAGAGTCAAATAATTATGGGACTTGCCCAAGATCACAGAGTTGAGTTGAATAGTAACCACAGATACTGTTTACAGAGCAATTACTACATGCTAGACCCTATAGAGACTGTACATGGGTTATTTCATTTATTCTTCCCAACAATTTTGTAGTAAACACTATTTTATCCACATACAATAGGTGAGGAAACTAATCCTCAGTGAAGTGAAGTGAGATCTGACACATGTACCATTAGGTGGAGCAGCTTTGAACACAAATCGCCCTGACTTTAGGGGCTCTCGTGGGCAAGCATTATAAACTAGGAGCCCAGTGCATGAATTCATGCACCTTAAAAGGAACTGTGGGCTGTGAGGCTGTAGTGGGCACAGGGGTGGTCCTTGGCCCATTCCCCGCACCCCAGCCTGGTCTCTCCTGCTGCGGCCCCAGTCCCGTCTGCCGGAAGCCTTGCTCCCACCACTGCTGCTCTCATGTGCTGACAACCCCAGCCTCACTCGCACCCGCTAATGGTACAGAGCGGTTGGGGCTCGCAGTGGGTGAGAGAGGCCCTATTGCCCCTCAGGAATAGGGGGAGGGGGAGAAGCCCTGAGGGGCAATCAGGGCTGGCAGCAGCTACTCATACCCGCTGATGGTGCCAAGTTATCGGGTTAGTGGCAGCTGCCAGCAGTGGGTGTGAGCAGCAGCATCAGTGCCCGCAGCAGGTGTGAGACCAGCACCGGAGGCAGGTGCAAGCAGTGACTATTGCCCTGATCGTCCCTCAGGAGCAGGGGGAGGTGGAGAAGCCCTCAGAGGCAATCGGGGAAGGCAGCAGCTCCTTCAGCAGTAGGTGCGAGCAGGGCCATCACTGCAGCAGGTGTGAGAGGCAGCTGTCAGTACCAATTGCCCCTCAGGGGCAGGGGGAGGTAGAGAAGCCCTGAGGGGCAATCAGGGCTGGCAGCCGCCACTTGCACCCACTGACAGTGATGAGTTATTTGGGTTGGTACCGCCAGCCGGTGTGAGTGGCAGCTCTGGTGCCACAGCAGGTGCGAGCGCCAGGTGGGACTGTGGCATACGGGAGCAAAAAATTTTCAGTAACCACCAGAGGCTTGCCCCAGTGAAAATGACCAGTGCCTCACCTTAGTCTAGTGCCCCTGTTCACCTGCTCCACCATCCCGCCACGGCCGATGCCATGTTCTGTGTGTGGCCCCTGGTGGTCAGTGCACATCATAGCAACTGGTTATGCAGTTGTTCAGCTGTTCCACTATTCGGTCTATTTGCATATTAGCCTTTTATTATAAGGCTAATTACCAGAATTCAGTTCCTTGTGCTTTCCATTGCATCCCCCACTGTCTCCATTTACTAGAGCCATGTAATTTGCCACCTTAATTGCTACCCATATAAAACAGAGTTACACAAATAGCCAATATATTTAATTGAAGGGATAAAGGTCTTAGTGGTTTCAAGCTTGACTTCATTTATATGAAGTGTCTACTATTTCTTTGAGGCAAGAGAAATTAAACTCCATAGCTTTTGATTCTTTTCTTTGGATTCTTTTCCTTTTCTCTTACTCTGAGGTAGCCAGATGAAAAAAGGACACAATCATTTGGGATTAAAACCCATTTCTTTATCATTTAAAAGGTTCCAGCTCAAGTGTGTGTGTGTATGTGTGTGTGTGTGTGTGTGTGTGTGTGTGTGTATAGCTTTAGTTGGAAACTTGGTACAAAATGGTCACAATTTCTATGTCTGAGTAAATCTTCATTTTAAAAGAAGGGAAAAGCCCGACTGGCATGGTTCAGTGGTTGAATGTCAACCTATGAACCAGCAGGTCATGGTTCAATTTCTGGTCAGGGCACATGCCCAGGTTGTGGGCTCTATCCCCAGTGTGGGGCATGCAGGAGTCAACTGATCAATGATTCTCTCTCATCACTGATGTTTCTCTCTCTCTGAAATCAATAAAAACTTATTTTTTTAAAAGGGAAAAATATAGAAATAGTTTTGACCAGCAGAATTAAAGGGTATTGATGACTTTTTGTATTATTTCTTCTACCTCAGCATCAGAGGATACAATAATCACAGTGATAAAGGGGGGGGGCGTATTTATTTCTACACAATCTGCCCATCTTGGAGTTGGACTATGAGATTTACTTCAATCCTAAGTCAGGTTCATAATGTTCTTAAAATGTCCAAGTTCTGGGTGACATACTCTTGTCTTCTCAACATGCCTAATCCCAGGAGCTGAAGAGTAATTAAATATTATCTTGCCCTGTCCAGGTGCCTCAATTGGTTGGAGCATCATCCTATACACCAAAAAGCTTCTTGTGGGTTTGATTCCTGGTCGGCGGGCATATGAGAAGCAACTGATCTATGAAACTCTTTTTCCCCTTTCTCTCTCTCTAAAATTAATAAACATATCCTCGGGTAGGGATTAAAAAATATCCCTATCTGCTATACTCTCTCATCATGGGTTATAATCTCAGAATTCCTCAAGCTGTTTTGGTAAGACAAAGTCAATGCAAAAGACAATTTTAGTAATGGAAAACTGTATGTATACTAGAGTCCCAATGCACAGATTTGTGCACCAGTGGGGTCCCTTGGCCTGGCCTATGAGGATAGGGCTGAAACCAGGGGTCCCAGATTGTGAGAAGGTGGTTCTTCGGTGATGAATCCCAGAATTGGGCTCCCTCCTCTCTGGTTCTGGGTGTGTCACCTGAGAACCACTGCGGCCAAGTCACTGCAGCTTGGCAGCTCCTGCACTGAGTGTCTGCCCACTGGTGGTCATTGGGTGTCACAGCTAGGCTTTTATATATATAGATATGGATGTTACATTATTCAACTAAACAGTCTCAGCCCAAAAAATGCAGGTGGGAGAGCATATTGCTTAGTGTTAATTGCTTAACTTTCCTTAGTGTGCTAGAAAACTCATTGTTTTCCAAAAATACAATTCTGGCTGGCAGCCTGCTAGGTACCTTCAGCAAACCTCCCAGCTGGATGCTGTGATCCTGCTCTGTGCTGTCAGGTCTTGGGATGAGGATATGAATGGAAAGCAGTGGGGAAGTAAGCACTGCCTGTTACCACCACCCCCCACAGTCCAGCCGGTCAGGGTTAGGTTGAGTCAAATGTCCTTATTCCTGCTTTCCAGATGGATGGCTGAGACCCTGACATGGACATGAAGTCAGGCGAGGATTCTTTAACCTCTTAGCTTGCATTTCCTAGGCTTGTCACTCTGAATGCCACCGGATGAAACTTTCCAAGAGACAACCAGGTTGTACCCAAGTCCCAAGAGGTAAACTGAGCAGCAACGTTCCTCTCACTCCAACCAAAGGAAAGGCCTTCTGCTTATTCAAGTGTTTTGCAATCCATTTCAACCTCATCTTGAGAAGTGTAGTCTCAAAAGAGGCTTTTAACAAACTAGTGTAAATAAAAGATAACAGCCTCGTGTTTTTCCTTATATAACTTTGAAACTACTATTGTGTGTCATTTCTGGAAGAAACTCAAAGCACTTTTATTAATAATTTCATTCATATCATTAAAAAATTCTCATTATGGCTCTGTTGCTGGTATGTTAAGGGACAGTATGCTAATTTTTTAAATTTGCAAATGAGCAGAAACCAGTAAGTGTAAGTCTGTCCTCACATGTGGAGGTGAGTGGTGAAGACAAGCAGGAACTCTTCCTCTGAGTTTCTCCTGAACATGGCTCTCACCTTTTTCAGGCTCTTTCAGTCTAAGTCGGGCTATAACGTCCTTGAAATATTCTCGTGCTGAGGGGACAGCCACCAAGTAAGCAGAGCTCAGGGGCAAGGACGGGCCAAAGAAACTGACACAGCTGAACAGCCATCTGTGGTCAGGCTCAGTAGTATCATTCAGTGCTTCGGTTTATAAAGACATCAATGCTGGGCCGAGCCCTAGGCCCTTACAGCTGATGTGTGCTCCAGGCTTCATGGTATGAGGAAGAGCAAAATGAGATGAAAAGGCCTAGGAGTAGTCCACGGAGGCTTCTTTGGGGAGGGCCATTACACGTTTTATGGCACTGTGATTTCTGAAAGCGGTTTGCTGGGACGTAATATGATACAGCAACGGCTCGGCCATATATGCTAATACAAGTATACTAAGCAGTCGATTCAGTCACTTCTGGCCCAAATGTTGCATATTTGAATGGTATTTGAATTTTTTAATTTTACCAAGTCCTTAAAAGATGGACATTTGGATTTTAAAATGCAGTTAAAAGGGATTTGAGTAACTGAAGGCAACAGGGGAAAGTTGGCTGTACTAAATAGCCATTTCTCTGCCAGGCAGATAGATCTCTTCCAAAAAAAACCTACCAACTTCCTGCAGAATTCACGGAGAGAGAGAAGAGGTATTTAAAAAAAAACAAAAAACAACAACAACATACTAGTCTCTTGGGAGCTACTGATTTGCAAAATCACTGGCATTTATCCACTTCTCATCTGGGATAAACTTACCTCGACCTGTGTGAGGTGCTATTTATAAGGGTTCTTTCTCTAAACATAGTTTAGCATGGTTCCCCCTTCCCCCTTCTTCCTAACCATTTGCACACAGGGATCCAACTGGGCCCTGTCCCATCTCCTTGCTCTGGGGAAAACACGGACCAGGAGTCAGGAGACTGGCTGTGCCAGAAAAGTCACCATCCGTCAACTGACCTTCTGGGTCTGAGCCTTTTCATCTCATCACAGCGAGGGGATAAGAACTGCCTAAAACTAGTAATAAATAATGTTTCAGTACCAAACTCCTTCTCTGTGCCAGGCACTGTTTAAGGGTTTTACTAGTCCATTGCTACTACCCCCACACCTGATGGGATAGATACTGTTATTATCCAGGTTTACTTCTTTAACTTGCCCAAGCTCATGTGGCTAGAAAGTGCAAGTGTCAGGCTTAAAGCCAGGCCCTCTGGCTCAATGTTCAGGCGTTTAATCACTGCATTAAAATAGTTGATAGGAATACTATGAAGATCCCATCAAATAAAGCTTGTACAAGCACTCTGGAAAATATAAAGTATTATACACCTGCTGGGTATTTCGGTGAGTGTGAGTGTGCTATACCGTTAACATTAGGCAACACTTTGAAGAGCACACGCTACTCATTTTGGGAAGATGCATCTAGGGCAGAGTTGGGGGGCATCCAGGCCACAACAGACTCATGAAATTATTTGGTCTGGCCCTGGCAAGGCATTAGGAATGAGTCAATTAAATGTCTGACCAAATACAGCAGGCTAATTTTTACGTTGCTAATTTTGTATGGTAAATGGTGTTAAAAATATCCAAATGGCCCTTGGCAGAAAAAAGGTTCCTGACCTTGCTCTAGGGGCATACTCAACGTCTCCCCACACCCTCCCCCTACCCCCAGCTCACCTTCTGTTCCGAGAACTTGTGCTGAGTGTTGCCAATATGTCATTATAGACACAGCTGGCCTCTACTGATTGACTGTCTTCCTCTCAAGAGTAACTCAGGATTCCTAGCCAAGGAGTGGGAGTGGAGGAGGGAGGGGGGACGGTGTGTGGGATTCAGGGGCAGCGAATTCAGGCCCTTGCAAGTAAAAACTGGGGAGGATTCAGGCAGCAGCTGTTTTCTTAGTTGAACTTTACCCAGGGCCGTTTATGTCCTGGTGACAAATGGAATCAAACCTCATCTTCCGTGGTGTGACCCATTAGAGCAGAAAGGTCCCGGGGCACCCGCCTGCCATACACAGATGTCCTCTGTCAAGAGCGGCTCCTCACCATTTCCTTTCGAGAAGGCTGATGCCAGGAAGTTGTCTCATTTTTATTTAGCATGGTCTCTTGGTATTGGGAAATTTTTGATATTTAAAGAAGCAATATTTCTTTAAATTCAGTGAAGCTCATTCTCCTCCCTCCCTAGAGGACCTTCCCGCTTTTCCTATTTCAGTCATGTCACTCAACCTCGGCCAGGAACCTGGGAGTCATCCCCGGCTCCCGCCTCTCTTCCATGCTTCACGTCTAATCTGGTACCAGTTTTATTTTACTTATTTTTTCAGTCCATCTGTTTCTCACTGCGTCTCCCTTAGACCTGTGCCTGCACTCCCTGGAGGGCTGTGACACCCTCCCTACCGCCCTCTCTTCCTCCTCACACAGCTGCTGCAATGCAGATCTCCCGGCTGATAAACCTGGGGGGAGAAGGGGGAGGTGGTGACTCCCGATGCTGGCCAAGATGGCACAAACCCACGGAAGCCGCTCTCCCTGCTTCCTGTAGCCAACGTGCCTAGGTGCGGAAGAGGGCTCTGTAAAGTGAGCCATGGCAGTGACCCAGAGGGCAGCCAGCCTAGAAGTAGGTCCATAATGGGGGTGAGTTTATGCTCACCCTCTGACCTGAGGATAACCCCAGGTAGAACTACCCAGACAGTGTGGCAGCAAAAACTCCAGGAAAAGCCCCGCCTTTAAAACCAGAGGATGAGAAACAGGGGCCATTGTGAGCTCAAGAGTGGGGGATTTCCTGTTTTCAACCTCCTTCTCTCTTTTTTCCTCGCCCTGCCCCCACCACAGGTGACCCCATGAAAACAGAGCTGCACTGTGCAGAGGCGGCTCCTGCATTTAAACTCCGAGGAAAACCCTCTTCTCTGTCAGAGCAGCTGGGAAAAGGACTCCTGGTCCAAAGAGCATGAGGGGAATGCTCACTACCTTTTCTCTCTCTCTGGTTGAGGGCGGCCCCAGCAGTGCACAACGGCACGGCGCACAGGGTGCTATAACTTGTTGCTAGAACTTACCTCTCTCTATATAACCATGAGAATGCGTCTTTCTGGCCAGATGGCCAGGAAAAGGGGCTGCTGGGAGCTAGAGAGTGGGGTGCGGGGACACTGAACAGTAGAGAGATGGAAAAGATCCCCTATTTGTGCAGAACTGGCATAAATCCTAGGCTCACCCTCAAGCTGCACGTGTGTGGGACAGACCCACTGTAGTGGCACAGCAAAGACTTTGAGAATGGAACGTGATAGAAACAGCTGTCCAAGTCCCAGGCTAAACCCTGAACGGTTCACGTGTGGCACACAGCAAAGTCTCTGAACTACCACTCAGAGGCGGGATACAACTTGTAGTCAACATTTTCCAGGGGATTTTAACAGAACCCAGAGCCCCACAGCATAATACTCAAAATGTTCAGAATACAATACAAAAATCACCCAATATAAAAAGAACCAATGAAATGTGAGCAATTCAGGGGGAGGTAATCATCAGGCACTAACACCAAGAATAACCCCAATATTGTGATTATTACCAAAGCCTTGAAAATACTTATAGCCGAAACTGGCTCAGTGGATAGAGCGTCAGCCTGCGGACTAAGGGGTCTCAGGTTCGATTCCAGTCAAGGGCACGAGCCTTGGTTGCAGGCACATCCTCAGTAGGGGATGTGCAAGAGGCAACTGGTCGATGTTTCTCTCTCATCAATGTTTCTGGCTCTCTCTCTCTCCCTTCCTCTCTGTAAAAAATCAATAAAATATATTTAAAAAATAAAATAAAATAAAATACTGTTTATAACTATGCTCCATGATAAAAGCAAGCACCCATGACATGAAAAGAAGGTAGAAGGTCTCAGCAAAGAAACAGACACTACAAGAAACTAATTTAAATATAAATAAATTTTAGTATTGAAAACTATATTTTAAATTAAAAAAAAAAAAAAGAAAAGAAAAGAAATCACTTGCAGAATGGAAACAGGCCAGTCAGTGAATTTGAAGATTGACTAATAGAAATTATCCAACCTGAAGAAGCGACAAAAATCAGTTTGAACAACAACAACAAAAAACCCAGAGCTGCAGGGACTTGTAGGACAATATCAAAAGGTCTAACATTTGTGTCATGTCCCCGGAGTCCCAAAAACAGAAGAGGAAGATTAGCGCACAAAACATTTTTGAAGACATAATGGCTGAAAACATCCTACATTTGGTGAAAGACATACATTTATATAATCACGAAGCTCAGCAAATGCACACAGGATAAACCAAAGAAAATCAGGCCTACTCACATAATCAAACTGCTGAAAATCAAAAATAAAGAAAAAATTTTAAAGTAGAGTAAAACAACACACTGCATATGAGAGGAACATGTATTTAAATGACGGCATTTCTCATCAGAGACTGTGGAAGCAAGAAGAAAGTGGAATAATTCTAAAATGCTGAGAGAAAAGGAACCGGCAGCCCAGAATCCCTGTGAAAATATCCTTCAGGAACGACAGCAGAATTCTTAGATGAAGAAAAACGAAAAGAATGTGTCACCAGCAGGCCCATTCTAAAGAAATGCTAGGGGAAGCTTTTCAGGCTGACAGGAAGACAGAGCAGAGGGGAGCTTGGGGCTTCAAGACTGAAGAAGAGGAAGGGAACTGGGCAGCTGAGAACCATCTGGGTCACTACTGATCACTTGGGGAAAGCCAATTCCAGGGAACAACAGATTCTTTTTGCCTTTTGAAATTTTCCATTGAGTCTCTAAGCCAAAGCCTTTTGCCTTCAGAATCAAGAATCATGGGCTCTGCTCAAGTAGATTTTTGCCAATAGATATGGCAGGGTTTAGCCAAGGAGTTGGTATCAAACTGTCTTTAGTTTTTATGTATGTCAGAAGTTCAGACAATGAAAGTGTTTCATATTTTAAGTAACTTATATTCACTTGGAATATTACAATTCATCAGGCTGGATATATAAATAGAAAATATATTAAAATGGAACTAATTTAAAATGCTAATTTCAATCATTGTTAGAAAAGCTTGTAATTCAGAAGGAGAATTACACTTCCAACTTTATGCTGATTAATAGATGCCTTCAACATTATTTCAAGTTCACATATTTTCTCTTTGTAAGTCAGATACACAAATGTAAGTACTACTAACAAAAATTCCATTACACATTCATAAACTTGTAGTTCATCAAAACAAACAAAAACTCTCAAAGGTTTCTCCATTGTTGAAGGCAGAAATCAAACCCTTCAGCATTTCACACAAAGCCCCTGGTGACCATGAGGTGGCTTCTGGGAATCCTCCCAGCCTCGTCTCCTGCTGGCTGTGGTCCTCCTTTATTTTCTAAATTTGGTCATTTCTAATTTAGTCACTTTTTAAAAAATATATCTTTATTGACTTCAGAGAGTCAGGGAAACATCAGATAGAAACATCAATGATGAGAATCATTGATCAGCTGCTTCCTGCACGCCCCTACTGATGATTGAGCCCCAAATCTGCACATGTGCCCTGACAGAGAACTGAACCATTACCCCCAACTGGTTCATAGAATGATGCTTATCCACTGAGTCTCACTGGGTGGGCTAGTCACTTTGTTTTACATTTCAGAATACCAAGCTACCAGAAGTTCCTTTTCACAAGACACACATTCCTTGTTTTTCCACACCTCTAGGTCTTTTCCCACCCTGTTTCCTTTGTCTGGAATGCCCCCATATCCTCTTGTCTGACTCATTCCGATTACTTCAGTATAAAATGTGACAATACAGTTTTGTGAAAATAAAGATAGCATAGCAGTATGTAAAAAAAAAAAAAAAGCTCACACCTAGAATATAGGAAGTACTCAATGTTAATTTATTTCCCATGAGGAATAATCCTCTCTTCCTTCATATATTCAACCTAAAAATACTTTGTGCCACATAATCCTCAGAATGAGAGGGTGATAACAAAGTGATGACAAAGAGGTTAAAACTCAAATTGAGCTGTGGAGGGCAAAGCAATGAGTAATATGCCATACTTCTATTGTAAAGCAGGGTATAACTACATGAAAAAAAATAAGAAAAGTGAAATGTTCTTATTTAAAGATGTCATGACAGCCTGATACCTGTAATAGGGTTTATCCTCTCTGGGATAAACACAGACAGAAGGCAAGGTGGGTCCCCCGCTCAGAGGACCCATTCAATGGGGGCGCTCAGGAGCATGAAGATAGTGATTTGAGGTGTGCTATGAAGCAGAAGTTTGTTTGTTTATTTATGTATTTATTTTTTCCCTACTGCCCTCCCCACCCTCCAGTACATGCCCTCATCCCCCCCCCCCAATTGCCCTGTATCCACTGGCTATGCCTACACACACATGCATACAAGTCCTTCCCTTGATCTCCTACAGGCCTCCTCCCCCCTCAACCTCCCCTGCCTTCCCACTGTAGCGCGACAGTCTGTTCATTGCCTCTGCAGAAGCAGATGTTTAAAAGGGAAAATCCTGGGCTGGGAGAGAGTGTGTTACCACAGTGGCTGCATCAGCAAGTCAGCCCTGGCGCTGGGAGGCCCCTGAGCTGGAGCAGGAGGGAGAATACCTCCTGCTGAAGGAGGTGTTTCTAAACCCTTAAGACTTCCTGCCCCCTAACTTCCTGCTCCCAGTGTCTGTGTCCTGTGGTCTCATTCCAATACATAAACACGAGGGCTTAGGGCACATATTCTAAAATAAATGAATGGAATCACATGAGAAAGTTTCTCCTGGAATTGGTACTACTGGACAATTTACATTCCAGACTCAGCAAGAGGGCAAGCCTTAACAAAGAGTCCCTTTCAGCATGCAGGCCTGAGCTGAGGGCTGTAAGCACAGGGTCAGGCAGCCCCTTTGGGCTGCAGGGAGAGTGGAGTGGCAGGAACTTCTCCCATGTAGGCACAGGCAAGCTTCGATCTCCATGGCTTTGGGGAAGACAGCAGCAGCATGGTCATGTTAAAAATGCTTAGCAATGAACATTTCTGTTCGAGTACCAAATGCTAAAAGCTAAATTCCAATACTGTGCTTCCAAGTTATTATTCACTGGGGTATGGCAAAGAGAGCTGGGGAATTTAAAGATTAACATTACCTTTTCCAAAGTCTCTTTTCATGATCCAGTCTCTCGTTCCTTAAAATTTATAGATTTTCCAGTTTTCCTTTTGCGCATGAATCATGAATGAAAATTACACAGGCCTTGAGAACAGTGTGTAGTCTCTGTGCTGGACTAGGAGGCAGGGGACCTGGGGTCCAGTCCCAGCTATGAGACCTTCAGGAAATAACTAATTGCCACTAACCTTCACTTCTGTCATTTGTAAAAGTGAAAATGACAGGTGAGCTGTGAGGAAACTGCTCCAAGTGCCATGCATGTCCGGGGTCCAATGATGGTTTGGGTGCGAATGGTGATGTGACAGGCCCCTTTCCCTCTTAACATTAGGGGCGTTACTGAGTAACCCTGCTAGGCCCTCGACTAGCTTTCTGGGGAAAACAAAACACAGGTCCCAATTCTTTACCTTCTTTTCATTGACATCCACCTGCTCCTCTTCCTCAGTCATCTCTTCTGGCATATGTTTGATTTTGTTCAGAAGCTCGGCCTTGGGAGCCGACACGCTGTAGTAGGCAGGGCAGTTGACCAACATGCCCACTGCTTCCTTGTCTTCACTCCTGGGCCATAAAGAACAAAAAGTAGAGCCATACACAGCACATACTAAAGCTTCATTTCACCAGGTCTCTCCATTCAGAAATGTGTAAAAAATCCTATTCAATCACTTCCTAGAAATTAGGATGAACTAACTAATAAATACTAGTGAGTGATAACCATGTGCAGAGCTCCTGAATCCAGGCAAACTTGGGATGAAACCACCAAAGGCAGTATTGGGAAGGGAGGGATGGGAATCAGGCTTTTGGACTTGGCAGGGGATCTGGGCAAGTCATTGATTTACCTCTCTGCATGGTTCTCCTTCTGTGATAAATGTAAAAAGGACATTGACTCCCCAGGTCACAGTGGGGAGCCTTACAATGTGAAAGTATTTTAAGGCTATTGCACGTATCTCAGATTTTAGGTTATTTCCTACTCTCCTAGGGCTGCCATTATCTTTCTGGTGCATACTACAATTGTTATTTGAAATTTGTCAATTTTCCTCCTCCCTAGGCCTGACTTCCTGTATAAGCGCCAGAAATCTGGAACTTGCTGGTCAATGAATATAAGGTGTGAAGTCTACTCACTGATTCCACAGCAGGGGTTTTCAAAGGCTGGGGAACAAATGAGTTGAGAAACCTAATACCTAGTGTTCTCTGTTTTACTATAATTAGGCTGCCTCTCAGACTTCCCACTGAATAAATGACTATGGAAGTAAGATGGGCTCTTTGAGAGGTATTGCAGCTGTTCAATCCTATAACATTTATGTAACATGTAGACCATCATTTTTCTGTGGAATAAAAACCCCCACAAAAGTCTTTTTTACTAGTTCCCTGCTTGATGGGACGATTCCTCCAAGCAATATAATTACATCTAACCCAGTTAATTAAAAAAACAGGAAAGGGGTTTTTTGATGTGCCCCTGCCTCTGCTGCCCAGATATATTCATTACAAGTGTGCTTCTCATGCATTTGAAAACTAAACCTCACACTAGATATTTACAGCCTCTCGCACCACAGAGCAATGCTCATTCCCACCAGAAGATGGCACCTGCCATTCTTTGAAATTCCTCCTGCAACAGCTACATGACCATTTCATGTTTAAAATGACTGAGAACATAGGTTCTCAATAACAATGCTACGAAATGCTAAGGATGTACTTATACATCACATTGACCTGTCTGCAGCAAGTGGCCAGAGAACAGAATGAAGTGACTAGGAGCCCCTCGCTGTTACCTACCACAACCATTCATGGTGAGCTAACAGCACACCATCTTTGGGCCCCTCCTGATACCCAGTGCATTGTCTTGCAGACTGTAGGTGCTCTGTAAATGTTTGCCAAATACATGACCCTAGATAAGTCAACTTCACCTCAATTCGTTTCTGTCAAATCTGAAAAAGAAGGGATGGGCAAGGTGACTGAGGGTTCAGGCCTTGTATTAGGAAAGCCTCTGATATCCAAGAGCTTGTAAGTACTACAATAACTCTTTCTTTCTCCCCCTCCCAACAAAACATGGCATTCTTGTAATTCAGTGAGATCATTTGGAAGTTTCTAAAATGCACATCCAATGTTAGATGAAATGTGTGTGTTGATTTAGTCTGGAAGCACTAACTGTGGAGTTCCACTCTGTCAATTCAGTTTTCAGTGGAAATTAAAAAGAAAATGAAACTACTCTAAATTTTTTCCAGAGCAGTACTTTAAGGAAATCAAACATGCAAGAAGATATTCAATAACCCAGGAAAAGTCAAAAGAATGAAACACAGACTGCTCACGGTCCTTTTGCCCCCGGGGCGGGGCGGGGCGCTGGGACAGGTTTCGGGGCCATACCATGTGGGCTCAGGGAGCTGCAGGGGCAGAGGCTCACAGGCCGAACAAAACCACGGGTGTGCCCCAGTCAGACCTTCCTTGATTCTTAGAACACGAGCACTCTTCAAAGGCGAATATCAGTGTGGTATAAATCGACTCATCCTTTTTACAAAGACCCATTCAGTTCTGCCTTGGGGGGGGGCTCTGTGATGCTCACCCCTTCTACCTGCTCGCCCTCAGCACTGCCCTCTGTGGGGCTCTCTGTACCAGTAAAGGTGACTGATGGAGAATGGGAGATGGTGTCTTGTGGAGGTGGGAGCACTGTGTAATCCTTGAGAGAGCAGGCAGGGTCACATGTTCTTTGACTTTAGTTGGGCACGGTCATAATTTCTCAGGGCTTCAATGTCCTCACTTGTAAAATGGAGATCAAACTGGTAGCTACCTCAGAAGGTTCTTGTGAAGATTAAATAAGATAATGTTTATATAAAGAAATGAATGCTTTTGACACAAAGAACATCAACAATAAGTATTAACACTATTATTGTTGTTACTAGAGGCCCGGTGCATGAATTTATGCATGGGTGGGGTCTGGTAGGCTTGCCCAATGGGGTGGCCGGGGAGTGGGGTCGGGAGTGAGAGGGTGAGGGGACTGATTGCAGGCAGGGCCGGCTGGGGGGAGGGACTGTCCTGGTCGAACTCCCAGTAGAGGGGACAATTTGTATATTAGCTTTTTATTATATAGGATTATTTTTTGTTGTTGTTGGACAAGTGCTTGGTAACTTAAGGCCAGACTGTGCAACCTCCTACTCCTCAGAGCCATTCCCCTAAAGCTGACAGGGAATGTCACTCTTGGGTCAGGATCGTTGGAAGCAGGACAAGATCAGGTAAGTAGCCCCAGACTTAGCACCCGCCGATGGAGTTCACATGTACGTCTGCTTGGGGACAGGACCAGGCACCTACCTCTTGCCTTCGTGTCCTGGGAAGCTGATGGCTCTCTGCACAGTCTTCCTCTTGACGCCGTTTTCCTGCAGCAAGTTACCATTGCGAGGAAATAAACCTTCCATCAGGTCCATGGTGGTCTTTAGCCTGGAGTCGGGGTCCAAAATGTCTGCCAGAGATTTGTCTTGGTGGACAATTTCCTTGGCCAGCACCTCTGTTCTGATGTCTTCTGAAGTCTTCTGAGGATCGGGACTGGCACTGTCTTCTAAATCCTGAGTCTCACCGAGTGGGTCGTGGACGAGGCCTTGGGTCAGAGCGGGAGGCTGCTTTCCTGGGCCTGGCTGCCAGGCAAGGGGCCCAGCATGCTGGGGCTGGGAGCCCGCGGTGGGGGGCGGGCTGGGCCCAGGGGCCTCGGGACCTCTGATGGAAGTTTGGGGTCTGGAAGCTGGTATCTGATGGCCAACTGATGGGGCTGCCCCAGGCACGGGCCTTTCCTTGGCAACTGTCCTGTTGGCAGGTTTGCTGGAGCTACTGGATATTGAAAGAGAGAGAGAGAGAGAGAGAGAGAGAGAGATGGTGAGAAAGTCAATAAGAAGGTGAGGATGAGGTGCAAGAGCTGTCACCACCGGGCTGGTGGGAGTGGGCGAGGCGGTCACATTCTGAGCATCCGAAGGGTCTTCAACTGACTGCTCGTGGGGAGGTTGTGTGACTTCTGAAGGGGGACGAATCGAGGAGGAATTCATGTTCTAGAACTGTCTGCAGGGCCCAGGTGGACAGAGGGTAGTGGTAAACTACCCTCTGGTATTTAGAGTGATGGCAGGCAACATGGGGGCTGGAGTTGCATTCAGTATTGTGAAAGGTCACTTGTCCTAAGGAGCGTGTGTTGGGAAATGCCTCTTCCTCATTCTTCTGGCCTCTAAGAGCAGGTTTTCCGTAAGCGTTACTGACCCTCAGCCCTCCTCTTGATTCCTTCCTCGTGTCTTTGGAAAGAGAGGGTAACCATAGCTGGAGCACTCATAGTCCAGCTCTTCTATTTAAGAGAAAGGCTGCCCCTAGGCATGCTCGTGTGTGCGTGCGCTCTCTCTCTCTCTCTCTCTTCAGGGTATGCCCCCCAAATGTATATAAACTTTAACTGCTGAGAGCCAATTTTGAAAATGAAATGTATTTCAATAAATACTGCCTTTATAATTATTCAAAATGTGTATATATATATTTACTTGGACAACCTGTATATAAAATAGGCACACCTGTGTGTGTGTGGATGTGTGGCATGGCCTATGAATAGGCTGGTAAACCTATTTAATCTGGGAGCTCAGTGTCAGAATAGAAGCCATCTTTCCATATCCGCTCTCTCAGTAGCACAAGTGATATTTTTGTCTGCTGTCTGCTTTCCTCTTCTCTCTCATTCTTTAACTGATTCAGAACATGGGGCAGGAAGGAGGGATGCTATGGATGTGGACCCACAGTAGCGACCTCTGCCCCCTGGGTGAAGGCTTTCGTTTTGACTGCTCTCACTCCTTCTGCCCAATGACTGCTCGTACAAGCACCACCCAAGGTAAACAAGAGAATCCACCTGCCAGCTTCAGGGGCTGAGCTATAAGAACCCTCCACACCAGGGCTCTCCGGTGGCCAAAAGCTGGAGGGTCTGGGGAGCCTGGAGTGTGAAAACCTCCGACTAGTGAGGGAAACCCTCTCCTCCTCAGCTGAGGGCCTGCCCTACCCATTCAGCCCACTCACCTCGCAGGGAGCTCCATGCCATCCTCGCTGTCCAGCTGTGCCTCACACAGAGCTGGGGGAGGAGGAGGAGGAAAGTCGTCCCAGCTATTCACCAGGGTTTCCTGGCTCGGTGGAGGGGGTGGAGGTGGGGGCAGGGGGAGAGCTTCGAATGAGGGGTGGGAAGTGGCATTGGGGTGCAAGTCCTTCGCAAACACGTCATCATCGTAGTCCTCCCGAGGCAGTGGGGAGGCCTGCAGGACGGACTCCGATATTCGGAGGGAGATCCTCCCCGGAGTGCTTGGGACCCCAAGAGGTGTGTCTGGGTCGGAAGTGCTGCTTGAACTCGGGAGGCTCTGCTGTTTCTTATAGTGCTTCAGGCTTGCTAGCTCGGGCGAGCAAGACTCCTTGGGGAGGCTGTTCCCTCGGATGGTGTGGGCCCACTTCACACGAGGTGGGGGAGGCTGCTTCCTCTTCCCCTCTTCTGCCCCGTGCTCCGGGCTGGGGGGCTCATGGCCTCTAGGACGGGGAGGCTGGGCCAGGCTGTGGCCGTTGCTTCTGTGAGTCCCTGCGGGGGTGTAGGGCGGAAGAGGCTGCTGGCCCGGCTGACAGTCCCTCCCGGTCGACTGATCACCGGCAGCCTGGGGACAGTAGCTGGAGGGGGCAGGGGAAGGCAGAGCGGAGCTGAGTGGGGTCAGTGGTCCTGCCCTGGTGTCTGTGAGATGCCCCTGCAGCCCTGCGGGTAGCGGCCTGGGGCAGGGCATCCTGCTGGCCTGCCTCTGAGGGTCCGGCTGTCCGGGACAGTCGCTGGGAATGGAGGCACCCACTGCTTTGCAGCCTGAACCACCCCAGCGAGGGCTGGGCTGGTGTTTGAGCACGAGCATCTCTTCTTCGCCTCTTTCTGGACCACCGAGGGACCTGGAGCAGGACACAAGCACAAGCATGACGGCTCTGAGGAAAGGAGCAAACACCGAGGCACAGATGGGAAAGGCACCGACAGGGAAGCTGCACACTCCCTCCCTCCCTCCCCCACCAGCTGCTCATGCAAAGAAACGAGCTTAAATAAAATGCCAGGCAGGCATGACCTCGACAGGGAAATGTCACATGGCATTTGCTTGAATCTGCCTTCTCTCGCTGCCCCCACCTCCCACCCTCACCACCCACAAAAAGTGGCTTTGAGGACAGGCTTCAGGTTATAAAAGGAAAGAAACAAGTGGGTACATCTCTTTAGTTGCTTTGAGGCCTACTCTGGAGCCAGCTCCGGCCTCGGGGGGATGAGAATGCTGCCTCATCCTCTCCCACTGCCATCCTGCAGGGGAGTTCTGTTCAAAAAGCATCTGCGGGGCCTGCTGCATTTGAAGGTTTTATTGATAACTTTCTCTTGGTCCCTTAGTGTTTTCATTTCATAAAATGGAATGTAAAAAGGAAGGGGGGAAGGTTCTCACCTAAGGAGCTAATGAGCAGTTACCTTGGGAGAAAGACTGACAAAATTGGACAGACAGGGTGCATGGTGATTTAAACAAAATACCCCCTCGCTAGGCTCCAAGGAGAACCCCAGTGACTTCCAATACTTTTGTTATTGTGTTCTAGAGGACAAGACAAAGAAAATAAGAGTGTGCAGCATTCCCTGCCTGCTGGCCATGCAAGAGTTGATGTGAGGAGAACAGCTATCTCCAGCAAACCACCATCCTCTGTAAATTCCTGACTAGCATGCCAGCGAATCTGGAGAGCAGATGGCCCTTTTCATTGTGCAGATCTGCGTCCTGAGGGAGCCTGGCTCAGCCCCAAGTCAGAGGCCGCACAGGCACAGGCCTGCCACGAAATCGTCCGAGTGCTTGTGGCAGGGGGAATGCAGCACACCCTGAAGGAAAAGACCGCAGAGACCAAACTAGCCCCTCTTGTGCCGGTTCGTTTTTTTTTTACAAATGCAAATAGTTGAATGAGGGGCCCATCTCTCTCCTCCCTCTCCTTCCCTCCCTCTCCCTTTTTCTCAGATGCAACCTCTTCCTTTCCATCACAGACCCTTTTCACTTAGAGGTGGTTTTACTTGTTTGCTTTTACCAGGACACTCTCAGTATCTAGGATCGGCTGCTCTGGACTGACTTGTCTACTCGTAGGGTACGCGAATGGGTAGGTGAGGAGCCCAGAGGCAGGCGGTTCACTAGGCATGCTCTGCACTGCCTGTCTCATTCATGTTGGCACTCTTGGCACACAGGTTCCTGTTAGTCTCTTTTGAACAATGTCTCTTCTACCCAACTGCGCTTTAAACTGTACAATATAAACTACTTTTAAACTTAGCATCCTCCAATAGGACATGCAGTCCACTGGAATCGGATGCTCTGTGACTAATTCGGGTACCTTCATCGTCCTTCCTCTGAATCTTGAGGCTTTTTTAGGGAAGACACCACTAAGGCATATAATAAAAAGAGGATAGCCCCTATCCTTTAAGATCCAGCCCAGCAAACCTTGATACATGCTTTTAGTTTGTTTAATCTTTGAAGGTATTATTTGAGTTAAATGCTTGCTTGATTTGGTTGATCATGCCTCTTCTTGGTGACTTTTTTTTTTTTTAAAGAACAAAAGATAGGATAAAGGATAAAAAGATTTCAGTTGAGTCTCTTTGAAGATAGAGTATGTGAGGCAAGCATCTATTGATCTGTATCCAGGAATTCTAATATTCAAGAACGGAGTTTGCAAACAATTAGTCCCTTCCCTCCTCCACTCCCCCCTAAACCCTCCTCCCGCCTTCATAGCATTCTTTTCATGTGGTAAAAAACACTAACATAAATTTTACTACTTTAACCATTCACATCCTTGCAAAACAGATCCCCAGAATGTTTTCATCTTGCAGATCTGAAACTCTGTACCTTGTATGCAACAACTCATCTTCCCCCACTCTGCCAGCCCCTTCAATCACCTTTCTACTTTGTTTCTATATATTTGACTCATTTTAGATACCTCAAAGGTAAGTGGGATCATAGAGCATGCCTTTTTGTGACGGGCTTATTTCATTTAGCAGGATATCCTCAATGTTCATCCATGTCATAGCATGTGTCAGCATTTCCTTTTTAAAACTGAATAATATTCCACTATGTGAATAATATTCCACTGTACGAACAAGCCACATTTTGTACAGCTGTTCTTCCACTGATGGACAGTTGGAATGTTTGCTATTGAATAGTCCTGGGTATGAAAATATCTCTTTAAGACACTGCTTTCAACTTTTTTGGATAAATATTTAGAAGTGGGATTGCTGGGTCATATGGCAGACCTATTTTTAATTTGTTGAGGAGTCTTCATATTGTTTTTCAAAGCAGTTGCAGCACTTTGCAGTTCCAATTTCTCCACATCCTCACCAACACTTTTTTCCCCCCATAATAGTTATCTTAATGATCCTAATGTGTGTGAGATGGTATCTCAATGAGGTTTTAATTTGTATTTCTCGAATGGTGATGTAGAATATCTTTATAGATGCTTATTGGCCACCTGGCTATCATCTTTGGAAAAATGTCTATTCCAGTCCTTTTTATTTTTTTAAAAATATGTTTTTTATTCATTTCAGAGAGAGGAAGAGAGAGAAAGAGAAACATCAATGATGAAAGAGAATCACTGATCAGCTGCTTTCTGCACACCACACACTGGGGATCAAGCCTGCAACCCGTGCATGTGCCCTGACCAGGAATTGAACTGTGACCTCTTGGTTCATGGATCAAAGCTCAACTATTGACCCATACAGGCCAGGCTATTCAAGCCCTGTTTATGAAGGAGCTATTTGATATTTTTATGGTTGAGTTTAGTCTTACCTTTGACTTCAGACTAATTCTCTTTAAGCAGTGCTCTAGTTCACTGATAGTTTTCTTTTGTCTCTAGTGTTTAATTAATGCACCCAAACTAACCAAAGCCCTCGGCCTCACCTGGAATACTTATTCACATTAGGCCCAGCCCAGGAGCAAGAGCACAAACTGTGGAAGGCTGCTCTTGGCAGTGGAGGTGGTAACTTAACATTACTTCCTGACCACGCTGGCTGCTCCTAAGCGACAGTTTTAGGGTGACTTATTGAGAAGGTGAATAAAGAGGGAAACAATGACTGCATGACTTATATAAAAATGAAGATACTGGCTTGAAAAAACATGGAAGGTAGTAGGGAGGGTTTAAATGCACCATCATTAGGAAGTAAATTATTGAAGCTAACTCTATGACACCACACTAAAACTATATATACACAAGCATGTGGTTCAGGGAAAACTCTCTTTGGAATTTTCTACTTATTCACCTCCATGTGACTAGTTAAAAAATTCAAATACTAAATAATTGCCCATTATATTTTTCTACCTGGGAGAAATGATTTTGATGATAAACATTTTTAAAATGTAATTTGCTTATTGATTTCAGAGAGGAAGGGTAAGGGATAGAGAGAAACGGAAATATCAACGATGAGACAGAACCATCAATTGGCTGCCTTCCACATATCCCCTACTGGGATCGAGCCCACAACTCGGGCATGTGCCCTTGACCTGTAATTGAACCCAGGACCCTTCAGTCCACAGGCCGATGCTTTATCCACTGAGTCAAACCATCTAGGGCTGATGATAAATTTTAAAAATGACTTTTTCTGTTATATTATATCCTTTACTGCCTAAGCATTACTATTTAGGAGCATTATTTTTTACTTCAGGGGCCTCCTGTGAGTTTGCCGCCCTATGTGAAGCTGTTTATGAAGGGCTCATTCCTCTCCGAGCACTTTAGTCACCAGGCTGGCCCTCTGCACACAGAACTGGGAGAGATCAGCCACGTGAGAGAGGTCCTGTGTGGGAGAGCACAGGTGAGCATGAGAAGCGCATGCCCACGAGCGATTCTGATGGTGAAGCTCATGAGAAGCCAAACATTGCCTTACTAGTACACATTCAAAATCTATTTTAAACAAGTATCATTTTTGGAGAAAGTTATCTATAAGTAAAAAAGTTCCCCACAGCCTACACAAGTGGAGAAGGCAGCACAGACACAATGAGACATCGTCATATCCCATGACAATTCCTTATTCAGAGGCACACCAATGTTGAACTCTAACAGCATTCGTAAGGCAGAGGGCATCACACATACCTAGGTCCAGGGCCAGCTACATAACATGGATCCTTCACAAGACCAGAGCCATTGTTTTCCCCCAAAAGCACATCCTGAAACACAAGAAAGGCACAGCATTATCACCAACACATTTACGTGAGGAGGTGCAGACAGGAAGGAGCAAGAATAGTCACTGGAGGCCTGCTATTGATTGTCAAACACCATGGTGGCGCTCTCCCATTTCTCTGCAAAACCCCAGGAAGGAGTGTGAATCCCACTGTGCCGATGGGGAAGCAGGCCTAAAGAGGATCACTCCCACAAGGTCTCAGTGGCAGAGTTAGGATTTCAACCTCAGTCTGTCTCACCAAGTGCTTCTCCTCACCAGGGCACTTTCTAAGCAAGAGGAAGCTGATAATTATCTCCAGGGTTCAAAACAATTGCTACCCTGGAAATGACAAAAATTAATCCAAAGGGCCAACTTTTTGAAACAGCAATAGGAAATACGGGAGATGGCAGGATAGTGCATGACATTTAGCAAAAACCTCCGATGTTCTGACTTATAATTCCAGAAGATATGAATCCGATGTGTAATTAAGCTGAAATACGTTCTCTCTGGGTTTGAAAATGTTTTACCCACATGTAATATCAATATCTTTGGACCTTTTCAGGTAGTCATTACTTGTTTCTTTTTTGTTCTTAAAAAGGGAGTTATTGGTTTCCGGAAAGGATCCTAGGTCAGTTTTTGATAGAGTTTTGCCCAGGTGAATAAGTCCCTGATGAAGACAATGTTGCCATTGATGATAAAATAGTTAGCTCTCAATTATTTATGCTACTAGGAGACAGGTAGAAAACAAGAAATTAAGTCCACACAATATCTCATTTAATTTCAGCAATTATTTCATCACTTCATCTGTCCAAAGAGCTCATTGCTTTCCATCCTGTCTTTCTCGCACGCCCAGTCAACGGTGCAGGTACTAAAAGGCAATAAAAGAGCCAAAGATAGTAGGCACAAAGAAGAAACTAACACTCGAAGATTAGTAGTAACTGCAACTATTCCTTATTTACGTTGTGGTGGACACTCTGCTAAATTCCTTACAGTCCTCAAATTATGAGCCTGGAGTTGTGTTAGGTACATGACATTTCTTCTGTAATTTAATCTAGAACAATGGGGGAGAGGAGAGGTAATTGCAGCTCAGAAAGGTTAAGTAGTTTACCCACCCACAGAGGTAAGTAGGTAGAGGAGCCAGGATTCAAACCATGATCTCTTCAAAACATAGGGTGTCTTTCTTTGTAATTTTAGCAAGCTGAGGTGGATGCAATCAGACATCAGTGCTTCAAGAAAATGTGCCTCTGATTTGCTCAATGATCACTTTAGGGAATGGGAATTCCTGCTCTCCAGGGAACCTTGTGGTCCTTTTAAAGTCCTTCCCTGATGCACCTTCTCTGTGGACATGAATGTGAAGCCTTGCCAATAATTAATTGGGGAAGCCTGTAGGTCCTCTTTAAGCTCCTAACCCAGTATAACTTTTAAATACAGTTTCCCATTCTGTCATTTTCTTTGAATTATAGTATGAGTTTAAGTTGATATTTATGTTAGGGTGGGTAAAATAAAGGAAGTTAGACTCAGTAATATGAGAGAATTCTCTAAATCTCTTGTCAATGAAAGTTGGTTGGAGCATCGTCATGCACACCAAAAAGATTCTGGTTGATCCCTGGTTAGGTGCACAGAGGAGGGTGCAACCCGTCTGTCTGTCTATCTCTCTTTCTTTCTCAAGCAATAAAAACATATCCTCGGCCTAACTGGCGTGGCTAAGTGGTTGAGTGTCATCCTATGAACCACGAGGTCATGGTTCAATTCTGAGTCAAGAAGGCACATGCCCAGGTTGCAGGCTGGATCCCTAGGGTCGGGGGGAAGCGGGGACATGCAGGAGGCAGGCTGTCAATGATTCTCTCTTATCACTGATGTTTCTCTCTCTCTTCTTCTCTCTTCCTCTCATACATATACACACAAATCAATATATGTATGTCTATGTGTGTGTGTGTGTATAAATATATATATATATAAAACAACAACAACAAAACGCATCCTCGGATGGGAATTAAAAAAAACCACATTTGGACAGAAGGAAAATGCCTTCCCAATCCAGTAAAAGCCAAGGAAGATAAATTTCTGTTGTATTTACTTGTTTTGATTAGGCATATGTTCACTGTTAAAGAAGACTTGATTTGCTACAAACTGGTAAGAAGTGTATAGTACATATAGGGCAATTTAGAGAAAAGCAGGGACTATGGAAGAAAAACTTGTTTTTAATCATTCCTGATTTCTGATGACTGACTTACTGTATTTTTATTCTTCATTAGGCATAGCATATTTAAAACTATAGACCTAAAGCCTGTTGAATGCAAATCCTCACGCTTGCTTTGGGTTCTGAGTTAGCAATCCAGTATCTCTGTGACCAATGAAATATGAGGACAATAATATTCATCTACTTTGGAATATCAGTGTCAAGTATCTGCTAAAATGAATTAGAAATCCATTTGAAAAATCTTAAAATATTTAAAAAGTAAATAACAGTAATGAATAAACTTTAAAATGAAATGGATTCAATGGCTGAAGTTTTACATATAAGATTTTTAACTCTTACCTCCCTCCCTGTTCCCCAACTTTTTTTTTTATTTAAGGAGGCAGCATGCTATAATAACTTGAAGAGAGTATGGGGTCAAAACCTTGCTTCCACTACCTTGGGAAATTTCTTACCCTTTCTGTGCCTTAATGCCCTTATCTGTAACATGGAGATAACTACTGTATCTACTTCTGTGCATAGATGTCAGAATTAATTTCATACTTATAAAAACTCTTAGTACAATGACTGGCACATAGTACACATTTGGTTATTAGTAGCTGTTTATAATTTTACATTTTGTGGAAAGTTGATTCTGTTATTTATCCACAAGCTTGAATGGATGCTTGTTGAGAGGTGCTAAACATGATTTACAAGCTGCATTCTCCAGAATCCATGCATCAAGCCATTTCCTCAGCAATTAAATGTCTGGCTCACCATCACATGATGAATGTGTTACAAAGGTTTCTGAAAATACAGTGAGAACCAGAGAAGCCTCTAACTCAACATCTGGGGAAAAATTCCTCACCAGGAATCTTACTTCTTCACAGGTTTATTTTTACAGCCTCTTTTGCATTTTAGATCTAGGCTGTGAAGAGGTATAGATTTCTGTCTCAGAGGCAGAAATGTTTTGAATATTTTTCTGCATAGTCCAGCTAGTTTAGAAAGGTTGTTTTCCAAAGTCTCCAAAAAGTAGGAAATGGGCAAGAATTTGTTGTGCCCAACAGCTTCATCACTAATATCCACTTGTTCAGCAATTACATCTCTGAGATAACCAGGAATGAAAGGAGAGGTAAGGGGAGGCTGTGTGTTTCATAGTGGACCACAGCTGGATAAGGAGAGGCCAGGCCTGCTGAGTCTCTGAGTAGGTCTCTGGTTCCAAGTGGTGGCAGCCTTCTGCAGTCATTATTTCAGGCCAAAGAATAATCAATTTCCTAAGCAGAGAAATTTATTTCCATGTTGACCTTATTTTGGAGGCAGACACTGTCCTTATACACTTTTGAAAAGGAGCTGAATCCTTGCCCAAAGCTTGTAAAATCCTGCTCTGTTAGCATCTGGCTGGCAGGACGGAACAAGTAACATTTGTTTAGGATGCCGAGGACTGAGCCAGCACCAGAATACACTCCGTATTTTGGATTTAACCCAGATGGATGGTCTCTACAGTAAGCATGTCATTATTTAAACGAGGCATTGGCCTTCGCCTCGAGTTTGAGAAGCTTGCTCTATAGTCGCTTAATTTCATTGAGTTCTCTGAAGCTGAGATCAGAAAATTTTTTAATGCCCTCACCAATTCTTAATAATGATGAAGTTCCTGGAATTTTTTAAAAGAATGTAACATTTTGAAATAACCACAATAATTATGTGGTGAGACTACTTTTGCTTTGTTTTTAACTAGTTCTACAAATAAGGTCTGAAGAAAATGGACCAGACACTGCCATGACCAGGTCCCAGGGCAGGCAAGGTCGGGCTGATGGAAGAAGGAACCGCAAGAACAGGCTTGGCACAATTATAATCTGGGGGATGGTAACCTATTTGCAGAATTTGTCGGAGCAAAACAGCACAGATAAAATATTTAATTTTGAAACAGTTTCCTCCTCTGGTGTCACGTTCCCCAAATGAAATGCTATTTAAATATGGTACTCTCTTTATTAAACAGGGTGCCTAAATAACATTCTGTATTTAGTTGTCTCTCTAAAAAGTTTTTCAAATGATATAAAGTATGTCATTGGGTTTGGAGGAATCTGTACCACCTATGTTTTAGCTCTGTTTTCCACGTTACCAGGTTTGAGAGATGTTTGTGGAGGGAAGGCAAAATAACATTCATATCTAACTGATTCCCCAAAAGAGGATGATGACATCTAGTGGTGGCTAAAAATAAATAAATAAATAAAATAACCAAAAAAGGATTGAGTTTTTGAGCATTGTTTTCTTTAAAACATGTGGAGCAAAATGAAGAAAATGTTTGTTCTTTAGCTATGCACTGAATGATTTGAAGCACATCAAACTAGCTGCAACTGCATGTTACATATAAGGATGTAAAAGTGTTTTCATGCCCTGGCTGGATAGCTCAGTTAGTTAGAGCATTGTCCCAATATGCCAAGGCGGCAGGTTTGATCCCCAGTCAGGGCACATACGAGAAACAACTAATGAATGCATACATAAGTGGAACAACAAACCAAAGTTCCTCTCATATCAATAAAAATGAATAAAGTTTCAAAAGAATTGTAGTGGTAGGATGAGGAGTGGAAATTAGCTCAGTTCATTCTGAGGGGGAGGAAAAAGGCTAGTGACGTCTTACGGAGGATTGCCTCTATAGATTTGTGTGTGTTTTGAGTTTATACTGGAGAGAAAGTATTTCTGAATATTCCTGAACAGGAAATACCTGGGAGGGCACAGTGTTTTTGCTCAGAAGGCTGTGTGTATGCGTTTCAGAAGCAGTGCTGTAAACATACTTCTTGGTCAGTAGTGACTGAATCTTTCTTTGTCTGAAGTTGTTTCCTTCGAATACCGCCTCCCACACCCAACCCCCAATCCTGGACTTCTCTGCCAGGAAAAACAGAATCTGAGAGGGGGAATGGAGGGATGGTCTCTACTGTGCTAACATATATGATGTGAATTCCTATCTCCTTAAGTGGAAAGGGAGCCATGAGGGAGGCCATTGATCGGCAGTGGAATGTGGAGTTGGAGGATGGGCTAAGAATTGGGGAAATTAATAGACGCCTGGGAGTCAGAGAGCTCAGGTCTATTCATAGCTCTGCCTGAAATTTCCCCCGGAAAGCATTTCACAATCTTTGCATAGTTTAGAGCCTTTATTAGAAAACCCTTTTATCTGAGAATTGAAATGTCTGGGATTCATTCTCCTGTCTCACCAGGAGAGTGCACAGAAAGAGCTCAGATGGGAGTCAGACAAACAGGGGTTTGATATGGATAATAAGCTCTACTGCATAAGATTATTGTGAAGATTAATGAGATAAATGTACTGGTAAAGCACGCTAGCTGAGGCCTGGGACTCAATAACCTTTTAAAGTCAATAATTCTATTTTGCAAATGCAAAAGTCCAACAGAAACAGAGAGGTACAAAGCTAAAATATTTAAAACTTGAGACAGCCTCTATTCCTTGAATTTAAAAAAAGACAATCCCTAACTTTTCCTAACCACGCACTCTTGCACTGAGAGGTGAGTGAACTCCTAAAATGAAGTAATTATATTTAATATGTATTCTCGCCCTAACCGGTTTGGCTCAGTGGATAGAGCATCAGCCTGAGGACTCAAG
>JAAGEH010002528.1:42321830-42474929 GCA_011751065.1 Lasiurus cinereus | reverse complement strand
TGGGCGCGCGCTCCTGCTGCAGGTGGGTGCTGGGCGCGCGCTCCTGCAGCGCCGCGGGCTCCGGGAGGCCGCCTCCTCCGGCCGCGGCGGGGCCGGGCCGCTTGCCGGTCTTGCGCTGGACGTAGTCGGCCAGGGCGCTCTGCTGGAACTGCTTCAGCTCGGGCCCCGACAGGCTGAGCGTGGAGCAGGCCTTGCCGTCCCGCTCGAAGAGGCGGCGCCGGTCGGCCACCGTGCTCTCCGGGAAGCGCAGCGCCGCCGCCGCCGCCGCCGCCCGCGGTGGGCCCGGGGGTGCGGGCTCGGCCTCCTCCGAGACGCCCACCTCGTTCATCTTCTCGGGCTCCGAGTAGGAGCGCTTCTTCTGCTCGGGGTCCAGGCGTCGGCGGGGCCCCCTCCGGGCAGCAGGGGGCGCCGGCCGCTCGCCCTGCGCGGGGGTCACGCTGTGGCGCTCCCGTGGGATGTGCGGGGAAGCGGCCACCGGGGGGGCCTCCGGACTGCGCAGCCCCACGTGGGCCGAGGCCGGTCGCGGGCGCCAGGGCCTGGAAGCCGCCGCCGAGCCGGGCTCCAGGTCGCGGCGTCGGAAGGAGGTGGCCCCCAGCACGCGGCACTGGGCGTCCTTGATGCTGTTCCGGTACGCGCGGCTGAAGGGGGCGTCCAGCAGCACCGGCGACTCGGGGGTGCCGGGCTGGTGGTCCCGCCAGCGGGGGGCCTCCTCCTCGGCCTCGCTGAAGAGCTGGAAGGTGCTCTGGCTGCGGAGCAGGTGCGTGTCCCGCCGCGGGGGCTCACTGCCCCGGAGTGGGGAGCCCCGGCTGCCCTCGGCACCCCTCTTCAGCGGCTGCCCGTAAGGCTGCCAGGAAAGTTCTTCCAGCTTCGGGTCCCCATTTTTGAAGTGGTGCTCCCCATTGCCTAGGGGCTCGGTGGGTTCGGAAAAGGGGCTATTGGCGCTGGTCTCCTGGAAGTCATTCCTGGACGCCGGGGCCACCACCTTGGTGGGCCTGTAGGCATAGCCATTGGCGGAGCTGCCCACACTCGGGGGCCTCTGGCGCCCTTGCTCTCGCTGCTCGATCTTGGAGACCTTCTCCAGCACGGAGCAGTGCGGCTTCCCGTACTGGAAGCCGGGCAGGGCCGAGGCGCTGCTGGAGCTGAGCCTCCTCCGGCCCAGGCTGGACGTCTGCTGGTGCGGCGGCGGCGGCGGGGAGGGCGGCTCCTCGTGCCTCGCGTCTGAAAGTGGGAAAGAGGTCAGTGCACTGGTTTTCCCCTCAGGCCTGGGGCAGGAAACCGGCCGGTCCGGATGGCTCCGGTGATCGGGAGCCGCTTTCTTCCCGGGGCCCTCTGCCTTGGGGTTGCCTCCTACCTCCAGGCTGCTCTGCCTTCTTAGGCTCTCAGGAATGTTCTGGAGAGAGGAGAAGGCTGACTTGGTCTTGCCAAAGCTGCTCGCCGGGCTCTGGCTTAGGCCCTCTCTCTCCAGCCCCTGCTGGAGGTTGGCATTGTGGTCTTCCTGGAAATCGCCCTCCCAAAGCTCGGTGGGCCGGGAAGGTCTCTTGCCCTCGCCCACCGGCCAGGCCTGCGCCTGGGGGGGCTGGATGCGGTGGTAGTTAGAGGCTGGTTTGTGGCTGTGGGGGCTCCTTCTCTCACTGGGATGTGGGCTGTTGCCCTGGAGAGGCGAGAGACGCTTCTTCAGGGAGGTCTCCACATTTTCAGGCACGGACGGGAAATGGACTTTGAGGGGGACACCTCTGACTGGCGTTTCAGGCGTTCTCTCTACTAGGGACAAAGATTCATGCTCTAGGGGTGGATAGAAGGCAAACGCAGGTCTACTAGATGCATTTTGGTTTCCATTCTCATCCAGGGACGCTGTCTTGTCACAGGCTCCCTGAGGAGTCGTATATCCACTCTCCTTGGCCAGGGCAGGGTAGAGCGTGCCGTTACTGTTCGCGGAGGGCTGAGGCACCTGGGCAAAGTGTGGCTCCAGGGATGGTACCGGGTAGATGCCCGTCGGCAGCAGAGGCTGGCCGGGCTGGGCCTTCGGGGGATAATTATGCTTGGGCTTCACCGGGGGGCTGTTCTCTGGACTCTTCTCCAGCACAGTATGCAGCTGTTCCTCCACAAAGGGGCATTTCAGGGTGCCCGAAGCGTTTGCCTGAGGCCGACAGAACCGCTTCTGGTCCAGGCTAGACCAGGAGCTGGGCCGCTCTCGGTGCCGGAAGGCGGCGTAACTGTCACTCCGAGCTGGGGGCAGCGGAGCGCCCACTTTCGGAGGCAGGTTGTCAATGGCCGTCTCCAAGGAACTGGGGCCCTGCTGGCTCCAGGAGGGGGGCGGCCCTCTCCGGCCCCGAGGAACATGAGGCCCTTTGTCATAGCCCTCACTGTCTGCTGAGGCCTGGGCCTCCCTCCCTTGGAGAAGCAGGGCTGCCGGATTCACCTCGTACTCTGCGGAGACTCCCCTCTGGGGATCGTAGACTGTCTTGACATAGCGAATGTCGGCCTGCCTCATCCCTTCTAGGAGGCCGCCGGGGGCCGACGTGTCCACGGAGCCCGACCGCTCCCGGCCTGGGACGCAAGGGGGTGGGTACTCTAGGATGCTGGAGCTGGTGGAGAAGGAGCTGTAAGCAGAGTCCCTCTTGTTATGGAGGTGGCCGAGCTGGTCGATGCTGCTGGTGGACTTGGCGGGGGAAAGGAGGTGGCAGGCTGGGTATCCCCCACTGGGCTCCAGGCTCTCCATGCTCCCTTGGGAGCTGCACTGGTCAGGGCTCCGCCTCAGATAAGCATGGTCATAGTTGGAGAGGTCGCTTGTAGAGGAGCTGGAAGGAAGGAAGACAAAGCAGTCAGCACCACTGAGCTGTTTTATCCCTTAGGGTTCAGGCGCAGGATGCTGCTTATATTTACTCGGGCGCACGATGTTTGGTTTTTGGAAGGGTGGGTGAAAAAAAGCCATATTTGGCCTCCTTCTGCCTCCCTGTGCGCCGCTACCGGGAGTACTTGCCCAACACTGTCACCCGTGTGTGCTTCTAATCAGTCACCCAGGCTTGCCAGGGGAGGAACAGGGAGCACGGAAGGAGCCATGTAGCCTTCAGGCATCGGCAGCACACTCGTGTGATTTGCTATGTGCCAGAAAGACTGTGTGTGCCAACAAATGAGGGAGGTGGAGAGGAAAAAGGAGAGGAAGAGCAGGAAGAGTGAGCGACATCTGAAATTTTGTGTCTCTTGGGGCTATTTGTGGGAAGAAGAGGAAATGCTTAGAGATCAGGCAAGCGCATGGGTGAGGGAGACTGTGCATACATGTATACGTTTTTAGCTACTATCTTTCCTTTTTATGGAATTGAAGGCCTTCCACCCTGGCAACCTTCCTGGAATCTCAATTGTACTGGAGACTATTTGTGATGAGAAAGCTAAACATAAAGCTGAGAGAAATCCGACTCAGAAGAAAACGAATGGGACAGGGAACGAATGGGACAGGGAAGGAGAGGGAAGCTTTATACGAAGTCTGAATCATGACGCTCATCACCTAGGGGTGACCTTCCGAAGCCCGAGCGCAGCCTCTCACAGGTGTAGGAGGTGAGACCTCATTTGTGAGAGCCCCTCCCCCAGGCGGTTTTCAGAGCCTCGCTGGGGAAGGGGAGATGACTCTCAATCCTGGCACTGCACACCCTAGAAAGTTGTCTCAACACAAAATTCCTTATAATTAGCTTTAATGATAAACTTAGACTATACTTTACCCAACATGTTGGGGGCGGGAGGGCATACAGGAAGGAGTAAGTGGTTCAAAAATCAAACAGCATGCCGAGACCGGTTTGGCTCAGTGGATAGAGCGTCAGCCTACAGACTGAAAGGTCCCAGGTTCGATTCCAGTCTGGGGCATGTACCTTGTTTGCGGGCACAACTCCAGTGAGGGGCGTGCAGGAGGCGGCTGATCGATGTCTCTCTCTCTCTCATCGATGTTTCTGACTTTCTATCCTTCTCCCTTCCTCTCTGTAAAAAAATAAAATATTAAAAAAAAAATCAAACAGCAGCCTCCATGGTTCAAATGTTTGTGACTCACAATTCTCTAAAGAAGGGAAAATCACTAGGAGCTCTTGCCTAAGAGTTTCCACTTTTACATGAATAGGCACTTACGTACTATTAAAGTTTACGGAGCTATTATTATATTTCTAGGTCTCGACGTAAGTAAATATGGTGTCTTGGTTGGTTGAATACATATTGATGCATAATGGCTCGATTCTTTCCAGAGTATATGGTGAGAGTCTAGAAGGACCATATTCTGAGTCAAAACTGGTGCTGGAATTCAAGGAAAAGAAAACTATATTTTTAGCGACTAACTTTAAGAATGTAACTTCTTTTTTAAGAAATATGTTTTTCATGATTTTAGAGAGAGAGGAAAACATTGACCAGCTGCCTCCTGGACGCACCCTACTTGGGATCAAACCTGCAACCTGGGCTTGTGCCCTGACCAGGAATCCAACCGGGGACCTTTATGTTCATGGGACAACGCTCAACCACTGAGCCATTCCAGCCGGGCCCAGGTGACACTCTTAATAGTGGGTAAGAAGAACCTGTAATGAAGGTCTCCAGTCCTATACAGAAATAGCCTTACCATCAAGATGAATGTGTCAGCATTCTTACTGTGGTCTGGCTACTTTTCCAACCTCATTTTCTATTGCTTTCCTTCTTGCTCAAACGAAAGGGTGTCAGAGGGACGCCGACAGATCGATGCAGCACTCCAGCATGATGGCTTCCTTACTAATGCAAATCCGTGAAATACATCCCATCTCAGGTCTTAACAGCCTTTGTACTCACTGTCCCCACCACGTAAAATGCTCCTTACCGGGCTCACTCCTTCCTTTATTTGTCTCTGCATCAGAGAACATCTGGAAGTCACTATCTAAAGAGCACATCTTCTCTCCTTACTCCCTGTAACTCTGCTTTATTTTCTTCATAGCACTAACCAAACTTGACATGTTGCATTCTCTGTTTTGTGTGCTAAAAAAATATGTTCTAAGTACTTAAAATAGCAAAAAGCACAAAACAAGTGTATGAAAAAAGATCTCCTAAAGTGTGTTTACTGAAGATTAATTGCTTAGCTGATCAAATATGTTTTAAAAATACTGGGCTAAATAAGTTAAACAATTTTATTTACTTCAAGGCTTCTGAGTCTTCAATAAACTATTGTTCATGGAATGTTCTGAAAGGAAAATACACTAAGCAGTATTATCTAAACTTAAAATTGACTCTAGAAACTTTTTCCGAAGGGCATGTAATGGGTTATTATTCCATGGAACACATCTTGGAAAACAAGTTAAGTATTACAGGGTGGGGGCTTTTTATGTCTCATTCATCTGAAATAGAGTGGGTACTCTGTATGTATTTGCTTGAATGAACAAATCAATGGACAGATACTGGAGTATTTTAATACTGTTATTTTATCCTCTTGTGAGGGGACTGGACTGAGAGACTTGTTTAAAATGTTTTTATTGATTTCAGGGAGAGGAAGAGATAGAAACATTGACCAAGAGAGAAACATCAATTGGCTGCCTCCTGTACACCCCCTATTGGGGATAGAGCTTGCAACCTGGGCATGTGCCCTCTTTGGGAATCAAACCCGTGACCTCCTCTATGGGACACGCTCAACCAAGTGAGCCACGCCAGCTGGGCTGGACTTCTCAAGGTCTCTTCTAAAGTACTTTAATAGTTTGGGGCCACTGCGTGAGATTTCTGTAGGACAGCACAAAGACAGTGACAAAGGTCTGACAGAGAGCAGCAGAAATACAATTTCAGTGAAATCCAAGTCAAGTTTGCAGATAGCAAAGCCTTCCATCTCTTTGTATTTCTCCCTCCTTCTCACCTCACGCCTGCTTCCACCCCCTTCCTTGAGTTCCCTCCTTCTCTTGCTTCTTAATGAGAAACAGATGCATAAACTTAGAACTGCGATTGGGTTTCTGGAACGAAAGAGAGGCTGTCAGAGGGACACCGACAGATTGATGCAGCACACGAGACCACTAGATGCCACTGTGCTCCTCCGAAAGGCACCTGGAGCACTTCTCCAGGACAGCCGCCACTGTCAGACACTCTGGGCAGAGCTTAGTGTTGGGGAGGAGCCTCTGCCAGAGCTGCAAGCCCGAGCCATGGAAGGATACGAGTCATGGACGATCTGGCTGGGGTAGAAAGAATCCACATGTCCGTCACATTGTGGGTAACCTGAGTTTTCCTTTCTCCCTCTGTACACCACAGTCAAGCCTCAGGGGAAGCAGGGTGATAGACACAGTCAGGACAGATCCACCTGCCTAAACCCCTCCTGAGAGCGGGATGGAGAGGCGGAAACATGGAGAAGCGCAGCCTTCAGAATATTGCACTTCTGATGCCAACTCCACCCTACTCCTGAGGCCTCTTGGAGCTCCACAGTCACTGCTAGCATTTGTTCTAAGCACTCGATGCAATATCTTACCTCTGCCTTTGGGCTGGCATGTGTTTTAGGTTGCAGAGTAATTCCAGATTTAGGAGCCTCTTAAAATTAGGGGGTTAGGAGGCTCCAAAGAACCCATTGTTTAGGGCAATCTGTTAATATACACTTGCATTTTATAAGTGTATGCTGGGTGATGCCATTAACTTTGAAGTTCATTACCAGGTTTCACTGGGCCTCTGATAAGTCTTCAGCCTAATTATTATAACTAATGGTCATCAGGAATTACACTAAATGCTTTACAGGTTATTTTGTTTAATCTTCACGATGTTCCATTGAGAGATACAGTATACATTTCATTTTACAGATGAGGAAACCAAGATCAAAGAGGTCACACAATTTGCTCAGGCTCATGCAGTAGGAGGTGAAGTTGAGACTTAAGCTTATGTCTGACTTAAAATACCCAGTACCTTACCATAATCCTGTCCCTCCTCCATATCGTTAGCTCCAAACATCTCACCTTCTAAAGGCCTTCAACCCTGCATGCCCAACGAGCAAAACCACTGTGGGGCTGGGGCTCTGTTCTCTGAGCACAGATGGCTCAGATGGCGAGAATGAATCCCATCAGGGTTACCCTCTGATCTCCCTACTATTACCCTTATCCAGACCTTCCAAAAAGTGGTCCAGCACCAGAGCCTGACTCCCTGAGATCAGAAGATGAATTCCAGTCTTTATGGATTCCAATTCTGCAAAAATGCAGGGGAATCCTAACTTAGCAGAAAGGACATTAAGTGCTGAGAGAAGAAGTATGTCAGTATTTCTAGTGCAACTGAGAAATGTATGAGAATCAGCAGACCCAATGAGTATCTCAAATAACTAGCCAGAGCTCAAAATAATGCTGTCCTGGCTTCACACTACCCTGGCCAAGGAGATCAAGATGAGTGCAATATTAAGAGGATGAGGAAGGGACTGAGTAGATGGGTTTCATACTCAGGGTAAATGGAAGAAAGTGTTCTCAAAGCAGGAAAAAAAAAATGTCCTTTCAGGGAACAGGACATTTGAGGGAAAGAAACCCCTGGGTCTCAGCTTTGGCCACTTACCTGGAATGGTAGCTTTGGGGCCAAGGAGTGCCAATCGTGCCCTGAGATATTTGCATCATGCTGGCATTGGGTTGGTTCTCCTCAATTTTTGTTGAATGCCAAGAGTGTGGTCGGCCTGTAGGTTCGCTGCGCCTGGAGAGAGACAGGAAAGGGACCCCCAACATCAGCAGCATTCTCAGCTGAGTCTCTTCACCAATGTGATTTATGCATTTGAACAAAGAATGCTGTCTCCTTTTCCTCAGAGATTAAAAAAAAAATCAAATAAATAGCAGAAAGTAGATTATACTGCTTATTTATCTTACCATTGTTACTTTCTGCTTTTCAATATTTTCATTTTCATTTTGACAAAATTTCAACCTAATATACAAATGTAGTGAACTTAGTACGAAGAGTTCCCACATAAACCCTAGTGCACTGTTAGTAAGAATGCAAATTAGAACAGGAGCAGTGAGAACAGAGGCTCTTCAAATAATTAATGTTAGAATTATCTAGCCACCCACTTCTGGGTATATATCCAAAGAAATTAAAATCAGGATCTCATAGAGATAGCTGTACGCACATGTTCATTACAGCATTATTCACAATAACCAAGACATGGAAACAAACCTAAGTATCCATCAACAAATGAATGGATTAAAAAAAAAGTGGCATTATATATATTCAATAGATTACTAACCAGCCATAAGAAAGAAGAAAATCCTGCCATTTGCAACAAATCGAATGGACCTGAAGGGCATTATGTCCAGTGCAATAAACCAGAGAAAGACAAATACTGTATAATATCACTTATATGTGAAATCTAAAAAAGTCAATCTCAGAGTGGTGGTTAGATGTTGGGGGAGGAGGAGGGATTTTGGTCAAAGGGTATATATTTCACGTTAAAAGATTAATAAATTCCGCCCTGGCCAGTGTTGCTCAGTTGTTTGGGAATTGTCCCATGCACCAGAAGGTTACCAGTTCAATTCCAGACCAGGACACGTTCCACATTGTGAGCTTGATCCCTGGTAGGGGCCAATGGATGTCTCTCTCCCCCTCTCCCTTCCTTTCTCTCTAAAAATACAAAGTATTTTTTTTTAAAAGATTAACAAGTACTGGGGGTGAACATAGAGCAAAGTGATTATAACTAATAACATTGTACCAAGTACTAAAGTTGATACAATGAAAGTTGCTAAGAGAGATCTTAAATGCTCTCACTACCATAAAGAATGGTAATTATGTGATGGGACGAAGGTGGTAGCTAACCCCATGGTGGTCACCACATTTGCAATTTACAAATGTATTGAATCAACACGTTGCACATCTTACACCTGCACAGTGTTATCAACTGTATCTCAATAAAGCTGAGGGAAAGAGGATGCCCACATAACCTTCGTCTACATTTCATACATGTTAACGTTTTATGCTATGTTAATTTAAAGCACACAGAGTTGTTTTGGTCTTTCTTGGCCACGGTTTATCAATACATAAAGACAGGAGGAGTAATTCTTTCCCAGCTCCCAAGGATAACGCTTCCTGGGGAGTTTGAAGTCCTCTGTCATAGAGCCTGAGGCTGGATAAATGCTATTACTTTAATTTCTTAGTAAGAACTACATGACACCAGCAGCTGGCTACCTTGGTGACAACACTGCTCCAAGTTACATAAGCAGTATAAACAACAAGACGCTCTCCAAAATAGCTTCTCATTTTGAAAGTCAATGACTTCAACTTTGAAACATCCTGCCATTCTAACAAAGACTGGACGAAGCCAATGGGAAAAAGTGGGTGTCCCTCAGACTGCGAGACTGAAGAATGGACTTGGAAGGAGGATTGCACTACTATAGAAGGCCAGAGTCCAGAGAGTGGCTGTGCTTTATTTTTGGCAGAAAAGTGAGGTGAGCGATCAGCATTTATTTCACCCTTAGAAGTTCTGACAGGTAAGACTGTAAGGGAATTTTTCTGCAGTTTAGAGACACTTTGGAGATCTAGGAATCCACTTGGATATGTTGCAGATAAAGCTGTATAGCCACATATTACTTTTCTATGAAAACATACATTGACTTTTGTAATATAAATGAGAAATCATTCCCCTGATGCCAATAAAACTTCACATACTAAGTACATCAGAATAATACTAGCCCAGTGTTAGGAGACGTGGGTGCTCACCCTGCATTTCTTTTTCTTTTTTTTTAAATATTTTATTGATTTTTTTACAGAGAGGAAGGGAGAGGAATAGAGAGTTAGAAATATCGATGGGAGAGAAACATTGATCAGCTGCCTCCTGCACACTCCCTACTGAGGATGTGCCCACAACTAAGGGTACAGGCCCTTTGACCGGAATTGAACCTAGGACCCTTGAGTCCTCAGGCCGACACTCTATCCACTAAGCCAAACCGGTCAGGGCTCACCCTGCATTTCTTATTAGCCTGCCACATGATCCTGTGAAAGCCACTTCACCACCAGAAGTCTTTGTTGCTCTAAAAAATGAAGACATTAAGCAAAGAGGCTGGGTAAACCCCATTTTAATCAGAAGTAACTTTAAGATATATAAGAAAGACAATGAAGGACTTGCCGAGAAAGATAATGATTTAAAAAAAATACATATATTTCAACTCTGAAGAAAGGTTATGGTGATAGGAAACTTAGCTTGTGTGGCACAAGGGATACAGACACGTAAGATTTTCAGCAGTCAGTCACTACATATTTATTGAATTGAAGGAGCCTATAGTCTTAACCACTCTGAGTTTCCTCATCAGTAAAAGTCAGATTGTAACCATCTATTTATAGTGGGTTTTTTTTGTGTGAAATTAAAAAAGAAATAATGTTCTTGACCTATAGTAAGAGCTCAATAAATGTGGAGAATAATTATCCTCAGTCATTCATTATGATTGAGCTGATGAAGACACGAAAGCGGCTAGGGAGACACGTCAGTCAGAGAGAAGTCAATCAGAGATCTCCAATGTAGGACAGAAAGGGGAGAAAGAAGCTGAGTGAACAGAAGAGAGGGGAATGGGCAGGGACTATTGATGGAGGTGAATCAGCCAGCTCTGAGCCCCCAGTAAGATCACGAATAACTAAGTGTAACTATCCTTGGCAGAGGCTGCCCTAAGACTCCCTGTGGTCACAGCCCGAGGGGCCCTGGCCATGCTTGTGAGGCAGGGAGCTGCGGGCGGTGGCTGTGACATCTAGTCGGGAGGTAATCCCAGGCCCAGAGGGAACAGACCCTGCTCACCTGGAAACCAGGAAAGACCTGAAGGAAGTAGTGGCACAGCCGAGCTCAAGAGAGGAAACAGGATGCAAAACCAAGAGACCAACAATGAAACCCAATACATTACAATTTCCCTGTCTCCTCGCCCCATAGCTCTAATCATCATAACAGAGCCCAGGTAAGCCAGGCCACAGCTTGTAGAAATTTAGGAGTCACAAAACACAAGGTCTTTGAGAAAAGATATGCCGCTGGGGAGAATGCACAGGGAGACAAAAGGAAGTAGTTTAAGGTTGGGTCTTTGAGAACTCTCACTATTTAGGGGCAGGGTGATAGGGAAAAATCCCCAAAAGGAATATCCAGAAAAGGAGGTAAACCAGAAGAGTTATGGGAATCTCAGAGACTCCTAGTGGGGAGAACAAGGAGAGGGAGCTGTCACCACCTCCGGCTGCTACGGAGAGGTGAGTCCAACGAGGTACACGCAGGTCCATTGGATTTGACAACCAGTGAGCCTTTGCATTGGAGTGACGGGCAGAGCCTGATGTGGGCTGAGAGCGAATGAAAGAGAAGATGGAGACCACAAAGCCATTTAGAACACACACCTGGTTCTAAAGAAAAGATGTTGGTGACGGGGAGGTGGAGGGGAGGGAGGCCGGGAGGGCCGGGGGATGAAAAGGTTTTGTCTTAGATGTTTGGTTGTACACAATGGGAAGTATGAGCAAGTTTATGAGACAGAGTGAACACATGCCACATGCGCACAAGAAGGTACAGGGTAAAGAGAGGATGACACTCCTTGAGGCTCAGGAGGAGGAGGAAGGAGGAAGGGCTGGCACACAGGTGGAGGCAGAGGGTATAATCTTCTGTGGACTAAAGCCTGTCCCACGGAGATGAGAAGCAAGGAGCAGGTAAGACACTGATGCTCATAGCATGAAAGGGAGGAACCTGGAAGGGAGGTCACAGCCCATGCCCTCTGTTCTCATGATGAAGCCACGAAGAGAGGAAAGTGAGGGGGGTGATGTGGTGGGTTAGGGCTCACGGGACAAGGTAAATGAGAGCCAGAAGGGTTGAAACTGGTTAGAGGTATTTAAAAGAAGAACAACGACTCAGACATGGTTTCCGCCCCAAGGAGCTTACATTCTGGTAGGGAGAACAAATGAAGTAGTTCCCACAGGAAATAATAAATCGTAAAGAAATAGTTCCTACTAGAGATAAAACAAGTGCCCAAGATGTGCAATGCCAGGACAGCAAACCAACCTAGGAAGCTGGTAACTGTTCACCTTGGGGTGAGGTGGGGTGGGGTGTATGGGTTTCATCACAGGCTTAATACATTAACAACAGTGATTTTGAAACTATTCAAAAAGTCCTAAAAACAACAACAACAAAAAAAACCCAACAAAACAAAAAACAACACCCTTTCTTTTGGTCACAGAACAAATGTTGAGAAAAGGCTTCAGAGATAAGTCTTTGTTTTATAAGACTCTCCCAAATGTACAGTTAAGTGATGAAATGAAAGAAACAATGAAAAAGATGATCTAAATATAGCCCAACGCTCCTGCCTTGCCAGGGGGAGTATAAATGGGTACTGAGTAAAGAGCAGTTTGTCACAACCTAACAACAACAAAAAAAGTTTTTTAATAACACGTCTATCAAATGCAAAACAACCTAAATGTTCATCAGTTGCAGAAAGTTAAGTCAGTGTAGTACATACATATAATGGGATATTTAGGTGACTATTAAAAAATGGGATAGCTCTATACATATCGATATAGAAATATCTCTAAAATGTATGGTTAAATGACAACAGTAAGGTATAGAACTTGTGTTCAGTACCCTCAAGTATGTGGGGGAAAACATACATAATCACCTATATATTTATTACTGTAAAGAATATTTCTGGGCTCTGGCCAGTAGCCCAGTTAGTTAGAGCATCATCCTGATATACCAAGATTGTGGGTTCAATTCCTGATTAGGGCATATACCCGAATCAACCAATGAATGCAAAAATAAGTGGAACATATTGATGCTTCCCTCCCTCCCTCCTCCTCTATCCCTTTCTCTCTCTAAAATCAACTTTTTAAAAAGAATATTTTTGTAAGAATACTTGAGAAACTAGAAACAATGACTGTCTCTACAGAAGAAAACTTGTTTTTCACTATATTTCCTTTTGTAACTTTTGAACTTAAGGAATTTACATTCTGGTAGGGAGACCATGTACATGTAATATGTATTAAAAAGCAAAGTACTTTTCAAATAGTCTCTCATTTTAAAAATATACTTCATGTATCCTGAGATACCCCAAAAATTCAAACAGCTGGTTCATTGACTTTTTCAGTGATGCAAATAATTTAAATAAGCATTCCTAAAGAGCACAGCATGCTTTTTACATTTTGGGATCACTTTGATCTTTACAGAGATAAGGAAATATTTTTTAAAAGTATGTGACATCATGAGTCAGAAGACAATTTAATTTTTAATTTGAGCAAACTAAGTTTTGCATGTGGGTGTAATTCAAACAGAGCCCTTTTGTTGCATTCCCAACCACAGACAAGGAAGCTTTACTGCGTGGGATGGGTAGCCTGGTGAAACTGGAACGAGCAAGTGACACAATGTCCTTCCTTCAATGATTTTTGTCCTAACATAGAGAGATTCAAGAATGCAAAGCATATTTCTGAGAAATCTACAGTTCACGCTGTATTCACTGACCACCACCTATGTGCCTTCTACTTGCTGAATTATTGTTGGAGCTCTAGGAGGTCACAGATGGTCTCAAGGAATTCATAATTTTGTTGGGGAGTCTTAGACACGCACACAAAAATACTAAGCAGAATCAGAGAAGTGTTCATTCAAAAATATTTGAGTGCCTAAGTATCAAGCACCATGCTGGGCACTTGATCTTTACATGATACAGGACTACTAATGAGAAAATTAGGTAAACAAGAGATTAAGCAACTTGTCCAGTCACAAGAATACTGGGAACCAGAGGGTATTTAAATGCCAAAGTCTGTGCTCTTTTAAGCAATGAGCATTATAAGGAGGTGGGCAGAGTAGGAAGATGGGCAATAAGCAAGTAAGCTGAATGGGGATCAAGCCCACAACCCAGGCATGTGCCTTTGACCGGAATCGAACCCGGGACCCTTCAGTCCGCAGGCTGATGCTCTATCCACAGGATATTTTTATGCAGTTACAAGTGCTCGGAAGGAAATAAAACAGGATAAGGTGGGATTGTAATTAAGAGTACTGCTTTGGGTTAGGCACAGCTTCTTTGAGAGAGTGCATTTGAGCCCAAGATGTAAATGATAAGAAATGGTCAACCAGGCAAAGAGCTATGTATGGGCAGATAATTTAACACAGAAGGCACAACGAATGCTCAAGTCCTCAGGCAGGAGTGAATTTGGGGTTTGCTAGAAGCAGGACAGCGTGGCCAAAGCCTCATGAGTGAAGAGCAGATGGTGGGAAAAGTCATCAGATCAACCTGGGCCACGGAGGTGATGGAGGCATTTAGGACACAAACACCAAAAAGCTGGTGCTGCCCGTGATCAAGAATGGGGTCTGCAGTTAGCTAAAAGGCTCCGTGGGGCATGGGATTCAATGACGTTGAAGGGTTAGTATGATCTGGATAAATAGAGAGAGTAACAACACGACTGTCTCTTAGAAAAAATTCTAAGAGCTAGAATTAATTTTTTTTTATGTTGTTATTTGATAAGCTGCTTCGCCTGAGATGTTGGGCTCTTCTGGGAGCACTATATTACTGAACCAGGCCAGTTATCAGCTGGGCATGAGTTGAATTTCCAAGGATACAAAAGATACTCAACTATCAGTACTACCAAATAAAACGTCCTCTTTCCTAATGCACCTACTACTAACCCACACCCTGACACCTGCCTGCCCAGCCATCATTGGTTCAGTGCACAATGACATAACAGAAGGCAAAGTCCACCCTAACAAGGTTCTAGTTTAACTCCTTCCCTCAAACAAAGAAAACAAGAAAGAAAGAATACAATATATCCTGTAAGTTCTGTTACTTAAGGATCTTCTTGAGTGTTGCTACTATTGCTCTCCTAATTTTCCTCATCTCATTTTTAAAATTATCAAATCGAATATATAAAAGTATTCAGGTTAATATAAAGAACATCTTTGTGCTGATCACCAAAACTGATCAAATCTTAATATTTTCCCCATATTTACTTTGTCTTTTTTTGATTGATTTAATTCACATACTTAAAAGTCAATGAACATTTCCTAGCTCCTCCCCCAATTTCTACTGTCCCCTACAGGTAACCACTGTGGCTAATTTCCTATGCATCTTCTCCAATATTTTCTGATGCAAATTCAAGCAAATATGAATATGCTTGACCCCTTATTTCACCCCTTTCACAAAAGGAACTAAATGTGGTGTAACACCTTGTTTTTTAAGAACTGAATACATACTGTAGAACACTATCTCAGTACTCACAGAGCTTCCTCACGTGTTTTTTTCCAGTTAGCTGCCTCATGGTACCCTACCTACTGTGTGCATATATCATGCTCACTTAACCAGACCCTTTTTGTAGATGCTTTCTGATGTCTAGTCTTCTGCTATTGCAAATACTGCTTCAACGAATAACCATATCCATACACTATCTTCTACTTATGCTAACTTATCTTGCAGAAACTCCTAGAAGTGTAATTGCTGGCTCGAAGTAAAATGAACTTGCAATTTTAGTAAATATTGCTAAACTGGAGGCCCGGTGCACAAAATCCATGCATGGGTAGGTTCCTAAGGCCTGACCGGCGATCAGGGCCGATCGGGGCCTTCCTTACGGCTGCCAGCTGGGGCATTCCTTTGTTCCATGCCGGCCCCTGGTGGTCAGCACATGTCATAGCAAGCCATCAGTCTCCTGGTCAAACTCCCATGGGGATAATTTGCAGATTAGGCTTTTATATATATAGATGGCCCCTGTCACACTTTAAAGAGGAGACAAACTCAATATCAACAATTAAATGTCACTGTACAGGTAATTTGGGTAAGATTATAATTACATCTTCATTAGTATAAAAGAATAGATGATTCCTATTTGAACAATAATGACTTTTTGGCATTTCCTGTTTAGAGGAAAATGATAGGCCCCAAATATGATGATGATGATGATGATGATGATGATGATGATATACAGCAATTGAAAACTGTGAGCAAGTCAAATTATCCTGAGCTGAGCTGCACTCATAACATGTTTCATTTACAGATCCAGAAGGAACTCTGGAATAAAAGCCATCCCATACTGAGGTACATTTTCTACAGGTTCAGAGGAAACAGAAAAGCTCTAAAGAATTTTTAAAGAGTTGAAAACGCCTATCACCTTCAAAAAAAAAGTGGTAACTGTCCCTAACACAGTTGGCAAAGACATTATTTTGAGAAATCCTTTTGCCCTTTATAGCACCCCTCACCTTAGTTTCTATGGCTTCTACGCCTATACCACAGACTTTTTAGAGTCACAGAAAAATCTACCAAGCAAACTTTTTCAATTTCAAACTTTTATAATTACCTCAATAATATATCTCTGTCTTTAAAAAGTGGCTCAGCCCTAGCTGATTTGGCTCAGGGGATAGAGTGTTAGCCTGTGGACTGAAAAGTCCCGGGTTTGATTGCAGCCACATGCCTGCATTGTGGGCTCGATCCCCAGTGTGGGGCATGCAAGAGGCAGCCAGTCAATGATTCTCTCTGATCATTGATGTTTCTATCTCTCCCTCTCCCATCCTCTCTGAAATAAAATATATATATATTTTTAAAAAGCGACTCAGTGGCTAGAAGTATGCATTAGGTAATATAATCCTATAGCAACACACAGTCCTTTCTGGAAAGAGTTCTTTTTAAATGTCACATCCCAATAATGTGCCCCTGGGGACTTTTGGCTTTGACAATGGACTTACAAGGAAGAGTGAAGTCTGCTAATAGCGTAAGACTTTAACATCTAAAAATCAGCATAAAAGTTAAAAAAAAAAAAGACAAAAAAAAAACACCACCAATCCCACACCTTTCCTATAAGATACTTTACCCCATTCCTCCAGAAATGTACCAACATTCTTTCACTATTTATCTCCTTACCATCCTCCATTCTGAAATATTATTTAAAGATTAAACCTCAGTGATAACCACACCAAACTATTACTGTGAAAGAGAAGGACCAGCAATGGGGGTGCATGTCTTACTTCATCACCAGAGGCTGATGATGTTGAAATGTTCTTTTTCTTAGTATTCCCCTTTCAACCTCCTCCCCTCAACTCTGCCACACACAGAGGGACAGTCAGCTCTCCTTCCCACACATCAGCGCTGGCATATAAGTCATGGCAGAAGTTAATACCAGCACTGTAATGTCTTTGATCTGTAACAGCATTTGTCTTTGTCTTTCACTGACTTTCAAACTCCATTACGACAGAACAGCACAGTGTAAATGAATAGCGTCCACGCCATCAATAAATAACTTGGTGTTCTCAACTCTCAGATGGGAACCAGGCATTTTATTAGTTGGAGGAAAGAGGGGACTGACTTCTGCTGATTTCTTTAGATATCAGATATTATCATTTTAGAATATTTTACTACTGTACATTGAATATGTTGCGAGAGTTTGAACAGAAGAAATCACTTTCTTGCTGGCTTGTTATCTTTCATACAAAGATACATGCAGACACCCATAAATCTCCTGGTTCTCAGAAAGGGTCAGTCAGAGTTGCAGAGAAACTAGAAATATTGTGTGTGCCCCTAAATTGCTGCTTTTTTTTAAAGGTAAAGTTGTGTTGGGGGTCACCCAGAAGGCCTCTGTTGGACAAATGGGGAGTGGTTCAGCAGGACGCCGCAAAAGGTGTGCATGGCTCTTCCGGTCCACTTAGTGGGCTGAGGGAACCCCACACTGGCTGCAAACACACCTTCTTAATGGATAAGCCCACAGAAGTCTGTGCTGTTAGGGTTTGAAGAAGTCCAAACACCCACCCAGATATTTCAAAATCTAGCTAATTCATTTTTATATAACTGCCAAAACAATAGGGTTTTCGTGTGAGGCAGGAGGCCAACATTTATGTAGTGATTTTTCCTCCCAAACACCACTCCATTAAACAAAACAAGTAAGTGCCCCTAAACCTCTAACACTAAAGAAACTCAATCCTCTTTCAGAATAAATTTGATGCATTATAATGTTTTCCTTTTTCCTCATTTAGAGGAAGAGGCCACAAATAAAAAAATTAAAGGCAATAACAGAGAAAAGAACAGAAAACATTAATTTTAGACAAAACTCTGAAACAATGGTCTAAAGGAGAATCTATATTTCAAAATCATACTGGAAAAGAACTATTCATTAAAAATAAAGCTTTCAAGTAACATTGAAACCTTAATAAAAGAGCAGTGAATTTTGTAAGGCAGAGAAGCTGAAAACTTGCTCCGACTCCTTACCTACCAATACATCCACGTTAAATCTTACAACAAGAAGTTTAACCTTCACGAATACTCACTCATAACCTGACACTGTTGGGGAGAAAAATAATAAAATTCAGAAGAATGCTCTCTGTTACTTTCAAATGAAAGAATAGCAAATAAAAACTTGAAAAACCAGCCCTATGATCACTCTCTCTGTGTGAGTTTTATAATATAAGGAGTCTATTTTCTTTTTCACCCTTTACAAGGTGTAATAATAATAAAATTAAGTGCCCATAACAAATATTCACATCATCTTGAGATCTAGAACATTATTATGACTATTGTAGCCACCTGTTCCTTTAAATAAAAGGCATCCTTAGAAGTAAGCATTGGCCTTAAGCATAACTCTGAACAAAAATTTTGAATTAAGATGATAAGGATAAAAGCTGAACTTTGTGAATAAAGGAAAAGATAATCAAGAATTTAAACCTTTAATGAGAACAGAGTTAAAGAATGTAAGACCAGTAATGGCAATCAACACTTCTTTTCATGTAAACTTGAAGGTGCCTGAGAAGATTGTATACCTTTTCTTTAAAACTGAGAATATATTCATGGGTTTCATTTCTTTATGCAAATGTTGGCAAGGAGAATAGAGAACTTAGATAAGTAGCCTTTCCCTGTGAGAAATAGAAACGGTCTGAAATCCCCCAAGGAAATGGGGAAGTAAATCCGTATAGTACACAATACAAAGCAATTGCTAATTTGAATGAGATTAAAAGGCATTCTAGCCCTGGCCGGGTAGCTCAGTTGGTTAGAAAATCATCCTGCTACACCAAGGTTGTGGGTTTGATCCCTGGTCATGACAAGAATCAACCAATAAATTCATAAGTAAGTGGAATAACAAATTGATATTTCTCGCTCTCCCCCTTCTTCTCTGTCTCTAAAATCAATCAATAGAAATAAATATATAAAAGCTGCCCTAAATAGACACATCATACAAAAAATACAGAGACAGTATATGTGGGAGAGAGAATAATTGAAAATCCACCCCCTCCCATAAATATTAATAGTACACTGGCTTACATGAGGTACAATAATTTTCATGACAATTTAGAGAAATGGGCTTAAACTTAACATGAGGTTGACTATTTTTCTTTATAAACGGATATAGCACAACATCAGACAAACACCTGTGATAGGCTTGTTGATTGAGAATTCTACCATGAAAGAACTAAATCTTATTCTAATATAAGAGTGGCCTTACCTTGTGGCAAATAGAAACATCCTAGATAGCAACCCTCTGGCCACCTGAATGTCATATTCAGGGTGGTAAAAAGCCATTGTACCTGCTCCTGCTCTTTCTGCTCCTCCCACACAGCCTGAACCACCCTGAACTCGCCAAGTTTAGTGCCAGTGGGAGGGATCTCACGCCCAGTCACCTCTGTAAACTGGCCAATTAAAGTTCAATTCCTGCTCTAGAAGAGGGAAGACAAATGGGGAGCAGCTCAGCAGGGCACAGCCGAGTAATTTTTCCTGAGAAGAATCATCATCTTAGCATGCAGCTTAAAAATGCCAGAATTCTGTTTTGCAGGCAGGAAGAAGAGGGAAGCAAGAAAAATCATCTGCAGATAAAAATTCATCAAAAAAAATCAGGAAGTTTCCTTGATCTTCTCTGCTAAACCCACACCCTCCTCCACATGCAAAAATGTCCGTGTCTGCAAAAGGGAGTTAATTGCTTTAAGATTCTTTGGGAGGCTACTAGAGAACAGAAAGCATTAATTTTTGGGAAGCTACTAAAGCAAGGGTTCCATACCAACATCCACCAAGGCCTCCTGAGCCTCGAGTCCTGAGAGCACAAAGTCAGTATCATCAGGGAGGCAGACTCATTCATTGCCCAGGAAAGTGCAAAGTGCCTGCTGAACTAACCTTGCTGCTCAGGGAGAGTGAATTAGCAGTCGAGCCCTGAGTTTCTATCATCCGTTCATCTTGATTTACTTGATGGAGCACAAAGCGAGTCACCACATATGGGTAAATGCTTAATAATTAGATGCGGTCATTATTAGCATGATGGCGGTGACTGGTGGTGGAGGGCGAAGAAGGGATGCGAAGTTCATGGAGGAAAGCACTGGCTCGGAAAGTCTTGAGTTTTAAGCTAGAACATTTTGTCTCCTTTACCAACTCAGTTTAAAGAGAAGTTTCTGCTAAGGTAAGTTAGATAACAAGATTCCTAGTAAAGTAGATATGAGAGAAGATATAGAAGGATGGGATTGGATCTGTGAGATTAGCAAGCCCTGGGCCACTAAGACCCCCCGTCCCCCTGTTCTCTTTTAAAATAACTTTAAAAAAAATGTTACTGCTTTGAGAAAGAGAGAGAGAGAGAGAGAGAGAGAGAGAGAGAGAGAGAGAAACATCAATTTGTTGTTCCATTTACTTATGTATTCATTGCTTGTTTCTTGTATGTGCCCTCACTGGGGATTGAACCCACAACCTTGGTGTATTGGGTCAATGCTGTAACCAACTCAGCTACCCGGCCAGGGCCCAAGATTCTCTGTCTTAAACTTGGTTGTCTGGCTGGCCCCTGTATACACCTGGGGAAGACAGATTGTTCCTTTTGCTCTTTTCTTATAAATAAGTGAGAAATACTTCCTGGCTTTTTCCCACCCCCCATGAAAAGGGAGCTATATATACCTGTGGCCCACTGGACTTGGAATTGGTTCATGGGGTGACCCAAGCACTTTTTAATTCCAAGATCAGTGTATAGGCTTCCACGATTTGTCACACTTGCTCAAAGCCCACTTTCAACTTCCTGTCTCAACATCTGTAAGACCCTTAGATGATAAGCCTATCATGTCTGCTCTCCGTATCTGAAGAATCAGACAGCAGCATCTTACCTCTTTCCATATTTCAAACCGGGATTTAGACCAGAGCCGGTTTGAAAGAGCTCCCAATGACCAAATCTGGAACAATAAAGTAAGCAACAGCAGTCCTGGATTATAACCCACAAAATATGACTGATACGCGAAGGAATCCTTACTGATATAAACAGCTGACTAAGTAAATAAGTGGGGGAAAGAGACAGCTCTTCCTTACAGAAGAATTCCAATGAGTAAATGTAGAAGGAAATATAGACTCATCTTTAGAGCATTCCAGTAAGAATGGTTGCAGACAATTCTACGGATGGGAATTCAAATCAGTGGAAGAAAAGTTTGAGGAGAAGCAGGATACTTGCATCTCCTCAAAGTTTTATCTCCGAAGATATTTATTAATTATAAGGAAGACATATAATAACTGGAATGAAGAGACCTTAAGCAAGTAATCAAAGTTAAGGCCACCAGTAATAAAACATATTGTCACTAGACAATTTCGGTAGGACACACAAAGGAGGACATATCACTTCTGAGGTATTCTTGCCAAGATGCATAACCTTAGTCTAATCATGCGACAATACCAGACAAATCCAAAGAGAAGGCATTCTACAAAATAAGTGGCTCACCTTCTTCAAAAGTATCAAGGTCATAAAAGGCATGGAAAGACTGAGGAAATTATAGGTTAGAGGAGACCAAGGAAACACGAGGATCAAACACAACATTTAGATGTTTATAATGCAAATTCACGTGTCTACATAAGAATCCCCAACTGAAATCAGGGTACTTGACATTAACAGTAACACTGGTCCAGTGCTATGATGTGCAGGGCACCACAGGAAATGTTTCCTGTGTATTAGCACTTTCAATCCTTTCAGCAACGCTATGATTAATTATTAAACTCATTATGCAGAGAGCTCAAGAAGGCACCTGCAGTTACACAGTAAGATAACAATATTACACTACCACCTGATTATTTATTTTACCTAACATTTAGTTCTCATTTCCTATGAGCAGGCTCTGTGCTCAGTGCTCTGAATACCTTATCTCATTGAACTGCCATGGTTGTCCTATGAAGTAGATTCTGTTATGCAGGTTGTTGGGGCCATAAAGTATAGTGGCTATGAGCCTGAATTTGAACCCACCACCTCCTAGTAGAATCCTAGTGCAAACCTCACAGGACTGGTGTGTTAATTTAATGCAATGTGCAAAGTCTCAGCACACCACCTAGCACGCAGAAGCTCAGATAAGTAGCCGCAATTTTTTTATTAGGCTAATTTAGTAATTTCAGGACATTCTTCAATTAGAAACAAGAAGAGTTTTACATGAACATCAGTGTAAAACTGATACTGCTGCACAATTTGACACACACAGTGTCATTTCCAAAGTATAAGATGTTGGTATATTACTTTGAGTGATTTTCATTATAGTTTTAAAAAAATGGTGGGTATATTTTTAAAAAGTTTTTGAATCGCCAAAACCGGTTTGGCTCAGTGAATAGAGTGTTGGCCTGCAGACTGAAAGGTCCCAGGTTCGATTCCGGTCAAGGGCATGTACCTTGGTTGTGGGCACATCCCCAGTGGGGGGCATGCAGGAAGCAGCTGATAAATGTCTCTCTCTCATTGATGTTTTGCTCTCATCATGTTTCGGACTCTATCTCTTTCCCTTCCTCTCTGTAAAAAAAAAAAAATCAATAAAATATATTAAAAAAAAAAAGTTTTTGAATCGTATGATTTGAGAGTTGCCTGCAGTGCAGTGGAATCCAAACAATCTGGATTACATCCCAGGAGTTTTTGGGCCCTCCAGCACCTAATTTGAAAACTGCCATTAAGTTATTATCCTCCGAACTGTGAGCTTCTGGCCGTTTTGTTCAGCCCCTCCTTGCCACTCTCACACGCCTATGTTTTCACCAGCCTTGCCCCCAATTCCCTCTTCCAGTCCCTTTTCTGAACCACTGCGTACAGACCTCTGCGCCTCCTACCTGTGCTTCAGCCGAAGCTTAGCTCCTCCTGACCATGCCGCTTTCCTGTGCTGGGGGTCAGAGGTGAGGTGCTCTGGGCTGGAGGAGTCAGAGGTGCCAGTATCCGCAGGACCCGGCGCTGCACACGCATCTCTGGCAAAAAATAATAGGGAACAGGAAGTTGAGCGTGATGGTGTTCGTGGAGGGCAAGGGCACAAATGAATCGAACAAGAAGCATGAGTGAACATCAACCCTCCAGCTAGAGCAAAACAACACAGCTAAGAGCAACGTTATAAGCCGGCAGCCATTGAAGTTCTCTGCCCCAAAGCAGGCAAATCCACTTTTATGTTTCTGTGAAGCAATGACGTACGTTGCCAATCTTAGAATAACAGGTTTTCCAGGCAAGGAGGATGAAAGATACACTAGCTATTATGAAGTTGAACTCCCCTATGACTCAGCACCCGTGGGTAAGTGAAAACCTGGACTCAATTGAAGCCAACGGTCAGACAGGTGGTTTCCTGAGACCACGCCCCGCTGCCTCACCTCTCAGGAGAACAACTGCATGTAGAGCAGCCCTTCTCTGTTTCGCGGGTGGCAGCTCACAGCACATGTCAGCTCCTGAGCCCCAGCTATTTCAGATTGTTTGGATTCCACTGCACTGCAGGGCAAGCCTTGTGTGTGTCCATTTAAATCCTCCCCCCACAACTGGGTTCCTAACACCATCCCTGTAACTTGTTTCTTACTCCCAGGGAGTCAGAGAAAAATGTTAAGCCCCACGTGGCCAACGCATTGTGCCATGGGAACGGGCATATTGCTCCTCTTTCGGAGAGTCTTGGCAGTGGAATTTCCAAATGCCCTCACCACACCCCTAAGGCCTCCCCTGATCCGACGCCCCGGCAGCGGGCTCTGAAGTGGGTTTGCCACATTCTACCTGGCTGGGTACCGGCGGTGTGCTTTCAATGTCTGTCTTCGAAGGTCAAAGCCTCTGAGAGCTGTCTGGTTTGCCTCTCACAGATCATGGAAGCAGGCATCTGAGAAGGTGCAAACACACGCTGTTTCTCCTCTGCACAGGTCTTGGCTGAGGGGGTGGGGTCACTGGATGGTATTGATTTCTTGTCAATTCAAGACATGGAGAGAGATGACCAGGGAGTCAGCGAGGAGTTTCCATTTCTAGGCTCAAGTTCATCTTTGCCTTAATTATACCTAAGCACCATCACCTCCTTCTGCCCATTACTTCTCCCACCAAATTTAGGATTTCTGGCTTTGAAATTCCATAGCCAATCTAGGTGGAAAATAGTCCTGGAGTCAGTGGTGGGAAGGATTTCGTCCCAATGACCCCCATTTTGGGATCCTCACTTTGCCCTTCTTTCCCCTTGCCAGTTATTGTATCTGTCTATGGAGCTAGAGCTGTCTCCAAAAATCACATTTTTTTTCTACCGCGTTGAGGTTCCTATGCTACCTGCCTCAGACAGACTGGAATCAGCCAAGGCTGCCACACTTTGATCTCATCAGGAAATGGTGCTACAAGGGTATCATGTGACTGGGGCAGATTAGTCAAGCCTTTCCTTTTAAAGCTAGGTGTACATTCCCCTATGTCAGTGGTCGGCAAACCTCGGCTCGCCGCTCTGTTGACTAATGACCTAGACTCTCGATTCCAATAATTACAAGCTGTTGTTGTTCCTTGTGATTAAGCCTCTATCCAATGGTCAGCAAACTCATTTTTTTTAAAAAAATATTTCTTTATTGATTTCAGAGAGGAAGGGAGAAGGAGAGAGAGATAGAAACATCAATGATGAGAGAGAATCACTGATTGGCTGCCTCCTGCACGCCCCCCACTGGGGTTCAAGCCCGCAACCCAGGCATGTGCCCTTGGCCGGAATCAAGCCTGGGACCCTTCAGTCTGCAGGCTGACGCTCTATCCACTGAGCCAAGCCGGTGAGGGCAGCAAACTCATTAATCAACAGAGCAGCAAACCTCAGCTGGCAAGCTGCATGTGGCTCTCGAGCCGCAGTTTGCCAACCACTGCCCTATGTCAAGAGTTATTCTCATAACTTTTCTAGAAGACAAGAACTAATATTTTAGCCCTATTTTCCAGGTGAACAAACTGAGACACTGAGAGGTGGAATATATCCTGGCCAAACCACACATGGAATCCTACTCACTATGAAAACCACTGACAGCCACTCACGCTTCTTCTTTCCAGTTTAGTATTTTCATTTTATGTCACCAATTCTGAAGGCCTTGGGAATCACTAACCCAGATTTGGACAGAATAGGTAGAGAAGGGTGATGACGGAGCCATTAATTAAACACGTTACCAAATGAGCTTATTTTTACTTAAAAGATACTCAAAGCTACAGTATTTTACTTAACCAGTTAACTGCCACGATATTTTGAATTTAATTTAAAAAGATCCATCACTTGTGTCTACAGATGCTTATTATGTACAAATGGTTAAAAGATACGTACTAAAAACAAAAACCCCCCATAAAACAAAGCACAACAAAACCAAAAAAACAAACAAACAAAAAAAAAACATACAACCACACACACACACACAAAAATCCAACCACCAAAAAATCATTGTAGAATGAATGAAACAGCTTCAAAGTAAAAAAATACAGAAACTGAACTCCACCTGATGGGGCTACTTCCCGATTCCAGAAAGGTACCACTCTCTCCTGGGTCATCCACAGTTGTCCTTCATGTTTGCGGTGTGGACATCATTTGCTCTGGGTGCTGGCCAGTGGTAGCCTTTTGGAGAAACTGCTTTGGATTTATGCTGGGTGTACCTGTGTACTCATTTACATAATTTGCTCTGTTTTAAGTCATGTTCTTGGTTTCCCGTGTGTCTTTTTTCTTTGTATCCTGCTCCATGTCCACCGTGCATGAAGTGGGACTTACTGTCGTCTCTTTATCCTCCTCTAGTGTCATCGCCATCCGTTCCCAGCAGGTGTCCCCTCAGTCTCCCAGAGTGCAGAAGGTCCATATTCCCTGCTGCTTGAGTGTCTGGCAAGAAGTTTCTAAGAACTGATACTAGTGGGTATAGATTTCTGTTCTTAGGCTAACACAGCTGTTCTTCATTTTCCTGTGGCTGAGCATTTATCAAACGTTTCGCATTCTCAATAAATTGCTCTGTCTTTAAAATCCCCTGGTTCCTGTTACTGACCTTTTGGGACCTATATATTCAGACTTAACCTCTAGGTCACTGTCCCTTCATTATTCTCTCTCTCTCTCTCTCTCTCTCTCTCTCTCTTTTTTTTTTTTTTTTGCTTTTTAATCATTATTGACCATCGAGGAAGCTCATTCTGTATCCCCTCAGGCCTGTATCCTATCTGGTGCTTTCCATCACAGGCATAACAAAACCTCTCTGTCTTTGGCTCACCCACTCTGGTCTGGCAGCTTGGTTATTATAGGAGGGTCATACTTAACCCTTCAGCCATGCGTAGGTGTACATCTGTGTCTCAGATCCACATCCATGTGTACCTCCTGTTTCTCTGGCTGCTGCTTTTTCTCACTGGATTTCCCCTGAAACCACTCAAATGAATCTGCATGGATGATTTATTCCACAGGCATTCAGCATATTTCTGATTTCCTCCCCTGAAACCATAAGCTTAACTATCGCCAGATCTTAGCTAATGATTTCTGTGTCAGCCTTGCATAAAGACTGGAAAGGGGTGGATAGGGAAAGAAGCCAAACTTTTAACCTAATACATACTTAATCTGTTCAGATTTACTTTAAGCTTCAATCCTCCCACCTACTGAAGTCTGCATCACCTTGCCCAGTGGTTGGCAAACTGCAGCTTGCGAGCCGAGGTTTGCGCTCTGTTGACTAATGAGTTTGCCGATCACTGATCTAGACTCTCGATTCCAATAATCACAGGCTGCTGTTGTTCCTTGTGATTAAGCCCCTATCCCAATGGTCGGCAAACTCATGACTTAACAGAGCGGCAAACCTTGGCTTGAGAGCCGCAGTTTGCCGACAACTGATCTAGTCCAACGACCCTCATGCACGGCCTTATAGTTAAACCGATGGTAACTCCCCACTGGAAGGGTTTGGTACTCTGTGAAACACTCAGAGCCTGACTGTACCTCAACTCTGATAAGTGGCTGGTTGTATGATGTGTGTGAGTCACATGGATTCTGGAGCCACTGCTCAGACTCCCGTTCAGGCTCGATCACCCTGACCCTGGGCAGGTTGCTTAATCTGTTTCCTCCTCCATAAAATAGGACAATGGCACCTGCATCCAAGGGTAGTTGTGAGGCTTACATGAATTGATATATGTAAAGCACTTAGAACAGTGCCTCACAATAAATGATAACTTCTTACCGATAGAAAAGAAACTTATACTTATTAGGCACAGGTATGTACCAGAGGTTGTGTTTCTAAAAGTTATTCAGTTAATATTCTTATCATCTGAGACAGTGATGGTCCTCATTGTACAGATAAAGTGAAATGAAATAAAAGTAGAAAAAGTATGGCCAAATGCCACACCCTCTTTGTTCCACCCCTCATTCAATGCCTCTGAAGAGAAGAATTAGGATTTGAATACTTTTTTTTCTTAGCCATCAGCCACAAGCCAAGCCATGCATGCCTGTCAATATTCTTCCACAGCTTCCTTTTGCTACTCATATGAAACAAAAAGATAGGCATGAAAACAGAAGACCAGCAAATATACCAAAATGTTACTACCGGGTCATAAGATTATGGGTGATACTTTTCTTCTCTTTTTCTGTATCTTACAAAATATTTACAATTAATATTTATCATTTTAACAATGAGAAGTAAATTAGCCTATTTTTTCCCCTAACTAGATGAGTCCAAGAGTCTAATTTCTCCATATTTTTAAAGGAAAGTCTTGGTCGGGAAATGGAAGTGGATGTATGTATCTAGGAGCCAATCTGAGCAGAGGAAAGACTTCACACTGTGGCAGGATTTACTTTGGTAGTTTCTGCAAACACTGATTTACTTCACTCACTGGAGAGCAAGCGGGATTTCTCAGAAATCGATATTAGACGAAACGTCCCTGAGAAAAATCCCACCTCTGCCTTTCTGCTCTCGCCTCGTGTTCCCAGTGAACCATTACAATTCCTCATTTTAATATCATACATAACAGCTTGAAAGCACCTTTTATGTATGATTGCACTTGGCCCGCATAATAATCCTGAAGGGCAAGCAAAACAGGTGTTCTTTGTTCCATTTAGCAGATGTAGACAGCCTCAGATTGGGACCGTTACCTGCTCGAGGTCGGGATGTATAAGTTACATAGCTGGATGTGAAGCCAGCGTCCCTAACTCTAGCTTCCACACTGTCTGTTATGTCATGCTGCCTTGGGATTCTACAATCCTGAAAAGTCCACTGACACAGATGGCAAACATTTAATACCAAAAGCTTCTTTAAAGGAAAGCTTCTTCCAAAGAAAGAGGAGTTATTGAAATTTAGATGGGACCCCTAGATCTAGAGAAATGATAAGGCCAGTTTTCGAAGGCCCCTCTCGCCCCCAACTAACCCCTCATACCCAGACTGTTTTCCTGCTCTTGACTAAGAACTTCTTAACCTGGTCACACTGCTGAAATGATATAGTCCATGTTTCATGCTCAAAGCCAACTTCTACACCCAGCTCAATCACCCATTCACTCAATCAACAATCATTCAGGGTCAGCCATGGACCACACAATAGATTAGGCATTGGGCTTGTAACAGTGGCAAAAGAGACACAATCCCTCCCTTTAATAACATTACAAATTTATGGGGAGCACAAGCAAAATAACGCTACAAATATCTAATTACAAATCATTACGGGTAGGGAGATAGAGCACATAAGACAAGTGGAGCCTATTTCGCTCCTTTCCATCTACCCTCTTACATTGTATGTATGTTAATTTCCCTCCTATCATGTGCCTCGCAGAGAGCAGGCATCAAAGCAGCAGTCCCAGAGGTTGTAATTAGCTATAGAGAGTTCTGAGCCAGGCCCGGTGCTAAATTACTACCTCCACAGTTTATTGTCATCTTCACAACCAATCTCTAAGGTAGGTACTTTTATGCCAACGCATCCCTAATTTACAAATGAGGAAATCGGGGTTCGGAAGCAGAAGAAACTGCTCAAATCCTAGTGGAACAAGAATTGGAATCCAGCTCTGGCTGATGGCAAACCCCGTGACCCTAAGGACTACACTCTGCAGTTGACCCTTGAACAACACAGGTCTGAATTGCACTTATGTGCAGCGTTTTTCAATGTATTTTCTCTTACGATTTTCTTAGTTACATTTTTTTCTCTAGCATACTTTATTGTAATATAGTATACAAATGCCACATATAACATGTAAAATGTGTAATGGGCTGTTTATGTTATTGGTAAGGCTGCCAGTCAATAGGAGGTCTGAGATAACCATTGTAAGACAGGAGCCATTGTCATTCAATCCAAGTGGCCAATCTGAAAGAGATGAATAGGGAAGTCACCTAATGGGTGTGTCGGGATGGTGGTGTAATGATGGGCCCTTTTATTTCTTAAAACGGGAAACTGCCCATGTCCCTTGGGGCACAATATGGTCAGTGGGAGCCAGCATTTCTCTCGTGCATTTCTACTTGCAAATAAGTTGCTCCTGTCCTAGACTGCCTAGAGAAGAGGGGTGGACATTAAAAATGTAAATGTGGAGACTGTCATTCATTGAGAAAGTAGATCCCTAGCTACTAGTAAATTTGGCATCAGCTAAGGAATCTTAGCAAAATTGAACTCACCCCCTTGTTGTGAGGGAGGCCTTAATCCTCACTTTGCCCAAGAGGATTATTGGGTCTTAGAAAGAAGCTCACATGCATTTTTTTTAGAAAAGCTCGTGCCAGCTGCATTTATGTCCACAATATGCAAGATTCGTTCTGCTTTTTAGGGTAGATAATAGACATTCCATGCTATTAAATGCCTCCAAATCTCAGACCTAAATGTTTCCAACCTTTGCTATGACCCAAAGCAGGACTCTCTCTGTCTCCCAAGGTTCCCCCCAGCAGTTCATTTATATTCTTTGGGAGCACAGTTTAAATGGAGGGCAAGGTACCAAAACACAGTCATTTGTGAAAAAGTAACTGTTTGAGGTTTACAATAATATACCTTTTCAAGGTGCTTGTAATTATGGTTCCTCATTTTTCCTTTCCTTTTGTCACTACAGGGTTAGTGTAATACAGTCTAGAGTTCTGTGTGTGTGTGTGTGTGTGTGTGTGTGTGTGTGTGTGTTTTGCTTTGTTTTGTTTCTAAATCCTGTAGGTCCTTACTCATCCCAACACTACCTTATCCTCTCCAGAGGAATTCTCGACCCACTGACATACATAATACGAAAGTGGGACTGACAAAATCTATGTCTTTAGCATGGCATTCATAAAACATCATTTAAAATTATTAAAAATTTGGCATCTGTGTTGAGCTTTACAATTTACAAAGTATTTTTACTTAACCATTTCAATCCTCATAACAACCCTATGAAGTATTGTCTCCCCCTCACAGAAATGGAAACCGAGGCACAAGTAATTTAAATAAGTAGCTCAAGATCACAAAGAAAGTGGTAAAGACAGGACCCAACCTCCAAATGGTGAACATCGCATCACCTAAGGGCTTAGTGAGATATTTGTAGGGCTGGACAGTCTTTAGAAAACAGTCACCTTGTCCCAGGAAGAGCACAACAATTGGTTCCATAGTCTTCCTCAGGAGTGATGATTTGTGGTGGTTTCTACTACTTCTTACCCTCACTACCCGGGCTGCTTAATTTCCACCTGTAGTTAGAATTCCTGTGTTAACTCTGGGGCCAGTTGGACTGCAAATGAGAAGGAATTTAAGCCTCTAACAGTACCTCAGGAGACAGCTTCAAGACAAACTCTTGGCTAGTGGTGTTCTCATCTTGAGCCTCAAGTCCCCATGGAGCCCCCCAGTTCCCAGGGCCTCCCTTTGGTACCAATTTCCCTCCAGACTGGAGCCTGGCCTTGTTAATGTTCACTAACCCACAAATAGATGGTATTGGGAGCAAAAGCCCCGGGAAAGCAGGTAGAGAGGTTTTATCAGAGCAAGTTCTTTGCCCTGCACTAGGCACTAACACAGAGGGTTGGGCATCAGGCAGGAGTTTGGCAGGTCCTGCGGCCGCCAAGCCAGGCCAAGCCCCAGGCAGGAAATACTCTGTGAGTTGTCCATCACCTCTTGTCCCCCCTTCCACTACAACCCCAATACACCAAGCATGGGAAAGGCACAGAACCCATGACAAAGTGAAGGTAGTGGGCTGTGACCCCAAGTCACACATCCAGCTGCAGATCGGTGGCCTTCAGCCCAGCCAGCCCTGGCTCAGTAGGGGGGCAGTCTCTTCTCACTATGGCATTCCAGCTGCTGGCGGTGAAGAGGTAACCATGGAAACCATCACAAAGAGCTTAAAGTTGAGGAAAGAGGCTGGAGGCGACAGGGAGACAGGAAGGCCATGAGGGATTTCAAGGGACAGTCCTGCAATTCTATCTAGCCATGCATATCAATTTTGAGTCCAAATAAGAGACAAGTAGAGCCTACACACAGTGAAGCAGCATGGAAAGGTCAGAGACAACCACAGAGCTAAGATCTTTATAGGTTCTTCCTCCAGCTTCCTTTTCTTCTTTCAGAGAGCAGAGCCCTAAAAGAATTGTGTCTGCCAATAATTTTGCCCTGAGATAATGGGGCTCACTTGGGTGGACAGAACTTCAAATACACACAGTCACATTCCTTCAAATGCAGGGCTGCAAGACCAAAGGGGGTCCCCCTTTCCCTCTAGCTTCATTCAGCCCATTGCCTCCGACAGCACCGCCCTGCATGTTGGGGGGCTTCTCTGATGGGTCTGTAAACAGACCTGCACCCCTTAGTGGCTGAGGAAAGGATCCTGAGATGGGCTGTCTAGCCACATTGCAAGGAAGAGGCTGGGATCCAGAACACTAGTACAGAGCATCTTAGCAGGACCCAGTGAAATGGCTCAGATCTAAATAGGAAGTCATGTCTGTATATTTAACCACATCCCCTTCACCCCATCTACATAGTCTATCTAATAAAAGAGCAATATGCAAATTGACCGCACCTCTGCTATATCCACAAGCCATGTTCACCAGCCAATCAGAGTAATTATGCAAATTAACTCAACCAAGATGGCTATGGCCACAGAGAGAGCAGGAGGGAGACGTGGGTTGACCCTGGTGAGGGAGGAAGCCAAGCTTTCTGCACACCTTAAGCCTCACTTAAGGCAACAAAGTTTCAATGGCTGTGCTAGTAGAAGGCTTGGCTCTACTTGAGGCTACAAAGTTTCAATTGTAGAAGATAAATAAATACCAGATACTAGGGCCTCTGCTTGGGTCGCTGGGGGGCATGGCCAGCCTGCAAACCACCACAGGCCTCTGGCCCTGGCCACTCCACGCCCCAAGGGAACACCCACCCTGATCCAGGACACCCTTCAGAGCAAACCAGCTAGCCCCCATCCATGCACCAGGCCTCTATCCTATCTAATAGGAGAGTAATATGCAAATTGACCATTATTCCAACATACAAGAAGACTGCTCCCTACCTGGATTGGGCCTAAATGGGCAGTTGGACATCCCTCAAGGGGTCCCAGATTAGAGAGGGAGCAGGCTGGGCTGAAGGACACCCCCGCATCCCCTGTGCATGAATATTGTACACCAGGCCTCTAGTTATTTTAATAAATTGGCCAATGTGACTTCTTATGTCTTCATCACATCAATAGAGTTCTCAACCTACCACTAGGATTTATTTTTCATTTTTATTGATTTTGTTAATCCTCCCCCAAGGATATTTCTTCCATTGATTTTTAGAGAGTGGGGAGAGACACGGAGAAACATCGATGTGTGAGAGACACATCGATTGGCCTGAAACTGAGGCTTGCACCCCTGAATGAAATTGAACCCAGGACCTTTCAGTCCAAGGGCCAATGCCCTATCCACTGAGCCAAACCGGCTAGGGCTGGGAGTTATATTTTTACTTAGAAGTTTTCTAGTTGGGGTTTCACCAGAATCTGGGAGTTGAGATAATGCCAGTAGAAATAGGGAATATCCTGGGTCAACAGTTTACTTTGCCTCTGACTATGCCAGAGCTCCGGGACACATTCCTCACCCTGGCTTCCTTGTGAAAAACAAGATAACATGGCATCTATGTCAGTGTCCCTAAATGGGCTTCACAAACGTCTAGGCCAATCTTAAGAAGCCATCTGGTCCTCCACATTTTTGTTCACCAAATGACTTCTTAATTGGAGTCCCTGGGGCAAGGGGGTGAAGAATGTCAGAGAGAATTAGTGACAGGCAAAATTTTGAGGACTGGGGGAAGAATGTGACAATTCATTAGCGCCTCTCCTGCAAACATGCATTCCCTCCCCCCGCCAAGTAATAAGGTCCTAAGTAGACCTATAACCATTTAAGAACACAGTCAGGAGTCATCAATTCCTCCACCACCAATGTACACTTGCAGGAGGCCCACAAACTTGTCAATGTTCTTTTCTTTTTGCAGCTATTAAATAAAAAATAATTTTACCTAGGGAGAAAACTGACATCTATAGGGATCTCCTCAGGTAAGAGGCAGGGTCTTGTTAGGCTCCAATCCTGGCACCTCCACGCCTAACCTCAGCTGTGTTGGTTTCCTCACTTTTAAAAGCAGATAACAGTGCTTACCTCATAGGAGGGTGAGGAAGATACAAGTCCCAGACAGTTCTCCACTCTTAGCAAATACTCAATACACATTAGAAGTTAACAGCCACCAGGTGCTAAGCTAGTTATCTTTACATGTATTTTGTCACTTAATCCTTGTAACAGCCTTAATCTGATAAGTATTAATACCTCTGTTAAGGTATTTTTGTCACTGTTGTGCAGATGAAGAAACTCGGATTTAAGGCATTTAAGAACTTAACCTAAATTGCTAATAGGTGGTGGGACTCAGATGCTAACCTAAATCATCCTGCCTCCACAGTCCAACATCTTTCCAAGATACTAAATTGCCTTCGTACATAAGGTCATTTTGTAATGAATAACAAGAGAAAACATTAGCAAAAAACTCTGATGTTTAAGAAAATAGTATCAATGAAAAAGAACCAAGATTTTAAATTTACACAATAAGCGAAGGCTTAAAAAAAGACCGGGGACACAGGAGGTTGGGGACACAAAAGGTTGGCCGTGTATCCAAGAGAAATGGATACACATTTATACTAAGTCAAGGTGTGTCTATGGCTCCTTGAGTGTAAAGTATCTTCCTATTCATCACTGAATTCCAGAGGCTAATAAAATGTTCTCAGTAAATGGTTCATGTTTACTGAATGAATTAAACCAAACCAACAACAAAATGCTTCTGCTGGAGCTGGCAAAGGATAGGAAACATCTTTGGCAAACATTCTGTTGAACTTAATAATAACCTGAAGCTGGTGTTGCTCAGTGGTTGAGCATCGACCTATGAATCAGGAGGTCATGGTTCAATTCTCCATCAGTGCACATGCCCGGGTTGCTGGCTTCATCCCCAGTGTGGGGCGTGCAAGAGGCAGCTGAACAATGATTCTTTTTCATCATTGATCTTTCTATATTTCTCTCCGTTTCTCCTGAAATCAATAAAAATATTTGAAAAAAAAGGAAGCTTAATAGATTAAGTAAACTCCTGTATTTTACTTATCACTCTGTCCAAAGTATTTTGCTGAAAATTCAAGTTGTATAATTATAAAAATTTTTTATTATTTTTAAAAAGCACAATATTGGTTTGATAAAGATATCAAGAATTGTTTTCCACCTTTGGAAGAAAATATAATACGTAACCCTTTCACATAGGTTCCCAGAGGATGATGTGAGCCTACTTTGGGAGTTCAGCTTTAACTAGTATCCATAAATCTGTTGTCTAAAACAGAGGGGTTTTCCTGGTGGGTATTTCTTCTCTTTGAGATTTACTTGTACTGGCAAAACAAAGTCCCAGTTGTATTTTGACTAGGTAGGCAAGAACTATAAATTTAAATTCCCTATAACTCAAAAAAAGGACTCATTGAAAAGAAGATACATATAATGCTCAGGCTATCTATCCTATATAATAGAGAGGTAATATGCAAATTGACCTGCATACCCTCACAAGATGTCAGTCTCCACATCATCATGGGGGGGCAGTTGTGGGGGAACCATGCCTGCAAGGGAGGGCAGTTGGGAGTGATCAGGCGAGCAGAGAAGCAATTAGGCATCAATCAGGCTGGCAAGGAAGCAGTTAGGGGGTGATCAGGCTGGCAGGCAGAGTAGTTAGGGGCAATCAGGCAGGTGAGTGGTTAGGAGCCAGTAGTCCTGGATTGTGAGAGGGATGTCTGACTGCTGGTTTAGGCCTGACCCCTGTGTGATCAGGCCTAAACCGGCAGTCAAACATCCCCCAAGGGGTCCCAGATTGGAGAGGGTGCAGGCTGGACTGAGGGACACCCTTCTCCCTCCCCCCGTGCATGAATTTCGTGTACCAGGCCTCTAATCTTATATAATAAAAGGATAATATGCAAATGTCCCCTTGACCGGAAATTTGGCCAGGAGTTGGAACTGGGGGCGGGGCCAGCTGGTCAACCTCCCGTGTCCCCTCCCTGCCACTGGCCCAGCTCAATCAGCCCAACTGGGATGGCTGGCCAGACCCATTCCATGCACAAATTGGTGCAGAGCCTCTAGTCCTACATAATAAAAGAGTAATATGCAAATTGACCATACCTATGCCATACCACAAGCCACACCCACCAGCCAATCAGGAGCAACTATGCAAATTAACCCCAACCAAAATGGCTGTGGTCATGGAAGGAGGGAGGCTTGGGTTTCCTCAGCGATGGAGGAAGCCCAACTTTCCGCAGCCCTGGCCTGCCTTGGTCTCCACTTAAGGCTACAAAGTTCCAATTATAGAAGATAAATAAACCCCAACAGAAATGGCTGAGGCCACGGAATGAGCAGGAGACTTGGCTCTGCTCCAGGCTACAAAGTTTCAATTGTAGAAGATAAATAAATCCCAGACACCAGGGCCTCCACTTGGGTTGCTGGGGGGCATGGCCAGTCTACAAACCACCACAGGCCCCTCGTCCAGGCCACCCTAAGGAAACCCCCCACCCTGATCTGGGACATCTTCAGGGCAAACCAGCTGTCCCCCACCCATGCACCAGGCCTCTATCCTATCTAATAAAAGCATAATATGCAGACTGACCATCACTCCAACACACGAGATGACTGCCCCCATGTGGACACAAGATGGTCACCACAAGATGGCCTGCAAGGGAGGGCAGTTGTGGTTGATCAGGCCAGCAGGGGAGGGCAGTTGGGAGGGAGGGCAGTTGGGGGCAATCAAGCCTGCAGGGGAGGGCAGTTGGGGGGGACCCAGGCCTTTAGGGGAGGGCAGTTAGGGGCAAAAATGCTGGCAGGGGAGCAGTTAGGCATCAATCAGGCTGGCAGGGGAGTGGTTATGGGGTGATCAGGCTGGCAGGCAGAAGTGATTAGGGGGAATCAGGAAGGCAGGCAGGTGAGCAGTTGGGAGCCAGCAGTCCTGGATTGTGGGAGCCAGCAGTCTCTCCTGACCAGTCCTCCCTACAGACCCCAATTGCAGGCCAGGCCAAAGGACCCCACCCATGCACGGATTCATGCATCAGGCTTCTAGTTGATTAATATGTTCCAAGGTCCTTGATAATATTAAATAAGATGGCTTTCACAAAAAGTACAATTAATTTTATCATCAACACCAAAACCACATATTATATTTATCACAGTCCATGATTGGCTGACATTTATTCAGTTCTGACTAAGCTGAACACTTTCATTATCTAATTTAATCCTCACAATAACCCTACGAAGATGTTTTATTGCTATCCAATGCCTTCAGGCTCAGAGGCATTTAACAACTGGCCCAAGGTAATAATTCACCTAGAGACAGAGATGGGATGTGCACCCTTGTCTATCTCTAGGACCCAAGTGGTTCTAACTGAACCAGTGCTTTGCATACAATAAAATGCATAGGTCTTAAGTGTTTGGTTCAATGGCTTTTGATCATTGTGGATATTTATGTAACTATAACTAAAATAAATAAATAAATAAATAAATAAATAAAAAAGATATAGAACACATCCACTGATCCAGAAAATCTCTCCTTACCACTTTCCAGTCAATCCTCCCTCCCCAAGAGGCAAGCATCAACATCTGCAGTCATAGGTTAGTTTTGCCCATGCTGGTACTTCAGAAATAGAATGGATTCTGTATTCCTTTGTCTCTAGATTCTTTCAGTTTAACACAATGGTTCTGGGATTCATCCAGGTGGTTGTTTATATCGTAAGTTTTGATTATTGAGTAGTACTCCATTGTTTGGAGGTACCACAGTTTATCCATTTTCCTGTTGATGAACAATTATAAAGAAGGCTGTTGTGAACATTCTTTATAAGTCATTTTGTGCACATTTGTTTTCCTCTATCTTAGGTAAACATCTAGGTGTGGAAATGCTGGGTCATGGGGTTGGTGTCTGTTTAACTTACAACCAACCTAAGTTCTTAACTCTGTACTCGACTCCCTCAGAAATGCCCTAGCTTATTCACATGTTTGATTTCCCCCTCTTCTATAACAAGTTCCCTGAGAGCAAAGATCCCATTTCCAGTTCCGGGGCTGCCTCCTACACAGCAAATGTTTGCTGAACAAATGAAATGACCATTGTTCATACTGTATTCCTGTTCCTTCTTTAGGCGTTACTATAGCACAAGGAAGCATGCTTGGCATGCACGGAAAAATATGACAAACTGGAGGGGGTGGCGTGGGGGCACTGCTCATTCATTCAAGCAAGGTGATCAACTGTCCAGCCAGGAGACTCCTGGCTTCCCATTTTCTTTCCGACATGACGTTTCCTAGAGAGCGAACCCCTCCCAGTGATCCCGCAGGAAGAAAGAAGGATGGCCGCTCCCGATCAAGTGACACTATGGAAGGGGAGGAAGGTGTCACTGCAATTGAGGTCACACCGTGGTTAGAATTACAGGATACTTCTGGCAAACAGGAGGGCAGAGGAAGCAGCAAGCCATGAAACCCTGACCTTCTGAAAGAAGCCAGCAACACAGCCGCCCTGCTGGGGCCTGGGGAGCAGCCTCCAACAGAAGTCACAGAGACCCTTGGTTTTGGTAAAAGTGCCACCTGGTTTCTGCATTGAAAATGAGAAGTCAAGAATACATTTTGAGGAGAAAGTAAGATGTCAGTGTAAAAAAATATAACTAGGTTTAACAAACGAGATAGGATAATGAGAACATTGCGTCGAAAGCAGAGAAAGGTCTCAGGCATACACAACATCCTTAGCTCAGAGGTTTATCATGATACATCTCTTCCTGCCAAATTGAGGCAGAACTTTTAGTCCCCATGAATCAATTCATTCATTTACTTTAAATCACAGAACTTACACTGTATTTAACCTATCACTTCTTAGAAGGTAACGAAATCATTATTGATATTCTATTCATAAACAGGAATGGTTGGACAAGTCCTAAGGGTAATTTTAACTTTCGTACCAAAAAAAGAATATTTTTTTTACATAAATCAAAACAGGACATTGCCTCATACTGGACTCAGAGGCGTTGGGGCAATTGTTTTCTTTGGTCCCAGGTTATGGAGGACTGAAATAAAAGTTTAGAATTTCTCCATTTGGATCCTGATAGGTGACCTAGTCTTCCTTTATAGGGGCAGAACTGCACTGAAGCCATCCTAGGCAGATGGATGTTTATCCTATTCTTAAAATCTCCAGGGAAGAGAATTCTCTACAACATCCCTTGGTAACCTTCTCCAGGGTTTTATCAAGCACCCGGTGAGGAAGTTCTGATGTAGAAACCAATAAAAATATTAACTCTATGAGCCTAGCTATAAGCACTGGGCAGGGGGATGTATGTGCTTGGACACTTTGCCTTTAATGGTAGAGAGATGTATTTACAAAACAGGCTGCGCAAACAGAAACCATTTGTCAGGAACAGATGTGGGGAGTTGATTCAAGAGGAACTGCCACAATAAATTCTGTTCCATGTGAATAAGTTATTGTTGGTTATAACATTTTTTTAAAGTACAAACTTACTTCCTTGTCAATGACTAGATTTAGTGCCTGGCCAGGTTTGTTAGCAATTTTAAGAAATGCCCCTAGCTCAAAGTTTTCAAATGCCCGGGCTTCTGTGAAAAACGAGGCCTTTGCAAACAGAACATAAAATGTTACTGTTGAGATGACTTTACTTCTTTCTCACTTCTGTATATCCTACCTTTTACAATCAGAAGAAAAAAAAATAGATATCAGAATTAAAAGACAAAATAGCCATCAGAACTAATTAAAATGCAAAACAATTTCTGGTGAAATTATTTGGGGGAAGATTTAGCCATTGGTCGGAGCATCATGCTTTTAATTGAAAGTGATCATTTAACTAGCCGATTAGAAACAGAAAAGGATTTCCTGTGGCACCCTAGTATCTCACTGCAATCTCTCCATGGAGATTAGATGCATGAGGGCCACCATTGGCCGCCAGTCCAAAAGTGCACCACCACCACCACCACCACCACCACACTACGACCTGAAAACGAACAAAAAAACCAGTCATGCCAAAGTACACGAGAGAAAGGGACCGACACACCCCACCCCACCCCACCCCCACAGGATGCTCCCTGCTCCCTGTACTGAAATTTTATAAGCCCTCCTCCTTCAGCCAAGCACTTTTATCTCTCCAGCCACTCGGAGAAGAGCATGTGTCCCGCATAATTTCATTTCCATGACTTAAATTTCCCTCTGTGACCATGAAAAACACGTGTTTTTTTTTTTTAAATCTGCCTTAAGATCTGCAACAAGTGGGGGGAAGGGGCAGGCAGGCACGCCCTTCCCAGCGCATTGGGGGCCTTTTTCCTACAGAAACGAACCCAGCACAATGAAGGAAGTTAGGTCGTTCTATACACTCCGCGGGAGCCCTCGTGGGCAGCCATCTATCAAAATTAAAACATTTCACAGGTCATTTCTTCCGAAAAGTGTTCTTGCTGTCAATAATCGGCAATTATTTTCTTCTGGGAGCAGCGGGTTTCCGCCTCCCCAGCAGAAAGCCCAGGCCCGGAGGGTGGGGAGCCCCTCGGAGCGGAGCGCGCCCCCTGCCACCCCCCCGCCAGGCCGGCTGCCCAGAAAGCCAGCCCGGCGCCCCCTCCTCCCCGCCCCCCCAGACCCGCTCTCCAAGTCGCCGCAGGGACCGAAATGGAAACCCTTTTAGAGAGCAGACGGCGGGACACCCTCCCGCCTTCCCTCCCTTCTCCAAAGGCAGCAGGGGGCCCCGCGCCCCCGCCCCGCACTCACCACCGCCGCTGCTCTCGGGGCCGCCGCCCCCCGGGCTGCGCGGGACTCCGGGCCGCCGCCAAGTTCAAACCCCGCCGCCGCTCGCTCACTCGGTGGAGGCGGCGCGGGCACTGCCGGCGGCGCTCGGCGGCGCTCAACAATGGGAGGCTCGGCCGCGCCCCGCGCCGGGCTCCCAGCGGCTGCGGCTGCGGCGCGGCGGGCCCGGAGCGCGCGGCTCGGGAGCCTGAATCCGGGCTCCGGAGCCGCGGAGGGTGCAGGGCGCCCGGCGACCACGCCTCCCCGCCGCGGGGGCGCCCCGGCGGGGCTGCGCGCGCTCGGCGCTCGCCACCAGGTAATCGCGCAGGAAGCCCCGGCGATTGGCCCTGCGCTGCGGACGGGATTTGCATGTCAATGGCAGCGAAGGCTCCGAGGTTTGAAAACCGATTCCGGGCGGGGACGGGGACGGGGACGGGGACGGGGACGGGGACAGGGGCAGGGGCGGGGCGGGAGGGGTGTCCGGCTCCACTCGGGTCCTCTCCGTAGGACGCCCACGCCCCAGCCTCTTCCTCGCCAGGTCAGCCACAAAGGTGCCCACCCTTCCCCCGAAGAGGACTCGGAAAGCAAAACGCCAGCTTCTGAAGAAGCCCGCGCTCGCTTCTCAGGGGGCTCACCAGTTAGTCATGGATCGAATGGAGCATGAATGAAGCAAGGTAAAAAGTTCACAGCTTAAAAAAAAAGAGAAAAAGCTCACGTTACGAGGGAAAATAGCCACCCCTTTTTCTCTCCTTACGTCCTCTCTCCGGTGGAAGTTCACCCGGAGAGACGCGGGTCGCTGCGGACCCGGCGAAACTGTTGAAACCTTCCTCCCTCCAGCCCTTTTGTTTCCGCGCGCATCGTCTCTAGATGAGAGTCAGGTGACTGTTTCCGTGATCGCGACTGTGAGCCTTTGGGAGGTATTCCTGGGATTCCAGTTTTTGGAAACGTTGGGGTCTTAGACGCCATTATATCTGTTTTGCATGTGTGATCAGGGTTCCCAGTTACTTGTTCTTCAGGAAGGTAGGGTGCTATTTTCATTTCATCTTTCTTCAAAGGCTTCTCCAGCCTCTTTCAATGGAGGTAAGATTCTCTCCCCCACCCCCCGCCTCCCTCAGAGAGTACCTTTCTTAATTGCTTTCATATGTCAGCTGCAGAAATTAAAGTAACAAGAAGATTTGAAAGTGCCTTTATTTCTTCTTAATTATGTGGAATCTCTGTTGTTAAAAAAGCTCAGGTTCCATATTTAAGGCAATAAACATCCATTTAGACAAAAAAGAGAGAGGGGGGTAGGGAGAGAGAGAGAGAGAGAGAGAGAGAGAGAGACTGCCTAATTAGGTAGGAATTAGAAAACTCAGTTCCCCTAAAAACTCACTTGTCTTTATTTGGCTGTGCAACCACTAAATAAACCTCTACCCCGCCCTGTACAGTATTATCCCCCTTAAAATTGTGTGTTACTTCCAATGGTATCACAAGCACATACAAACCCATGCACACACAGTCAGTGGGGTCCCTGCACACATTGTGGTTAGGCATGGGAAGCAGGGAGGCTAGCATTGACTATCCATGTCCAGGTGGGAATCTGTTGGGGGAAGGCAGGTGATGTCCAGAACAGAAACTTTAAAGAAGCTGTCAGCCCTTACAGTTTAGAAAGCACTGTGCATTCTCTCGCACTGTGGAGGAAATCAGTACTAGCTGAGGACCCAGGCAGAGCTCTGGAAGCAGAGAAGGTAAGACCTAGGTCCTGCTGCTGCTTCATCTTGTTTCCTAAGCACTCAGGGTCACGTGAAATCTCACAAGGGTGGATCAGATAGATCCCCCTATTCCTGTGTGAAGCATCCCTTTAAATTGATGATTGAAAACACACGCTGGGTTCAAATCTACGCTCACACATAACCTGGATTATACCAGTGAAAAACCTATTACTGGGGCTTCCATTGTACCACAGACTCTGGAAATGACTTTTTACTTGGATCTGTAACGTAGAAGCATCATCAGATTTTTGGAGATGAAAGGAAAACAGCCTGTCTTGTGGGATCAAAGGTGAGAATGGAAATGAAGAAATCTCCACAGCAATACAAAGTTATGCTAACATCTCTCAAAGTTATGCTAGGGGCAAGTCCCTCACCTGGTGCCTCAGCTCCCCTTCAAAATGGTCCATGCCTTCCTCACACAGCATAACTGGTAAATGCCCATGCGATGGTTACATATACCAAGCATATGTCTGGATCAACTCCAAGCCAGTTACTGAGACAGCCGCTGTCAAGCACGGCTGCCCTAGTTCTGGAATTAGGATTGCTCTCAGGAATGGTGCATCACACTAGAATCCAAATGTTTCATATTTATAAAATGGAAACAGATATACGGTACTGATTAAGAAATAGAGCTTTCAAAATGTAGAATCATTTAGGAGGAGATAACAAATAGGAAGCAAATGCACAACCTGCTCTTAGAGACAAAGGCATGTGTGGCCAGTCTAAAACCTACTATTTGTGTACTTTTCCTTTTGTTTAAAGTCAGGTCAATTTTTAAAAAATATATTTTATTGATTTTTTTACAGAGAGGAGATGGATAGAGAGTTAGAAACATCGATGAGAGAGAAACCTTGATCAACTGCCTCCTGCACACTCCCTACTGAGGATGTGCCGACAACGAAGGTACATACATGCCCTTGTCCGGAATCGAATCTAGGACCCTTCAATTCACAGGCGGAGGTTCTAATCACTGAGCCAAACCAGTTAGGGCCGTCATGACTATTTTAAAACATTTTTCATTGTGACATAATTCACATGCCATAAGATTTACACCTTGAAATGGGCATATTTTTGCCCCCTGTCCCCTCTTCCTCTGATGCTGGAGAGGGTGGTGGGAGAAAAAGACCAGAGATGGAATAAGTCCCTGACAGACACACATGAGTGAGACACGTGGCCTACACAGAGACACAGGAGTGAGAAGTGTGGAAGGTCCCCAGTGGTGGTGATGGGAGCGGGTCATGAGCCACAAACAGAAGGCGACAGGATGGGAGTGGAGGCGGCCACTGCAGGCACGGTGTGCTTTCACGTTTTTCTCCAGTCTCTAGATACTTCAACCTACAAACCCCAGTTTCAGTTTGAGTAAATATGGTAATCTAAACATATTTAAAATCGCATCAAGTTAGACTATGCTAGCTGAGGATCAAAATAGTCTGATTCATACTATATACATATTTAGAAGTTCTTTTTTCCACCACAGTGGCCAGGTCTAATTAATAAGGCGACACCTACATGAATGAATATATATTTCTAACAAAAAGCTGAAGAAATTTACGATTATTTCCAAATACCTCAAAATTCCAGATTCAGCAATTATTCTTTGAATTATTTCACTTAAATTAGTCTAAAACTTTTAATTAGTTGTATCTTTAAAGAAACTACATACATAAATCATATCATGATTTATTTTCTGAATTTATTTCCTCATAAATTGAGCTGCTTTTCAATATTAGGGTAGTATAGTTTTGTAATATATGTTGTACTTTAAACTATTAAAACTGTGTTTCATTTAGTCTATAATTACTTTTACCAATTTTGTGTGTCATTCTTTCTATTATTTTAAATAAATAAGGTTTTAATGTGAAAATTAGAAGTTCTTTTTTTCCACCATAGCTAGCATAGTCTAATTTGATGCGATTTTAAATATATTTAGGTTATCATATTTACTCAAACTGAAACATAAGTATCTCTAATAAGTAATAATAATATAATAATGATAATAATACAATAATAGTAGCAACCAACTCTTGCCACAGTTACACAATAAATTCCCTGGTTCATTTCTACTCTTCTTTTGGATGTTGACACCTTAGAAAAACTATGTCAATATCTGCTGAATATTGACAATCAGTTCTAGGGACTGCTTAATGATCAATATAAACAACTCACAACCAAAAAAGGATACACTTGAAACATGGATTGTTGCTATAGAGAGAAAATATTAGGAAGAACATATAGTGTGCTTACTTTTTAAGTGGGAATTTGGTTTTAATGTGAACATCTAACATAATATTCACTTTAATAAGTATTTTAACTTTTTGAACAACTCACAGCAACATGTAAAAAATAAATGAACAACCATATTTTGTTAAATAAAATGTTAAAACAAATTTAAAGTAAGGAAAGACATTTAAGTTCATGCCAAACCTGAGAATAATTTATTTCATGAAGTGGTGATTGTAACATAAAGGGGGAAAAACACTATAATTTCATTTTTTTCAGGGTAAGACTTTTGTGACTTTAAGAAAAACGACGTTTAACAAAACCAATTTGATTGTAGGCTTATTGATATAAACAAGAATTAAGTTCCTATAGCATCTCATTAAAGATATAAAAAGAGGTCATTATATGAGGGCCTGATGCATTTAGTCTTTTCAACCACCTTTTATCCTCCATCACAGTCCTTTCTCATAAATAGCTCAGTCCTTTCTCATAAATACCTCTGGTCCTCTGAGCTAACACCTTCCTCACCCTCTCTCCTTATTAAAAGTATTTGCTGTTGCTGGCAACTGACTCATATTGACAAGAGCACCTCTGTGTTATTTTTCTATTGTTCTTTGTAGCCCCAGGATTAAGTTCCCAGGTAAAGGCCTTTAGGCAACATGGCTGTTATCCAGAAATCTACTTGGAATCTTACAGAGGTCAGAACCCAAGGAAAAGAGGGCAGGACTAGGTTGGTGAGAGTTCACTCATTCTTTGGGCCACTGTACATGTTATAGTACAGCACTTAGTTGCAGTGCAAATGGCCTGGTGGGCCAGGTTTAGCAGCCTGCCTCAAAACTTGATCAGACGAACAGAAGCAAAAAGGAAGAAGAAAACAACAACAAAACTAGCAGAAGACGATTCCAAAGGATAGCTTTCAGAGGGTGAAGGCAGTCAGCAAGCTTTTGTCCTCATGGAAACATAGGCGACAAAGGACATGTTCAGCGCTGTGGGGGTCAGTGATATTTGCTATCAGAGGGATTTAGGTAGTGTGGAATAAAAAAGCTTTCAGACGAAAATTTAATAGGAGGGTGTGAAATTCCAGAAGTTATGAGATTTATAAAACACCGGCATCTTGGATGACAATGTCTAGAAGGTAAATAAAAAAACCATAGAGCATCTAGCAGGACCTCCCCAGCCATGGAAACCAGCTTCCCAGAAGAAGCCTACAAGGAGCACATCGAAGATGACAGGAAATCAGTCAAAGGGAAACTTGAAGAACAGAGACCAGAAAATGTAAAGCCTTTTATGACAGGGGCTGCAGAACAGATAAAATACATCTCTTCCTATTTAAAAAAAAGACCACTTCTTTATCGGAGACAACGTGAGTCCAGATGGCATGGTTGCTCTGCTGGACCCCCGTGAAGATGGTGTGACCCCACATATGATTCTCTTTAAGGATGGTTCAGAAATGGAAAAATGTTAACGAATTTGGCAATTTGACCTATCACCTTGTCATCATAACTGGCTGCCATTTTTCATCTACACACCAGGACAGGACAAATGGGACAGATGTTATTCTGAGCTCCTTATTTATTTGAACCTTGATTTATTTGGAGCGGAGACATTGTTTTTAAGAAGAAACATGTCATGTAGGCTATCTAAAAATCAAATGCATTTAAACTTAAAAAAACCATGGGGGCTGCATTGGCTGATAACAACTTTTGGCAGGTCTGGTCACTGCCCCTGTATGCAGGGGAGACCCACTTGTTATTGCTGTGTCATCAATGAAATTACACCTTTTTTTTTTTCTGGACACAGGAATTAATTTCTATGGTTAGAATAATTTGACACTATAATGTAAAGAGAGTTCAATGCTGGACATAATTTAGCTAATACCACTAAACTTTCAATTTCACTTACATTTTCATTGACAGAATATTATTCAGGATGTTTCAGACTAGCTTAAGATAAGAAAACTTTCCTATTGGCCTTCCCCCTCCCCCTCCCCTCACCTCCTCTTTCTTTAACTCACCTTGACCCATTTCAATTCAAATACCACCTACTGGGCACCTGCTAAGTGCTAGGCTTTAGGGCTATCAAGATGGAGTGGAAACTAGTCCCAACTTCAAGGACTGCAAGATTTAACTCAGAATCTCAGACATCTAAAGAAGTGATTTCAATACCATGTGATAAGGAGAGTAGAGTGTGGTTGGTAGTCAAGAGTTTGCTACTTGTGTACAATGTCAACTGATTTCCCTATGCCTCAGTTTTTTCCTCTGTAAAATAAGGTTAATTATAACTCCCATAGATTTTTACAGAGATTATACGAGCTATTCATTGTGTGTGTGTGTGTGTGTGTGTGTGTGTGTGTGTGTGTGTCTGGAGGGCAGGAGTAATAGTCAGATATTAGCTGTTCTTATTCCTTCGGTTGAATTTCCTCATACTCCTGTTTTTCCTCCTAATCTCTAACATTCATTGACCAAGGAAGGGATGACTCAGCAGAACTCATATAACAAAGGAATTCAGGCATAAGACTTAAGATCTGGAAGAAAACTCAATTAGAACTAGTTTTTCTCCCCAACAGACGTAATAGTTTTCCAGGGCTAACAAAGGACAAGGAGAGTCAGAGGAGAGAAGAGAAGGGGCTTTAGAAGCTGGAGCCATTCTGAGTCCTACATGGGGCCAGATGGGAGCTCCAGATAGGCTTAGGGATTTGAAGGCACAAAGTATGTGAGCACTGACACCATGTAAGAGTCCAGAGTTGCTGGGAACACAGAACAGAGTAGGAGTCAAAAAAAGGTCTATGTGGTGCACTTAGGCAGGAGAGAGCCTCCCACTTGCCACCAACCCTCCCAACCCAGAGGGTCCCAGAGAGGCAGGATGTATCTGGTAAAGCCATGGAGTCACAGGTGCCTGATGGACCGAGGCACTGCACACACAACTATCCCAGCTCGGATGGTGACTAAACACCTGCATGGGGAGATGGTGACATGGAGACCAATGGTGCAACTTCCCCCAGCCTGCCTACAACACACACACACACACACATACAGACACACACACACACACACACACCTAGACTTTGCCTAAATTTCTCAGCTCAGCTGCAACCCCAAGAGCTAGAGGAGATGCTGAATTGGCTGATAGTAAGTTTCTGTCTCCTGGCTGAATGAGGTCTTAAACATAAACTGTCGATTTTTTAAAAAGAAAAGTTACATTTCTTTCATCATTGTGTTTGTGGCTCACAATTTGTACCTACCAAACAGGTAAAATGCTCAGCACTGTGCTGAGCACATGGTAGCTAATTTTAATTTAAATTTTGTTTTATGTACTGGTAGCAAACAGAAGAGAAAATATCTATGTCTAGGAAGGGAGTAGAGAAGATGTTCTGGAGAAGTCTTGAAGGATGAACATGAGCTTACTGGAGTTAAGAGGAGGGTGGTTGGGAAGGTCAGGCAGAAAGTTTGAAGGTCCTGAAGCATAAAAAATCCCAGGCCAGTTGTAGAGCTGCAAGTACCACGGCCAGTGCCTGGGCAGGTGGCAAAGGAAGTAGATGGAGCCAGGTGAAGGCAGGAAGCCTTTTGGACCACCTTCGGGATTTAGGCTGTATCTTGCAGGTGGTGACAAATCATTAAAAGTTTACACCAGTACCATGATCAGATATATGCCTTCAGGAAGTCACAATGGTGGCATGTAAAGATGGATTGAATGGGGAGTGCTGGGCTCATTGATGTTAACCACATGCCTACTGTGGAATCCCATTCCTGTTGAGAGTGCGGTCTCTGGGAGGATAGTGCTTAGATCCTGGTCACAGAAACTACTATGTGACCTTGGGCTGGTCATGAACCTTCTCCATCAGCTTACTCAACTGTAAAATGAGTAAAAATGGACCTGTGTTTCAGATGTCATACTTTATATGAAGCACTTAGAATGATGCCTGTTATAAAGTAAGTGCTTATTGAATTTTAGCTCTTATTAATTAGACTGCACTTAAAATCACTGTTAACTCTGTATGGGAGAGAATGATGATTATGTCAGAAAATTGTAGTAAATTCTTCAACTCCTGGTACTCTTTTAAATCTTGGTCTCACTGAGCAAAATTTCAGGTAAGAAAATCCACTTTGTAACTTCACTTGTAAAAGGTTCAGGTCAAGCTTCAGTTCAAACCACTCAGCCTCACCTGTTTAAAAGTGATTGTAGCTGCTTGTGCTAGAGAGAGTGATTTTCCTTTTAACCATGAACCTCAGAACAGGGCTGGTGTGAACTCCGAACAGCTGCCACCTCCTATCAGTGGCAGCAACCTTCTGGAAGAAGGTGAAGTGCACTTGGTATGTGAAGGTCATTTGACTCTTGGAAAAAGACATGTGATTTAGGTGACAATGAGTACTGACAGCCAGAATCCTGAAAGGTAAAACTCTAAAAGTGACAGGTCCTTAACAGCCTGAGTTCAACTGGAGTGTACTCAATTACGGGCATGTGCTTGTCAAGGAGGAGAATGTGCACAGGGAAAGTGGGGAGTCGGTGTGGGCAGGGGCAGACAGGGTGAGCCAGCCAGCATTCCCAGCCCAGCCTGTGCCTGAGCATAAGTGTGACCATTATTTTCTATTAGTGGAAGTATTTTAATTAATGGTGTCCAAGAAGTGTAAGAATTGAGAATTGAAATATATTCTGGGACATAGTCCAATATGTTCTGATGGAAGAATATTCATATGTGTCTGAAGATACAGATGAAGATAAATAAAAATTTGGAGGAGGTGTGAGGAATAGAGATGGAATTCAGTGCAATTCCTGTCATTGATCTGCAACTTGTTATTTTTACAAAAATTGTTTTCCTGAAAGCCTGCGTGAGGATTGGGTGGGAAGAGAGAAGAGCCACTGAAACAGTGCTGGAGAGAGGAGATTAAAACTTGAGGTGTGTCAATCTAAGCACATGTGCCACATATGGAGAGAGCAGACCTGGAAATGGATGGGTGAAAAATGGACATACAAATTGAACAAATGACTTACCTGTAGAAATCTGCCTTAACGACTGCACACGTACCAGGCATTTCCACTGTTTACAAAGCTATGACCTACTTGTTGTCAAGACCTGCTTCCCTTACCAAGATAATTCATCAAAGACACCAATAATTTCTTCATAACAAGACACAGCATCAACAAAACCAAAATTACCTCTTTTGCTAAAGCTCATTGATTTGGCACTTCTGGTCTTTGCATAGTATCGGCATGTTAGGCTTTTCTAAAAGGACATTTCATTAATTACATCCACAACATCAAGACACCTATTCTATTGGCTAGAGATTTCTTCCTAAGACTCTGTTATATGAAGTCTTGACTCCATATAAATATTTAAATGGCATTAACGTTATCCCGCACTACTTTACGAATAGCCTAAGGTGTTACAGAGGTATAACTTCAAGAAATAAAAACAAGACAAGTTGCCAGGGTAAAACCAATGGGTATTTTTGAAATGTAAATGAGTTACTTTGATGATTAACTGCTACTGAGGCTTAGACAATAGGATATTTAATGTCTACATATGTTTTCAAAAAGAGTTAAATTCTACTTATGGTGCTTTGAGCTTAAAAAACACACACACCTTACCTTCATTTGTAAACCTAATTTTGAAAATAAATTTTCCACTAGCTATTTGGCAGCTTCATTGGTCTTCAGTATTAGCTTCTCTGGCTCTCAGAAGAATAGCAGAGAAATTAAAGGTAGCTCCTGTTTACTTTTTGGCAGTCTCACTTTATTGACTTAAAGAAGCCAATTCCTCTCCCCTTATCCTTTCAAAACCACAAACAATTTCCTTTTAAAAAAGATTCTGGCTGCCAAGTATCATGACAATAGTTTTTTTTTAGGATCTCTTTGATTTGTCTGAAATTACACAGTTATATTTTATACTCTTAACATGTAGATTAAAGCACTGATACATTTTTCTTTACTTTTTTTTAGCTTATTTGCTTTTAAGCACAACTTTCTCCCAGTAGGTGTTTAGGAAACTGTTCTACTCTAAGCCGGATGTCAGTGTTATTCCGTATACTTTAATGGTCTTACCTAGGGACCAGGAGATAAGATGGGAGAGAAATTTTATTTTTGAACTTGGGAGATGTCCAAAGTATGCTTGTATTAGCCAAAGCAAGGAGATAGCAGGACCCTGGGCAGATTCTGCAGGTTCCTGGCTGTCGTGTCTGGGTAGTAGACCAGGAAGAGCTGAGCCACAGCTTATCAGGAATAACAGCCACCATTTATTTTGTGCCTAGTATTTGTCCTATGCCACGTCTTGGGCTTTACATAACCTTATTTTTAATTTTTACAATAACGCTTCAAGGTACCTATGAGCAGTCCCATTTTATTTGGCGAGAAAATGAAGCTCAGATTTTACATACCTTACTAAGCTCCAACAGCAAAGAAGGGGCAGAATGAAGAATTAAAAAGGTCTGCCCGACTCCAAAGCCCATGCCACCTTGATTGACCAAGATAACACTGCAGGTTACACTACTTTAGTAAGAAGACTCGTTTTTGTTGTCTCCTAGAGGGGGGAGGTAACTGGACACATCTGCTCTATAGGCAAAGACTTATCTCACTGCCATTCAGAGAAAGCTACTTAAAAATCCATTTCGCCTCATCAGTCTAATGGAGGATGAGGAAAGCCCCAGATGTCCCGAGAATGATCTTTTCCCACAGTAAATGGAAAGTTCATATATATATTATTGATTTCAGAGAGGAAGGGAGAGGGAGAAACAGAGTAACATTGACGATGAGAGAGAATCATTGATTGGCCACCTCCAGAATGCCACCCACAGAGGATCCAGCCTGCAACACGGGCATGTACCCTGATGGGGAATTGAACAATGACCTCCAGGTTCATAGGTTGACACAACCTTAGAGCCATGCCGGCCAGGCTATATTTTTTGTTCGTAAAAATTGTGCCTTGCCCTAACCAGTTTGGCTCAGTGGATAGAGCGTCGGTCTGCGGACTCAAGGGTCCAGGTTCGATTCCTGTCAAGGGCATATACCTTGGTTTCGGGCACATCCCCAATAGGAGATGTGCAGGAGGCAGCTGATTGATGTTTCTCTCTCATCGATATTTTTAACTCTCTATCCCTCTCCCTTCCTCTCTGTAAAAAACTAAAATATTTTTTTAAAAAAATTGTACCTTTCCCCCAATGAAGGGCCCTTAACTTTACCTGATTTCATCCCTCTTAGGGAGAGAATTTCTCTTGCTACCTTTAGTGAGTCCAATATTTACCATTGACAAGCACGTCTTGATTTCCTCCTGGGCACTTTGCTCACATGTTCCTTTGTCTGGGTTGAGATTCCTTCCTCAACCCTGACCTCTACTAAGGAAATTCTAGCCCTTCTCCTTGTACCTGAAAAATGTATTCCTTTCCTAGTGCCTATAAAATGTATTCCATTCTCAAGGAAACTTCTTTGATCCTTAAACAAAAGTAATTTCTCTCTTCTCTGAATTCTCAAAAATACATTATTCAATCATCCACTTTAGCCCTTATCAAATTTTGCCTTCAATACGGTAGAGCTATTGGTGCCATTAAAATGGAAACCTCCCCTCCTAGACTAAAAGTGTTTCAGGAACAGGGACCACACCCCCTTCACCTCTGATGCCCATGTGCCGAGCACATGTCAGTACTCAGTTAATGCGCTCTGACCATTATGCACACACACACACATCAGCTCATGGTTTGAGTTCAGGTGGTTCTTGTCTCTCTTCGTTTATGTAAACTCCAATCTTTCAAGACCTTTCCCCAATTGCTTTAGCTTTTTCTCCCCCCCAAAATTTATGAACTAAATTTTGGTGCTTATTGCATATGGTTTTAAAGTATTATTTGTTCTGTTATTGCTATGCCCTGTATTCCCTATGGAGCTCCTGGGTGAATGTCTGGATGATGTTATCATCATCCCTGTTATTAATGACAACTTCGTTTATTGAATGCTGTGCCTCAGGCCCTCTGCTGAGTGCTTCATTTCCTTTATTCTACCCCTTACAGAACTTTAGGGTCTCTGGACTTTGATCCTCAGCCTGTCTCAGCCCTCAGCCTTCTTTGCTGTAATATACTCCAGGTTTTTGACACCTGGATGGTAAGATCTCTTTAGTACTCCTCTGGGAACCTACAGTGTCTAGTGCAATCATGGTAGGGAATAGATCTCTAATACATGTTCCACCAGCGCTTTGGAACTGCCGAGTTCACAAAACAAAAAAATGCTTTAAAACCTGTTTCTAGAAATATCAGTGGTAATTGCGTATTACTAATTATCAAGCCAGAACCCGTCCCCAATCAGTATTGGAACTGCCAGATTTAAGAATTCTGCTATTTTTCTTATAAATCTAGCATGAGATCCCCACTCTTCATTAAATGAATGTATTTTGGGCAAAGGAATGAAAGCCTGTGTTAAGCATCTTTACTCTGAGCTTCCCTCCCACTCTCGGCCGGTACCCAACCTTGTTTATCTCCGGTCTATGTTCCTGTGTGTGTCTGAAGGGAGCATTGGTCTCCCCTTCAGGCACTGGAATGAAAAGATCTGATGGGAACTTAAAAGCTCCCCCACAGGAAACTGTCTGAGCCCATGATTTACATCCCTGGTTTTCTTATTAACTAACTGCCAGGCTTCAGAAAACTGGAGCCAACCCAAGTGGGGACCCTGGCAGCTGGTGTGAAACGTGAGACCAGAGACCAGTGTGTCACAGTGGCGGGAGCGGGGGCCATGGGGAGGCCGGGTGGGTAGGAGGAAATGGCTTCTGGAAGTTTGATGGGAAAGGAGGATAGTTCTCTGTGGTTAGAGGAGAACTCTCCTTTGATCCCACGCTAGGGGAGTAGGAGAGGCCAGGCTGCTAGAGGTTCAAGGACAGGATTTGTTTCCTCCTTCACTTATCTTACAATGTGCAGGAGAGAGCCGAAGATAAGTAACCCAGAGAACAGGTATCTTTTATCTCACATAAAAAAACACAATGTTTTTGACTTCCCATCATATGAGATAATGAGGACATTCTACAGAAGAGTTCATCTTTTCAATTTTAATTTACAAACAATAGTAAAGGGTGGGGGGCTAGGGAGCTGTTCAGTGGGCATACAGTTTCAGTTCTACAAGAAGAAAGTCTGGAGAATTCTTACACAATAATGTGAATATACTTAACACTACCAAACTGTCACTTTATAAAGGTCAACAAATATTATGTTATGTGCTTTTTTTTTTAACCACAATTAAAAATGTGAAAAACTTAAAACATTAAAAAACAAATAAGGAGGAAAAAAGAGAGGGGGAGTGGGGAAGTGAGAGAATGGCCAAATACCTTGTGAAGAAGAAAATACATTACTATTCCTTTGGCTATTATTTTATCTCCTCTCCTCCCTTTTTTTCTCTTAGCAAGCTGCCTTACTAGTTACATGTAAATATCTTTTCTCTTTACATGGCCAAAGGGGGAAAAAGAAAAAGATGTAAGAGTTTGCAGAAGTAGAGAGGAAAAGTGCGAGTCTTCCGCTCTTTCTGTACCACTGGCCAACAGAATAGTTTAAAAATTGCTTATCTCATGGATAATGGCAAAAGAAGCTTTTTTAGTCCAAACAACAGACTCTAGTAAGTCTTTACTACTTGATTCCAAATCAAAAGTCTGATAGTCCTAGAACTAATAGTTGAGGGACAGTTGTGCCAACAGACAAAATAAGGAACTTAAGAACCCCAACCCAATTCCCTTCCCAATCCTTCTTCCTACCCCCAACCCCATCGCATTTTTTTTCATCCTTATCCAGGCGGAAGGCTAAGCTGTTTGTATGGATGGACTAATTTTAGGGAAGGGAGTGTTTTTCAATGTAGCCTGGTTTATAGTGTTTTCTTTTGGAGATGGGTGTTTGTTGATCAAAGCGATAAACAACAAATGTTGTTTTAATTTATGCTTCCTTGAGTTCTGCAAATTTAAGGGGAAGGCTTTTTTATTAGAGGCAATGAGGCAGAATCCTCTTAATGGCAAGGATATTTTCTCACCAAATTAAAGCCCATGTGTGCTTAAAAAAATAATGAAATAAAAGTAGCTTTTCTTCAGGGAGTAAATAAATTTTAAAGTAGGGAACTTCCCACACAGTTTGCGCTCATTGAGCTCATCAAAACAGGCAGAGGAGGGAGGTAAACAGGGCATTTTCTTTCCTTTGTCCCTAACTTGAAAAAAAACAAAACACACAAAAAACAACAACAATAATTTACAGTCAGGAGAACCTGATCAAAACATTTAAGATGTGTGACTTGCTAAAATAATAATCTTAAATGCCAACAGTAGGGATAGATTTTTTTTTCTGTTTTATTTTTCTCTGAATATATATTACCTTAGTTTGTTTTAGCCAAATGAGCTCAGCTTGGTATGAATATCACTTCATTAATACTAGTCCCATGTATGCAATTAGACCAGAGAATCTTGCTCCGCTTATTTTTAAAAGAGGAATAAGTCATCTTGACTTTTTCACTGTATCCTTAAGGGAAATAGTGCATAAAGCTCCTATTTCTTGGATCAGTTCTCTGAAAAACATGCTTTCTCTTAAGAGTGGAGGCCATGGCATCACATAAATAATAACTCAATGCCAACTAATCCTGTCTCCCTCTACATGTGTCTTTCTGGGTGTTCATTCATCCAGCGTGCATGTTTTATTGAGCAACTACTACACCTTGGGCTCCGTGTGATGGAATCTGTCTGACAGGTTGGAGTAGGGCATCCTAATCCAGAACTGACAAATTATAGGAGGGTTCTAAACTGAGGTCTAGAGATTGAATGGCAGTTGGCTGGGTTAAATGAATGGAGGGAAGGGAGCCCAGCAAGACCCAGGAATGAGAAGAAACCAGTGTGACTGAAAGAGAATACAAAGGAGGAAGTGGCTAAGGGGGCGGGCACAGCGTGGGCACATGCAGATCTGGTCAGGTCCTGGTTGGCAATTGGAAGCTTGTCCAAAGGCAATGGGAAGGCATTGGGAGATTTTAGACAGAGGAACAGGATCAGATTTGTGTTCTAAAAGGATCACTTTGCCATTTGTACTGAGTGAGGCCGGAATTTTCTCCAGCTTTAAGAGACACTGCGTATCACTGGATTTTTCTTAAACCCTAGACATATCATGCAGCAAATTGCTCTTTCTTTTCTGTTTTAGGATTTTAGCAATACCACCTTATATCCATCAACACTTAAGCCCCGAAGTCTCTTGTAAAATTCGTTCTTTTCCCGATCATCTGTAGGGTCCTGAAAGTGGCCCCGTTCTGTTTGGCTTTGTGATAACAGTGGTCGGTGGGAACTTCCTAATGCACTGAAAGGTTTCTGTCATATGTCAGGGCAGGCAGCTCTGCGCTGACACAGTGGAATTGTCCGGGCAGCACTTATCAGGGCGAAGTTATGACACGGGGTCAGGATGTCTCACCTGATGGCGGAGAGAAAGATTAGACAGACACCAGCAAACAGAAGAGAGAGGTTAAGGCAGGGGCAAGCCCTGTCCCCTCTGTTAACTTGCATCTCTCTCTCTGAAACACATCACTGCCCTCCACACAGGAACAGAGCAAGAGCAGGCAGCTCATGGAAAATACCAGAGCAGGGTAATGTTTTCACTCTCCCAGGCTCGTGAGAGACTGATAAGAATTGCCAGGGATTAAGTTAATAAAGCCAGAAAGCTTAAATAGTCGTAAACATCAGCAAACACCATCTCAATCACAAAAGATGCAGCAAAAAGCAGCCAAGTCCCCATAAGAGTCCAGTACCCCTGGCAAGGCCCCTGCCCTCACAACTGCTGGGGAAGGAAGCCATCTGGGCCTCCACAGCCCTCTCATTCCTCAGAAAGGCCATCTCTTCTGCGGGCTCCAAGCTCTGGGCCTCTGGGTGCCTGCAGAGGTAATGCCACAGCTTCCCGGAATGCCCTCCCATCTGCCCCACCCTCAACTGGTATGGAAGGTGGGACAAGAAATTAAACACAGGATATCAATGGCAGAAAGATAGGAGATCAATAAAAAAAAACCAACCCAGGGATCCCAGCCAGGCCACACTGCTCGAGTACGTACCTCACTTGCAGACTTGAGCTGGTTCCACTAATATGAGGCCAAAGGGCAGAGGCTCATTTTTCCTTAAGGCACTTGAGGTCCTACTATATAGGCAACAGTGCTGCCCCCCTGTTCCTGGATGGCACTGGCATCCCAGCTGAGAGCTGCCTAAGCCTTGACTCCTCTTTGAGGGGATTTTCCTTCTCTCCAAGTCAATGATTCTCACTCCAGGCTGTACCTCTGAACCACCTGGAAAGCTTTGAAAACCAGAGCCTCAGGACCAATCCCCCCTAAAATGAGTCAGACTATTGGGAATGATGCCAGGCATTGTTATCTGTAAAGACTCTTATGTGCAGCTAAGGTTGAGAATCACAGCTGTCACCTAGGGATTCTAGCTGCAGAAACTCAAGAAGAATTATTAATCAACAACTTGCTGCATACATTTCTTAAGTCTATACAGAGATTCCTCCAAAGTAATACAACTTAAAGAAGCTGTATTAGTTAGCTAGGGCTGCTGTAACCAAATCCCACAAATTGGGTGACTTGAACAACAGAAATTGATTTTCTCAAAATTCTGGAAGCTGGAAGTTCAAGATCAAGATGTCAACAGTTTTGGTTTCTCCTGAGGTCTCTCTCTTTAGCTTGCAGATGGCCATCTTTTCACTGTGTCCCCATGTGGTCTTTCCTCTTTGAATGTCCAATTTTTTTCCTCTTATAAGGACACTACTGATATTGAACTAGGGCCCCCCAAAGGTCTCATTTTAACTTAGTCAGTCACATCTTTCCCAAATACAATCACATTCTGAGGTACTTGAGGTTAAGACTTTAACCTATGAGTTTTTTGTGTTTTTTTTTTGGGGGGGGGGGGGGGGAGAGAAGGGAGAAGGAGGCCATAATTGAATTCATGATATAAATTCTTTAGATGAGAAGGTAGCTTTCCTAATAAACCCTCTGACTTCACAAATACCAAATGTTCTATTTATCTAAAGTCAGAAGTTTCTGATTAAGTAAGCTAGCCCATTAGAAAGAGAGTCCTTTTTGAAATTACATGAATGCTGGGCACCTACATGGCAACTGACTATGGGCATACGGAGAAAATGCTCTTTTAAGTGGCCAGATTTAATTCCAGGAAATAGCTCCCTATTTTGAAAATCTGTCACATTATCTCCAATTGCTAGGAAACGAGAGCCAAACATATTTGGTATGTATAGCTCAGATAAGAAAGTGTTTGAACAGTCAGAAAAAGTGTCTCCAATGGCAGCTGGGGTAAGGCAAATTGCTATGGAAATCAAGAAGGTAAATGGTTGAAGTGAGTCAGGGTCCTTGGAGCACCTGGAGTCCTCATGCCTTGTGGAAAGTAGGTACACTTGCCTGAGCTCCCAACTTCTTAGGAAAAAGCTGGGCATATCTGGGTTTTTATGTGAAAATTTCCAGTTTTTAAATGCTGGATAGTAATTTAAGCAAAAAACAAAAAACAAAAAAACAGCACTATTCTGAAGGCCAAATGAAATACAGCTTCAGGAGAGATCAGACTTGTTTGCTGCTGGTTCTTGCCTCTGGTGTAAAGCCACAGGGAGACCTGGCAAGTCATGTGACGGCACAACACCTTGTCTGGAATTCATCTTGAAAAATAAGGCGGCTTTACAACAGATTCTTGAAAGTCAGGTATACAACTCTTTTATTCTCTACTGGAGAATGTATGTATGTTTGCCTTCTATCTGGCTGAACCAGAGAGATTCAAAGCACCAGGGGGATTTAGTGTGTTTTACAGGGCTGAAGGTGGAGGGGGTCACGTGAGAGGGACTGCAGGCTGCCTCTAGGGGCACAGAGGTAACCCAGGGACAGCCAGTAAGGAAACCGCAGAAATGAAATTCAACCAGTTACCTGAATAAACTTGGAAGTGGAGTGCTCCCAGAGCCTCCACATGAGCCCAGCCCCGCCAGCATTCATGTCAGCCTTGAGAGAACCTTAAGCAGAGAACTCAACTGGATCACCTGGAACTTCTGACCTGGAGAACTGTGAGCTAATCCACCAGTGCCGCTTTAAGGTGCTGCTTGGGGTCATTTGTAACACAGACATAGAAAACTAATTCCACTGCCAACTCCAAATGTTGAGAATGTTGTGAAGCAACTGGAACTGGACTGTCAAATGGTACCACTTTGGAAAATGGTATGAAACTTTCTTATAAGTCAAATGTACATCTATCTACCCTATGATCTGGCAGTTCACTCTTAGGTCTATACCAAGAGAAATAAAAACATATGTCTACAAAAATCCTTGTACACTAATATTCATAATAGCTTTACTCATAATAGCCCCAAACTGGACACAGCCCAAATGTCTATCAACTTGAGAATGGATAAGCAATGAACTACTAATTTATGCAACAATAGGGATGAAGTTCAAAAACATGCTGAGTAAAAAATACCAACACAAAAGAGTACATAATATGTTATCTATATATATAAATGCTTAAGAGACCGAATGACCAGTTGACATGTTGCTATGATGCAAACTGACTACCAGGAGACAGATGCTTGATGTATGAGCTGCCCCAGGTGGTCAGTGCGTTCACACAGCCAACCTCCTGTGGCTGGCCAACCTCCCATGGCCCCCTCTCCCCAGTCGGCCCTGAACGGGACAAGGCGAGATGGCCCCCATCTACCCTAATCATTGGCCAGGCTGGGGGACCCCACCCGTGCACAGATTCATGCACTGGGCCTCTGGTTTAATTTATAAGGTCTGGAATAGGCGGAACTAATCTGTAGTGGAACAAATCAGAACAGTGGATGCTCAATCTCATATTCAGCTCCATAACCTTTCCTTTGATTTTCTAACTCTAGAACCTCTCTCCAGAGTTCTCACCTCTCTGCCAGAGCCCTGGCCTAGTTAATTCCACCCTAGGCACTGAGCATAAGTCACCAAGGCTTGAGGTGTGAAAACCTATAATTTGGTGCTCAGCTTCCCATCCTCACAGTCTGGAGGAAGCTAGGCAGAGGTAATTCATGCTTTCCTAATTTTCTCGATTGTTGTGGGATTGTGGAAATTTATTATAAACAGTATGGAAAAGCTCTTGCAACTGCAAAACACGTCTGGTTATCAGGCTCCCTTCCTGGAGGTTCAGAGAGGAAGTGATTTGCCCAAGTCTATGCACTCAATAGCATATCTACATCCAAAACTGGTCGTTTCCCCACAGCCTTGTAACTTTATTGAACTCACAAAGGGAGGACCACCAGTTCCAGGACTGACCCAGATAGCCGCAAGGGAAGATCCAGCTGGCACTGATCTTAAGATGTGTGTCCTTGGGAGGGTCAGCCCCATCTGCAGGGACCCCTGCCAGTAAGTCAAAGCTAGCTCACCCCTCACTTTGACTTACATGTTGAGACCAAGACAGTTTGTTGTCTTTGCATTTTTATATCAGGAAACCCGTTTTTTTTGTGTCAGGAAACCCAGCAGTCACTGAGCTGAGAAGCAGGTTTCCTCTATAGTTAGCACAACAGGCCAATGGATGTCACTGTTGCACCACAGAAGGAGAATCTCAACCCTGAGAGGACCTTGAACAGTAGCACACTCACTACTTGGCCACTTGAACAGAGCCGAGCATACCTGGAACCAAAAGGCAACTGTTTTAAGGGGAATGGTAATTAACCATCCACTTTTAATTGTTAGAGCTAGTAATGAGCAGGCACATTCAGGTTAAGTTAAGGTGAATCATTCAAGTGAAAGCAAAGAGCTTTGAACAAAGTAGGTAGCTACAAATTAATATGTGTGTCACTTAGAGGGGAGAAAAGATGACCAAAAAAAAAAAAAATACACATGCTGACACTCAGAGTGAGACCTCTCACCCATTCAGTGGCCAAGTATAAACATTTTGCAGTCAAATGCTTTATCCTGAGCTATATTCCTGCCATCCAGCATAAATATATTGGAAGGAACTTCAAACCCTCGACCTAATATAAAAATCAAAGGAGTAAATATATTTATTAAGCACCCACTATGTGCCAGACTTCCCACAGCTCTTTAAGATGTATTATTATTTCCATTTTTCATATGGGGAAATTGGGGCTTGGCAACAATAAGAGACGTTTCTAGTTATACAGCTGGTGAGGGACAGCATGGATACAAGTCCATGTCCACTGTCCTGCAAAGCCCCTGCACTTTCCAATGTGCTCCAGCTGATTCGGTTCAAGCATTCTTTGGCTGCTCACTGGGTGTCCCTCACCAGAGACACTACAATGAACAGGGTGCCATCTTGCCCCAAAGAAGCTCTAAGGTCTTTGAAATTTCTGATACAATTCAAAGTGAGGAGAGCTCCTGCTGGGTGCTATGTAATGAAGGGAGAGGTCAGAAGTAACCTCTAAGTGAGATCTGAAGACAGAATAAAATATGGCAGGCAAAGGGGAATATAGATCAAGGGTGATTTATCTGGAGGAATCTCCAGTGCTTAGGCATAAAGAGGAGAAATATTATGGTTACCTGTAATTTAAACTTAAAGAAAAGAGAAAGAGAGGAAAGAGAGAGAGAGAGAGAGAGAGAGAGAGAGAGAGAGAGAGAGAGAGAGAGAAACATAGGTCTGTTCTACTTATTTATACATTCATTGGTTGTTTCTTGCATGTGCCCTAACTGGGATCAAACCCACAACCTTGGTGTATGTATTGGGATGATTCTCTAACCAACTGAGCTACCAGGCCCCAGTCTAAAGAAGAATGTGTTTTTTTTTTATGTTCTTTTTCTGTTAATCTTCACCCTAGGATATTTTTCCATTGATTTTTAGGGAGAGTGGACGAGCAAGGGAAAGACAGAGAAAAACAATGATGTGAGAGAAACACATTGATTGGTTGCCTCCTGCATGAACCTTGACCAGTGGCCGGGTCTAGGAGGAGTCTGTAACCAAGGTACATGCCCCAGACCAGAATCGAACCCAGGACCCTTTGGTCCGCAGGCTGAAACTTTATCCACTGAGCCAAACCAGCTAGGGCAAGTGTGTTTTTTTGAAAGGAATAATCTGTTTCTTTTAAATTGAACTTAGTGTGAACTGTAATATTAATGACTTAGTGCACATACGTAGTAGATTCTAAAGAGAAGCACAGTACAGGCCCTGTTTGTGGGGAAAGCAAGCTCTGCTTTGGGAATGGTGAGACGGCTCTGGTACCACAAACGTACAAGAAATACCTCCATGGGCTGCCGTATTGTCAGAACCCTAGAGGGAGCAACAGGAATAAGGAATGAGGGACACACACCATGGGCCCTCACTCTGAGGCCCTAACCCAAATAAAAAAACAACGGATTCAGCGGGGAGAGAACTAGCCATGGCAGAGGGCCCTGGTCTCAGTTGCTATCTTATAATTTCATGAGTACAAAATTGTGAAAGTCTCTTCCTTTTCAGTTCTGGTACAAAACTTCACTTATACAGATAACAGAGAGATGCAGCTGCTGGTAAGTGCAGTGCTGTGATTCTTCTTCCAGCCAGGCCCAGAGCTCTCTCCCCAGCAGTGAAAGAAGGTGATACTGAGAGGCAGTCCCTGGCCATTCTTCTGGGCCTTCAGAGTTGACACAGGTCACAGGCTATAATCATTCTTGGGTTTTCTGACGATGAGAACTGTCACTGTTGTGTGAGAGGCTTAACTGGCCTTTTGGGACACTTCCTTAAAATATAAATAAATTTGCCAACTAATCCTACACTCTGTATCTTGTTTTTTTCTAGGAGCTTTGAAGTCTAGGTTTGGAGAAGGAAAGGTTAAGGGAGCAATCCTAGATAGAAGTAACGGGGATTTCTTTGTGTTTATTTTAATAACACCCATGAGCTTCAACCTTTAGCCCAGTGACTATCGTCCCCTTTTCCTGCCCAACAGTCATTCTTGGTCTTGGTCACCTTTACTATTTTCATGTAGAAATGACAATAGGACTGGAGGTCCTCTTATTGGCCTAGAACTTAATGGTGATGTTTAAGAAAAAAAAATTGTTGAGTCATTTATCAAGTGTTTGTTATACTTATGTCCTGGGCTATGTATCTGAAGAGACAAATCATACGTTTAAACAAAGAAGCAGAACAATGGACTGTGGGGCCTTAAGACTTTAGTTGTAGGTGCCTTGAACCTAAAAAAAGAGTCACACTGCAGCGCAGGTGGGTGATATTTGCAGCTAATACTACTTGTCTTATTCTCTCCCCCTCAATAATGTATGAAAATGATATGTAAATATTGGTGTCATTTTCACTAATATCAATCATTTCTCCATTCAGTACATACTGAGCACTTTCCAAGCATGAAAAACCAGTGGTAACCAAATCTACTTGTTTGAATGAACTCATTTTCACAAGTTGAAACCACACTTAGCTAAAGCCAGGCAGTAGCATAGGGTGGAAGTTAGAAGTCAAATAGAGCTCAAATCTTGGCCTCTCTACTCACTGTCGGTGTGACTTTGAACTAACCATTTTTTCTCTTCTGAGCTTCAAATTTCTCACTTGCAAAAATGAGGTAAAGAAGTTGATATGAGGTATAATAAATTGGTTGCTCTCACTGAGATTTTCCTATATGCTAGATACCAGTGTGGCACCTTATAACAAGTGCCATGGGCACTCATCCTGGAATGTTTTCTCTTCTTCATCTCTCATGCCCAGGAGTCACCAGGTCACGACATTTTTCTCTGAAATATTTCTCAAATTGTCCATTGTCCTAATTCAGTGGGTCTCCCTGCTTTCACTCTTTCGTCCCTTAAATCCATTCTCTATTCACTAACCAAAGCAATCAGTTTAAACACAAACATGTCGCTCCCTCACTTAAAACCCTCCAATGGCTCCCCACCTCCTAGAATAAAGTACCAGCCCTTAGAACAGCAAACAAGGTCATCTGTCTAGCTCTCCAGACTTTAGCCATTTCCTGCCCAACACCCAACACATTCTTTGCCTGTTTTCACCTCTGAGTCTTGCCTTATGCTTCCCTGTTGCCCATGCAACATTGAATTATGCCTCTGCGCAGTGTTCTCACATCCACTTACTTATCTTTTAAGACTCAGGTCAGACTAGGCAAGTCACCAAAGCTTTCCTCTCTGCTTCCATCTTCCTCTTCCAAATAGGGTCAGGCGCTCTCTACTCTTGACCATTATCATGTGCTCCTAGGCATAGCTGTTCTGCTGCATTTACCACATTGACTAGTAATATGTTTACTGATAAGTACTTCTCCCTTACTGGACTCTTCTGCTTAAGGCAAAAACCTTATCTTATTCATCCTTATATCCCCATCTGACACAGTGCCTGGCCCACTGCAAACCCTTGGTAAAGAGAGAGTGAAGGAATGAAGACAGCAATGTGACTCCCCAGCTGATGCTCTTTGCATACACCACACCCCATCTCCAAAATGGCACGCGTTGAGAATGGTTGTTCTCAGCCCTGGGCAGTTTTGCTCCTAGAGACATTTCACAATGTCTGGAGATATTCAGGTTGTCACAATTGGGTGCGGAGGAAGTGTATCTCTGGTATGTAGTGGGTAGAGGCCAGGGATGCTACTAAGCATCCTCCAGTGCCCAGGACAGCCCCCCACCACAAAGACTTACCCAGCCCAAAACAGTATTAAGAGCCAAGGTAGAAAAATCCTTATCTTGAACAGGGTCTGGTGCATGGAAGATTCAATACAGGATTCTGAACCCTGGCAGCTTAATGGCAGAAATGATCATCATGCTTGATATAAACCATGTAATTGTACAGTATACTGTTTTAATTTACTGAGCAGTTCTGCATGATATTAACTCATTTTACAGCATCAGATCTAAGGAACTTCAGTTCTATTTTTATAGTTGTATTTTAAATTAAAATAAATTGTCATCTGAGGATATGTTTTATTGATTTTTTTTTTAGAAAGAGAAAGGGTGTGTGTGTGAGAGAGAGAGAGAAACATCAACGAGAGAGAGAAACATTGATTGGTTGCCTTCTATACACTCCCTAAACGGGGATCAAACTTGCAACTTTTTGGTGTATTGGATGATATTCCAACCAATTGAGCCATCTGACCAGGGCCTATAGTTGTATTTTTAATAAAGCCTAGTCCTATTCATGATGCACTGACCTCTCTTCCCACTTCTCTCCTAACACAAACATATGATATAACTGCCCTAGACCTGTATCTCTGAAAAACCAACTAGAATAACTGGACAATATGGATAAACTTATATTACTTCATCAGCTATGGTGTTGATGTGTGTGTGTGTGTGTGTGTGTGTGTGTGTGTGTGTGTATTAGAGGCTTGGTGCGTGAAATTTGTGCAAGGGGTGGGGGTTCCCTCAGCCCAGCCTGCACCCTCTTCAATCCGGAACATCTCTCTCACAATTCTGGACTGCTAGCTCCAAATCGCTCACTTGCCTGCCTGCCTGCCTGCCTGGTTGCCTCTAACTGTCCTCCTCCTCCCCCTGTTGGCCTGATCACCCCTTACTGCCTCTGTGTGCTGGCCTGGTCACTCCTAACTGCTCCACCACCAGCCTGGTCACCCCCAACTGATCCCCACCCTCACCCCCACCCCCGCTGGCTTGGTTGCCTCTTACTGCCCTCCTTGCCAGTCTGGTCTCCCCCAACTGCCTTCCTCTGCCATGCTGGCTGCCTCTAACTGCCCTCCCCCTGACAGTCTGGTTGCTCCCAACGGCCCCCCCTACCAGCCTGGTCACCCCTCATGGCATGCCCCCTCCCCCCACTCGCCAGCCTGGTCGCCCCACGCAGGCTGCTTGTTCAGTCATTTGGTCGTCCCTCACTAATCCCCCTGCTGGCCTAGTCATAGGCAGCCATCGTATGAGGCTGTGGGGATTAATTTGCATATTATCTCTTTATTATATAGGATATACATATATATGTATATATTCAAATTTATATCCTGCATGAACTCATAACCTGAAATACCCTCTCCAGGAAGGCATGGCCTCCTTGGAATCATAAGAGAAATATAAAGATTAAAACTTTTAAGCTGCCCCCTCACCCTCCCCAGCCTTGCAAGGGCCTGAACCCTCACCCCTTCTGAGGGAGGTCTCCTGCCCCGATGGCTGCTTTGCTTCCCACGCCCAACCCAGATTGGAACCTAGGTAACAGAGACTTGGCCGACAGCAGCTGCCCTACATCTAAATCCAGCCTAGCACCAGGAATGCTCAGTGCCTACTCAAGAATGCAAATAATCCTTTCCACTAATATTTACAGGGTAAATATTGTTAGTAGAGTATTAAATTTGACAGTAAAATAGTAATCAAGTTTTCAGATTAATTTAAATTGGCTAATTGAAATAAGTGAATATTTAAAAAAATTTAATTGTATTGGACAAAAAGCTGTTTCTCAAGTATTAACTAAAATTTCTGCCGAAACCAGTTTGGCTCAATGGATAGAACATTGGCCTGCTGACTGAAAGGTCCCAGATTCGATTCCGGTCAAGGGCATGTATCTTGGTTGCAGGCACATCCTCAGTGGGGGGTGTGCAGGAGGTGGCTGATCAATGTCTCTCTCTCATCGATGTTTCTTTTTTTTAAAAAAATATATTTTATTGATTTTTTACAGAGAGGAAGGGAGAGGGATAGAAAGTCAGAAACATCAATGAGAGAGAGACATCGATCAGCCGCCTCCTGCATGCCCCACAATGGAGATGTGCCCGCAACCAGGGTACATGCCCCGACCGGAATTGAACCTGGGACCTTTCAGTCCGCAAGCTGACGCTCTATCCACTGAGCCAAACCGGTCTCGGCTCATCGATGTTTCTAACTCTCTATCCCTCTTCCTTCTTCTCTGTGAAAAATCCATAAAATATATTTAAAAAAATTTCTATTGGTAGTTCATCTCATGGTAAAATTGCTTAACATGCAATGAACCTAAAGCAGTTATATTTTTGTGCAAAAAATTAAAGTTTAAAGTTACCAAGATTGCATCAACAAATTTATAAAAGCCTTCATTAATCAACAAAAGGGGGGATAGTAGGATAATATCATGTAAGGAAAAAATATCCTATAAGTAAATTACATCTAGAAAATTTTTACTTTAGAAAATTGATTTTCATTTGTAATGCTAACAGCAAGACACTCATGAAAAACACACATGGTGTCAAAATAAGCCAAAGGAAAATCATTTGGGCAAAAATAAAAAGGATCCCAAGTCAATTTTATAGAAAAAAATTTCTTTATTAACTTTTGATTGAGAATATGTTTATATACTTTCAGAAAACAACTCCAAGGCCATGTGGACTCCTGCAACAGAGAGGAATTGACAGGTCTGCTCTAACCACGAAGACAAGAGGAGAAACAGTCCAGAGATGGAAGACGCTGACGATGCCTTGCCATGCTAATAGTCAGTAGTTGTGAGTCACTACAGGTTGCCTAGGACCAAACCAGAGAGGGTCGAACCTGCATTGCCACCATTTGTCCACCATCCAGATACCATTGCTGACGTATGCACATATGGAACTGTTTGACATTGAAACTGGGACTCAGAACTGTTGGACATTGAAATTGGGACTCAAACTTTTTTTGTTCTTATAGGTTTATTTCTAGTCTGCAGAGGCAAGATTTTTTAAAGAAAAGAATAGGGGGTGGGGAAAGAGGAATAGATACAGAGGCAAAGGAGCATTCAACAGACTGTCAAACTACGGTGGGAAGGCAGGGGAGGTGGGAGATGGCTGTAAGAGATCAACCAAAGGACTTGTATGCATGTATATAAACATAACTAATGGATACAAGACACTGGGGGGTGGGGGGCAGGCAAGTGAGGGCATGTACTGGGGGGTAGGGAAGGCTGGGGGAAGGTCAATGGTGGGGGGGAAAGAGATATATGTACTACTATTTGTAATACTTTAAACAACAACAAAAAAAACTTTTAAGCTGCCAGGTGAATTTTTAATTAGCCATATGACATCACACAGCTGAGGCATTAGCCTATGACATGACACACTGGTTGACCCACTTCTCAGGGGCCACAAAGTCCCATCAATTATGCATAACAAATTCATATTGGCAATTATTTCCTTCTATGCATATTCAGCCACCTAGTGTTTGGACATGGGGTGCATGGTGAAGGAGCCTGCCTGGAGATACCAAAACCAGGACACAAGTTCTAAATTCACCACAGTGACCCTTGCCTATAATTCAGCTATGTGACCCCCTGTCTGAACCCTGAGGCAAATTTATGATCAGTTTCTCCTGGTTATCTTCAGCTCCTCTTTCAGTTGCCCTTTTATCAGTCCAGATGTCTTTTGCTTTTGAGAAGAGCCATCTTTCCTCTCTTAGCAACTCCCCTTTCTCTTTACCTAGCTCGAATGATTAAACTACTAAAGCTGACTGCCAGTAGTGGATATACATTTGCCTCTGCTTAATATATGTGGGCAAAGAAGTAGCTATATACTTCCTTTTTGTAAATTTAACACTTAATTCATCGTAGAATACGTAATTCATCCTAGAATTTCCAAGTTGAGGCATCCTGAGCCTTTTAAGGTAGCTTTGAATCCCTATATAAATAGGAATGTCCTGCTTATTATGGCAAACCTCTTCATTATTCTAAAATAATGGTTTTAAGCCACCATTAAAACCACAGTGAGACTGAAGTTCAGAGGTAGTAAAATTGGACACTGTGAAACTTCCTTTGCCAGTGCCCTGGTTTGCTTGATAGATAACCAATGTTCAAAAGTGGTGGTTTATAATAGGGAATTTCCTATTGGCTACACTGTCATTAAACATATTTTAAGAGAGTTCAAGCAATTTGTAATGAGGGGACTTCTGCTAGTTTTGCCAAGGGTGTAGTGCTCCTTGGCTTGGGCAATTAGTTCATTTACAACTTACACAGAAAGAAAAATGCAGTCTTAGCCTGCTCTTAGGTTTCCTGATGGCTTGTCAGCCACTGATTCAACTATTCTCTATGACAAAGGCACTGCCATTGACGTGCAGGTGCAGCAGGAAACCTCATCCCTTCCCCCAAATTCTACCTTATTATTGGATGGTGTTATTAATGGAATGTTTATGTTCCTTCCAATTGTATATGTTGCAGCCCTAACTCCCAGTGTGGCTATCGTTGGAAACGGAGGCCTCTACAGAATTAATTCAGATTAAATGAGGTCATAAGGGTGGGACCCTGATTGAAACAGATTTGTGTCTTTTTTAAGAAATACCTGAAAGCTCATTTTCTGTCTCTCTCCACACACTTTTACATGCACCCACAGAAAGCCATGTGACGACATAATGAAAAGACAGCCACTGTAAGCCAGAAAGAGAATTCTCACCAGAAACTGAACCCAGCTGGAGTCTTGATCTTAGACTTTCTAGCCTCCAGAACTGTGGGAAAAAATTTTCTGTTGCTTAAGCCACCCAGTCTGTGTCTTGCTGTTAAGGTAGGCAGAGCTAATACAAATGGTGATTACAAACTGTATTGAGTAAGCAAACCAATAAGGTTATAGTAATTAACATCACAGCAATCACCTAACAATAGTCACTGTGTGCATCCCACATCATCAAAATGCTACATTTTAGAAATGAAGAAAACAGTTCCATTTACAATTGATCAAAAGAATAAAATACCTAAAAATAGGTTTAACCAAGGAGGTGAAAGACCTGTGCACTGAAAACTGGAAGACATTGATGAAAGATACTGGGCAACATGAATAAATGGACAGATGTTGTGTGCTCATGGATTGGAAGGATTAATATTGTGAAAATGTCCGTTCTGCCCAAAGCAATCTACAGCAAGCATGTCAAACTCGGGCCAAACAAACAAGGTTTAAGTTTATGTGGGCTGCAAAAAAACAAAAGCTTCAATTCTCATAGAAATGTAGATTTATTTCAATTGAGACATGCTAAATACAAAGGGCTGAAATAAAGGGGTAATAGTTAACATAAAATAATAAAACATTTTAATAAAAATTAATATTTTTTTCTTGAACATTAACTTACCAGTTACACAAATTAATAAATGTAACACAAATAAACCTATTTTTCTTATTCTCTGAAAGTGAAATATTTCCTGTTGCGCACATCAAGTCAGTACAGGACTAAGGATGTGGCATTGGCTGCTAAAATATTCACTGCTGGTATTGGTGGAGAGAAATGGTGCGCCTGCACATAAGGCGCATAAGGGAAATGAACGCAACATGATTACTAGTATAGTAATCAGTCATTAGTGAATGTTGTAGTTTGTTATTAATAATTATGAATAACAGGATATTATAAAAATTAAGGTACAAAATTTTTATTAAAATGTTTCTTACATCCCATTATATTGGCTGGGTCACAAAAATATTTGTTGTAGGTCATGTGTAGCCCGTGGGCCATGAGTTTGACATGCTTGATCTACAGAATCAACATAATCTCTATAAAAATTCCAATGCAATTCTTTACAGAAATAGAACAAACAATTTTAAAATTATGGAACTCAAAAGACTCTGAATAGCCAAAACAATCTTGAAAAGAACAAAGCTTAAGGCATCCACTTCCAGATTTCGAACTATATTATAAAGCTATAGTAATCAAAACAGTGTAGCATTAGCATAAAAACTGACACATAGATCAATGGAACAGAATAAAGAGCCCATAAATAAATAAATTCATACATATGATCATCAATTAATTTATGACAAAGGAGTAAAAAATATACCATGAGAAAAGGGTAGTCTCTTCAATAAATGGTGATGAGAAAATTGGGCAGCCAAATACAAAATATATAAAGAACTCATGTAACTCAAAACGGGGGTAGGGGAGAGAGGGACAAAAATGAGCAATCTGGCAGAAGACCTGGATAAGCATTATTTTCCTTGGATAAGCAAAGAAGATATACAAATGACCAAGAGGTACATGAAAAAGTGCTCAACATCACCAATCATCAGGGAAATGCAAATGAAATACTGGACTATCACCTCACATCTGCTAGAATAGCTGTTATAAGAAAGACAAGAAATAACAAGTGTTGGTGAGGATGTGAAGAAAAGGGAACTGTTGTGCACTGTTAGTGAGATTGTAAAATGGTGCAGTCACTATGGACAACAGTATGGAGGTTCCTAAAAAAATTAAAAATAGAACTACCACATGATCCAACAATTCCACTCTGGGTATTTATTCAAAAGAAATGAAATTATTTTCTTGAACAGACATCGGCATCCCCATGTTCAATGCAACATTATTTACAATAGCCAAGATATGGAAATAACCTGCATCTATCCACAGATAACTGGGTAAGGAGGATGTCTCTCTCTCTCTCTCTCTCTCTCTCTCTCTCTCTCTCTCTCTCACACACACACACACACACACACACACACACACACACACACAGAGGAATATTAGTTGGGTATAAAAAAGAAGGCAATCCTGCTATTTGTGACAACATGGATGGGCCGGAGGACATTATGCTAATGAAAAAAGCCAGACAGAGAAAGACAAATATTGCATGTTCTCATTTCTATTTGGAATCTAAAAAAAAAAAAAAAAAAAAAAATCCCAAACCGAGTCATAGATTCAGAGAACAGATTGGTGGTGCCAGAGACTGAGGATGAGAAGGAATGGTGGGTGAAGAGGGTGAAGGTGATAAAAGGTACAAACTTCCAAAGTTATAAGATAAGTAAGTCTGGGATGTCATATACAGCATAGTGACTATAATTAACAACACTGTGTAGTATATTTGAAAGTTGCTTAAAGAATAGATCTTAAAAAAACTATTCGCAATACAAAATTTTAAAAGTATGTATGGTGATGGATGTTAACTAAACTTATTATGGTAATCATTTCATGACATAAACATATTTTAAGTCACTGTTGTACACTTAAAACTAGTACAATGCTGTATGTCAATTTTAAATTTTTAAAATGCTAGATTTTAACCCAGGGATAATTTCATATCAAATAAGAAATTAATTATACATCAGTCCTATATATACACTATTTTAATATCTTTCTGGATTATTTTATCTAATTTGGGAGAAAAGCTAGCTTATCTTTTATGACATAATCTCAAATTTCTGTAATACATTTCCCCCCAAAAGTTCAAAGGATTTTGCTCCAGACTTCTCACTGGTTTTAAGTGAAGCCCCAGGTTTTAGGCAAAAGGCTGATGCCACTGCCTGATTTTTCATTAAAAATCATTTTGCTTTCTCTTAGTGTTTGATGAGAGAAGCAGCTCTTTGATTTGGGGATCTTTTTAAAAATGACTTTGTTCTTTTTTAATCCCAACTGCTCCAGGCGTCATTAGCTCCTTTTAATAGAAGTTTCAATTTCCTTTTATCCCTTTGAGCATGGGTTCCAATATCCTCAAAGCAGCACCTTTTAATTGGTCTGGAAGAGGTCACCCTGCTAAGATGAGGGAACCGTCTCACATATTCCACAAAGTTCATGTAGGTCTTTGGAATCCGAAGGGAATGGATTCACCCCACAGCAAATGTTTAGGTGGCATGTGATTATATTTTCAACATAATTACTCTATAATTATATGCACTCACTCTTACCCAGCACATTCTCTGCTATAATTAGTTGGCCTTTATTTAAAATTCATCTTTAAGATTTTTGTCTTCCTTTTAAAATTTAGTTAATAGCTGAGGGGCAGTGTTATTTTTGACAGGAGTTTCCTTATATGTCATAATTTCTGGCGATATTCTCCTATACAGATTCCCAATCATGTGCTTTTTAGGAAATGACACAAGGGCCTCTAATGTAGTCTCCCACCTTCACATCCTCCCTATCACACATTGCCTTGCCTATTCTAGCAATCATTTCTCCAGAAAAGTCTAAGGTGCAAACAAACCTTCCACTACATGGACACAGTTTTTAAACAAAATTGTTATTACTCTATTACTTTACTTTCTTCTAGTGTTACACAAACTAATCTGGACCCGGAGTGGGTACTTAACTCCTTCAGTGGGAGGAGGGAAGTAGTAAACCTTTCAAGACCATCTGCAAGAATTCACAGAAATGTGACTCCATCAAGTCAGCAGTAAGGAAGGGAGTAGTTGGGAAGGCTGCTAAAAAAACAACCCTCTCTCCCCCTCAAACAAACCACACACATGTATTCTTTCCGGGCTAATTATCCACTTCAAAGGATTACTCGTAAAAAGAAATATTCTACAATATCTCATTGTTTATTTTTAAGACACTTTAAAGAAACCCCAATATCTGGTAGTTCAGGAGTTATGACTCAGAACTTATGAAAAGTTAAGCACTGTTATTTCCACACAATTTCTGTCTCAAAGATAGACCATGGGTAAATATTATGATTAAAAATGGCATATCCCAAAGATGCTACAATTCACTCAATGAAAAGTCAGGCGCAGTTTTCTTTTTCCTACAGCATTGCTTGATGAGGTTATTTCTTTATAAACTTTCCAGAATCAACTCCATTCATTTTCTCTTCTTTTGAAGAACTGGGTGAAATCCTAAGTTTAGCACATTTAAAAGAAGTAGACCATCAAGAGAAAGGTAAGCGATTGCCCACTGTGTGTGTTCTGTGCTAGATGTCAGCCAACTGAGAGTGAAGTGGACAATTTAGCACAGAATCAAGGAAGAAGGACCTTAACAGCCCAGGACTCTAGATTAAGATATGGGAATAAGAGGTGAAGGGATTAAAGACTAATCTGGAAAGGAGAAGGTGTGGCAAGCCAATGCCAGCTGTCCTCAAAAAGTTAGAAGGTCATGAAGTGGGAACATCATTCAGTGTTTCCTGTTTGGTCCAAGGAAGATGAAAGGGTGAAGTTATGAGACAGCAGATGACAGAGTTAATATAAAGAAGAACATTACCATAATTTTAAAAAGTCCAGAACATAAAACAGTCTGCTTTTGAATGAGGGAGTTCACTTTCTTTGATGGGGCTGGTTGCCCAGTTTAGGGGATTGTGTGAACACATGTAAGACAGGAACTAAAATTTTCATTTCTCTTCTTACCCTGAAGTTTTATGAAAATGCCTACCTTGGAGAGAAATAATTTGAAGCAAAAAATTTAGGTACAAACAAATAATTCAAATATTAATGGTTTGAAGGATCTAAGACGGGAAGATTATCTTGTACGCCTTTGGGTAGGTTTTCCCAACACAAAGCTAAGAAAAGGGTTACTTTATTCCATTAGAAGAGACTGTATGTTAAACTAGTCCAGTTCACTTAGACAAAACCTGAAATCTTTACAGGATGCCCCATTAAGATTGTTTATCTATGCTCATGCACTGAAATAGGCTCTTTTGACATTTCTGTGTGGGTTATCCTGAGGGGAGAGCTAACAGCCCTTTGCAGCCATCATATTGCCCCCCTTGGAATGTGGAGAACTCCACTTCACCCACGGAACTTTTGGCAACTCTTCCTCCATGGTCTCCTTCAGCAGTAGAGATTCTAAATGAAGTTTGAGTCTTACCAGGCATGCTCTGGGGCAGTTGAGAGGTTGTGGGTCAAACTCTAAGCTAACTTGTGACCTTGGGGAGGGTGTGGAGAGAGACAGCAGAAAGAAAGGTGCTTCTTCAGACAAGTCCTGTTTTTTGGCGGGCGGTATCTGTGAAGTGTGACATAAAAAGAAATAGCAGAGCTCATCTTAATTGACTAACATGTATTCTGCAGTGGCCCTCAACATGGAAACAACTTCACATTTCCAGTTTAGGTAAAAGACCTGTAAAAGAGAAAGATAGCATGGTGCTATCTAGAGTCAAAGAGCCAGGGTTCAAGTGCTGACTTTCTTATTTCTATCAGCATGAACTTGAACAAGTAAGTTACTTAACCTGCCTAGGCCTCAATTTCTCAACTATAAAGTGGGGCTAGGAATAGTTGCTGGTTCATAGTGAGTACCAGATAAATGCTAGCTTCTATTATTTTCACAGAAACAGAAAACTGAATCCCACTTGAGCTTGTGTCTCCTTGAGTCCTGTCCAAGACACAAAAGGAACAAAAGTGGCATTGAGGTAAGAATCTAGGTCACGTCAAACCTGTTGCTCTGCCGATTGGAAAAGAACATGAATTCAGACTGGGTCATGCTAAAAGTGAAAGCGAATCCCATACAGCCTTTAAAAGAAATAAAACTGTATGTCCTGATTTGGAAAGGTATCCAAAATATATTCAATGAAAAAGCATGTTATGAAATAGTATAATCAACTTAGGGAAAAAGGATTGTTAATATAAATTATGATAATATGTCAACATACATAAGAGAGGTAGAGAAATTGCCACCCAACAATGGATAATGATTTGGGGGCAATTAGGATTGCATCAGGTAGTTACAGTATATCTGTTATATCCTTTTTAAAAAAAATACTGATTTGAGAGAGAGAAAAAGAGAGAGAGAGAGAGAGAGAGAGAGAGAGACCTGTCATTCCATTTAGTTATACATTCATTGATTAATTCTTGTATGTGTCCTGACTAGGGATAGAATTGGCAACCTTAGTGCATCAGGACCACACTTTAACCAACTGAGGTACTTGGTCAGGGCTATACCTGTTATTTCTGTAATATTTAAAGTTTATAATGAATATCAATTTTTAAATTAAGAAAATCAGTGTTTAAAAGAAAAAGCATATTATCCCTTTACTGGTGCTAAGTTTTACTGCATACTGGTCACTTTAAACTGGAATAGGGTATCCTATATAATAAATGTGTAATATGCAAATAGACTGAATGGTAGAACGACCAGTCACTATGATGCACACTGACCACTAGGGGGCAGACGCTCAACACAGGCTCATGGCTGGCGAGTTCAGTAGCAGAGGCAGGAGTCTCTCCCGCCACCACTGCAAGGGGGCAGTAAGAAGCGAGGGTCCTGGACTGTAAGAGCCCCAGATTGCGAGAGGGATGTCTATCTGCTGGCTTAGGCCTGATCCTAGGGTGATCGGGCTTCAACCAGCAGGCAGACATCCCCTGAGGGGTCCTGGACTTTGAGAGGGCACATGCCCTCCAGTGCACAAATCTCTTGTACTGGGCCTCTAGTTAATAATGATGATAGATAGGCTGAATAGGAAATGTTTCCTTGTTCTCCTTTGGAAATGATAACACATATCACATTGTAGAGTTTCTTTCATCATACCATAAATCCTCCCATGAAGCTGGTGATGGGGGTGTTTGTGGCTAAGACTTTGTGCTGTGCAGCATTACATCCTGGTTTGATTCCTGGCTCCACGTCTTACTAACAGCATGACCTTGGGCAAGTTTCTTAATCTCTGTGCCTCAGTTAATTTATCTTTCAAAGGGCTAACTATTAGTACTTCAAAGGGGTGCAACGAAGATGAATTGTGATACTTTTTGTAATAATCTTAGAACAGTGACTAAGCACTAAATAAAAAGTTTAGCCATCATTATTTCAATCTTCATTTAGATAAAACTATGGATACAAATAATACATTTATCCTAAAACCCCAGGAATCCTGACATTCATTCCCACTACCACCTTCCTAAGACCAGAACTTTTATCACTTAACTCATAGATTGTTGCTATACCTTTACACCCAGGCTCCTGGCTTCTGGTACCTCATGCTCCAACCTATCTTGCCTGCTGCTGTGGGATTCAGCTCTTCTGAGTTTTTCTTTTATCACTTACATCCTGGCTTAAATGGCTTCAGTGGTTTCCCATCATCAAAGTTTAAATTTCAAACATTTCCATTTGTCCCTTCACACACTGGCCTCATCCTGCCTTCCTACTATGTGACACAGCATTTTAGACCAGAGTCCTCTGCTTCAGCCACACTGGTCCACTCACTGTTCCCAATTCTGAGCACCTCCTCCACCTCCAATCATGAGTCTTTGTCTCAGGTGACTGCCCACTTCTCTCTCTAATACCATCATCTCAAGATCTCAGTGAGTAAAGCTGCCTGACCACTCAAATCCACATTCACTCTATTCTGAATTCCTAGATGTATCCCAGTTCTCCTTTGAGACTCAATTAGTCACTGAGGCTGGTATTTTATGTAAATTCAACAAGCATTTATTGAACAGGCTTTGGAGATGAAGAGACAAATTGAGCTCATGTTCTATTTGAAGAAACAGAAAGTAAACAAATAATTGCTTGGCCATGGCTGGCTATGTGCTTTGTCCGAGGTACATACAAGGCCCAGTGGTGGCCCAAAGACAGAAACAACCACAAAGAAACAAATCAACATTGAGGGCATGAAATGTGTGGCTTCTTTTTCCCTCACCCAACCAAGGCTGCCTTTCCTCTGGCTGACCAAAAACATGGAGCTGGAGCTGGAATATTTTAAGATCCTGCCCTACTTAAGCTCCTAAAGTAACAGGCTCTGACTGGTTTCCCCTCTCCAGCACCAGTCTCTCCCTGGTGTATATTTCTTCCACGTAGTTCGCCTCTATCTGCCTAGTTATTTGTTTAAAATGTGAACCAACTGGTCAGGCACAGTAATCTAATTCTGCATTTGGTTTGAGGCCAATGCATTGAGGGCATTCAATAAATAATGGTGCCTGGTGTGCCTTTCGTAGGTCCTGGGTGCGTGTGTCTGATGTGAAGCTGGGATCCCAGGAGGCAAGCTCAAGAGATAGTGGGTGAAGGGTAATGGAGCTCTGGAGGCCGAGGAGGCAAATGTGCTTTGCCTGCCTGCCCCAGAGATCACACACCTGTGCTGGGCTTGCTGCAGCGAAGCTGACCACATGCAAATGTTCTTCTCCTGAGTCGGTTTGGGTGTGACCTTCTTCCTGACATGATGTCCCCAGATTCAATCTGGGTAAAAGTACATCAAGGCTTCCTCCCTGTGGGCACCCAGGCCTGTGTTTACTCGCCTTCATTAAGGAAAGTCTCCATCCTGTGAGTGGGTGGTTTTGGGAGAGGTGAGGCAGGAGTAGTCTAGGATTATAGGAGCTTTCCCAAGGGAGGAAGAGCAGAGAGAAGACAGGGAGTCCTTAACATGACATTTCATGGACAAGGTGTATCCACCTTTCCACCCATCCATTCATCCACCTTCTTTACCCACCATGTGATAGGCAGTAAGGCTTCAAAGATGAATATTACAGGCTCTGGCTTCTGGGAGATAATAAATATTTGCTGCTTTAATGATTCACGTTTGTGCACTAGCTTTCCTTTGATGATCATTTCCTACTGGAGGGCATCCTGTACTTTCCATATGACAGATATTATCTAGCATATTTCAGCCCATCGTTTACAGAGGCATAAAAAAATATTACAGCATAGTTCCTATTTTTGGGACCTAGATCCCAATGTTCTCATTTCAACCTTTTTCCCTTTTGTCTTCTCCCAGTCTACATTTATGTATCTACTGTCTGACCCACTGTTTGGTCTCTCCTGGCTGCATAATAATTTAAATACTGATGGCTTTCAGGCAACATTGGGAGTTTCCACTTAGCCTCTAGCTTCTTCTTCTAAGCTGCATTGTTAGACAGCAAGGGACTGGAGGGAAGTCGAGAGAGCTGGCTCCCAGTTCGAGCTAGATCACCTGGCTTTGGGGCAATGTGGCCTTCCCAAGTGCATCTCTCATTCTCCATCTGTAGAATGATGCCAACTGGCCCGGAGATACAACAAGGGTTGGTGAGCTCATAGCTGGAAAGGATGATGTATCCAAGAACAAAGCAATATTATGAGGTGAAATTCTGATTTTATGGCCCATCAATACCAAGCCTCATGCTGTTTCTGGCTTTTCTGCTTCTGTGATTTTGGCACATTACTTCCAAGGAAAAGGACTGAACAATGAGCAGGACTCGTCTTCTCAGACAGACTCCCACATATGGGATGGATTTGGCACAAATAAAAACGCCCATTGTAGCTGGCTGTTAATCAAACACGGCCTGCAGGTGAGCATGAAGAACACCTGGTTTGGAGAAGCACTTCTGAGGCAGGAGAGCATTTTTAAAGTGTCCCTCAAAACTGGAGTCAATGAAACTACAAGTTTGAAGAGAAATCATGTTACGAAAGGAGAAACCAGTCTTTATGCTTAAGGATGCAGATTATAGCTACTTCCCCACCCCCGCCTGCCCCAAAAGAGAGTGTTCCCTCCATCTCCCTCCCCTCCCCCGTATACAGACACACCAATGAATTTGCTCTTTTCCCCTATTGAGTGTACAAAACAAATTCTTTGTGGAGGTCTCTCTATAAGAAAATCCCCCGCTGTATCTGCTTGTAATGATCTGATAGTTGACAAATATGTTAGTAATGCACACAAAAATGGCAGGTAAAACCCAATCCAAACCCTACTCTCATAAGCAGAATAGAAAATGGCAAACCAATGTCCAGTAAAGTATGGATGACCATAACTGAGCTAATGTTGTGATTTTCAAACGTAAGAATGAACAGAGATTGTAAATATTTAAAAACAAAGAAACTTGCCAGAAATAAGATTCTCTTAGAGAAAATGCTGTCTAACCTCAAAATCAGCCTCAAGGTTGCACTGTCAACAAGCACTTTCAATCTACCTAATGGAGGAAGTAGAAGTAATGAATACCGCATTCCTGTCTGCACATTTGCCATTTCTCCGCAGAAGCCCTCCTGAAGGAACACTGGCTAATCACAAACACAGGCCAACGCCGCCCCCACTTACAGACTTTGTTGCCTTCTCCAGCTTTGAGTCCCAAGCCTGGGGAGAATCAGAGCCAGGCAGCCGCTCTTGCTTAGCACCATCTCCGGGCCAGGCCAGCAGCAAGACTGGTGTGAGGAGGAGGACAGCCCAGAATGAAGAGGAAGAGGCTCTTACTCACCATCCACTCAGGGCTGGCACTGATTATAAAAACAACAGAACTCCCCTATGCAGGGGCACCTCCCAGCCACCTTGCCTCATCACCAATTTGCAGTAATAGGCTCTGCTGTAGGCATAAAAGGGAAGGGAGAAAGGCCAAGAGGCAGAAGACAAAAAGGAGCCCCCAAGCACTCCTCAGAGAAGCATTCATTTTAGGGGGCCTGGTGATACCAGGGGCTCCTCAAAAAAACACACATCCCTCAAGAGTAGGGACCATGGAGTTAGTCATACAGCGATTTTTTGGGTACTCAGAGAACGGTGACAGGTGTTGGGAGTGGGTGGGAATGTAAATTGGTGCAGTCAGTAAGGAAAACTGTATGGATGTCCTCGGAAAATTAAGACTAGAGCTACCATATGACCTAGCAATCCTTCTCGCTATCAACCTGAAAAATTGAAAACATTTATTTGTAAAAATATATGTACCCCAATGTTCACTAAGCATTATTTGTAGTAGCTTAAACAGGGAAACAATGTAAGTGTTCTTTGATGGATGATTGGATAAAAAGATGTGATATATACACACAATGGAATACTACTTAGCTGTAAAAAGATAAAATATTTCCATTTGCAACAACATGGATTCTCTTGAGGGTATTATGCTAAGTGAAATAAGTCAGAAAGTAAAGGACAAAAGCCATGTGATTTCACTGGCGTGAGCTATAAAACAAAAAGTCACAAACTAACAAAACAAACAAAAACAGACAACAGAATGGAGAAGGAGTGGTTGGAGAATCAAGAGGGGTCACGTATATGGCTATGGAAGATTAGACTTAGGGTGGTAAACATATAATAAAATATACAAATTTAGTATTATAATGTTGAATTATAATTTATATGTTACATGTTATTAACCAATGTTACCCCAATACATTTGATTTAAAAAGTGTCTCCCTATAATTAGAGCCAGCTGCCTTCTTAGGGTTGCCATAATTTGGGACCCAAGTTATGGTAGTTTCTGAGACCCCCCTCAAAGATCTGGATTTTGGCTACTTCAAAGGTATTGCCTTACAAATATGTGTGTGGGATAATTCTGTCTCTTCCCTCACCCCTCCCTAAGATCACTCCAGTTTCTACAGAGGCAAGGCTTATAAGTCCACGGGAGTTTTGGGTTGGTCTGTGTCATTTATAACCCAATACCCTTCTCCCCATAAGGTTAGATCACTTTAAGGGTTGGCAAAAGCTTTAGAGTCTTCAGAAGTAGTGAACACACCACTTTTCTGTGTGTGTGTGTGTGTGTGTGTGTGTGTGTGTGTGTGTGTTTTGTTGTCATTGTTCATCCTCACCCAAAGATATTTTTTCCATTGATTTTTAGCAAGAGTGAAAGGGAGGGGAAGAGAAAAAGAGAGGAACATCAATGTGAGAGAGACACATCAATTGGTTGCCTCCTCACTCGCTGGGGATCGAGCCTGAAGGCATAGTACATGTTCTTGACCAGAATCGAATCCAGGACCCTTCAGTCCTTAGGCAGATGCTCTATCCACTAGCAAAACCAGCTAGGGCGACACACTACCTTTCATGATCTGATCCATGGAGAACTGATTCCCTAGGGTCAGACTGCAGGGGAAGCACAGATAGAAGGGACCATTTCATTTGTCCTTTTTAATTTGCTATTTTTTAAAAATAAGATATGTGGTTTTATTCCTCAAGGTAATTTTAAAGCTTTGCAGATGAAGACTCAGAAGAAAATGAGAAAGGAGGGACTTCATGGATGACTCATGCTATTTAAAGCATTGAATCCACTTGATCATGTCCCATTGCATGCTAGATAATTTACCTTTTACTAGGTCCTTTAAAAGAAAATTTTGGTGAAATATGTTATTTATTTGTTTAATTTAACATTTATTCCCAGAGAATAAAGGCAACTCATGTGTGGAAAATACTAATAACCAATCAACCAAACATCTAATATCTCTTAACATGTAATACCAGACAATTCATTTCTGGAGTTTCTGTATATTCAGTGCTATGAAGAAAAATTAGAATGGACAAAAGTCTCCTGTTGACTCACCTAACAGGCTTGGCAAAAGCTTTCTTTGACCTCCCGAAAGATGACTGCCTCTTAGATGTCCAGCTCCCAGTCACTCCACCCAAATTCTAATCCTAGTGTGGGCTCGGTGCTGCTGCCTAGTTTCCCTGCGCTATCCAGATGCCATTCATTGCAGAGATTCAGTCATTAAATCCTGCCAAACCTGACCTAGAGACCTGGGAGGGGAAGGGCATTATAGAAGAGGTGCCAACCCAGAACCTGGCATACTTACTCCCTTTCAAGGCCCAACACATCTGGACTCAGCCAGGCTCCAGTCTTTGGCTTTGACTCATGTTCCTCGACCTAGTGATGAGGGTGTTTCCCCAATGCAAGCAATTGAAAGAATTTTGCCTTTCTTCTCACAACTGCTACATCTTGGATTAATTCTTAGAACACATAGATTTGTCATTCAGGATAGAATTTTCTTTCCTAGTTTGTTTCTCCTTCAGCAAGTCACTCATTGCCCAGAGGAGCCAGTGACGGTGAGGTTGCCATCAGCTTCTAAGGCTTCTATACTCCTGAGCATATCCTTCTCCTCATCCATAGAGGCTTAGAGGAGAAAGGAAACAGTGAATTTCACACAAGAAAAAGAAGCCCTTCCTTCTAAGAATAATGGTTCTTCTGTTGCCCTCAGTTTTTGCTACCAAAGCTCCATTCCCGATTATATCACCAGGGTGAGGCCAATCCTTATTCTTTTCCTTAAACACACAAAAACTAATGCAAATCAGACAGGCTTTGCCTACTGATTCTGCACGTATTTTGGTTCAACCCCTCCAGTCCTATCTTTCCATGACATAGTATGCCAACTCAACACTGTGATGTTTTCCCTTTTTTGAGAACTCCTGGTTACTTGAATAAAAGTGTATATTATAGAACTATCTTTTCTCCCATCCAGGAGTGAATTAAAAGACTATCACTCTTAAGGAATTATAGGCAAATAGGATTGCTAGGCATGCTGGGAAAACTGACTTAAAATTAATAGTGACTTCAGGGATGAAGAAAAAGCCGGCTCTGAGTCTCTACCTATACTCTATATAAAAGTAGCTACACAGGATGTCCATTAAATAATTACCAACTTGTTCCCCTTGGGTTCTTAATGGTTGGGGTATGTTTTAAATGGGTAGGAATGTGTTTTTGTTTTTGTACTGTCAAGTACAAAACTTGTACTGAAGTCTGTCAAGTTATTTTAAGATAGCTGGATGTTCCTTCAAATATTTATCACATGGCACTTAGAACAAAGTAATGAAGAACATCTTGAAATTTCAGAATTTCTTCAGGAGAAAACAAGCTTCTAATAAAATAAAGGGGACATCAATTACACAGTCTGTACACTTATGAAATATACTCTGGGCAAGAAGAGTTCAAAGACATCATCGTGAAGAATTGGATTTAGTAGCATGAGAAGTGGGAAGTCCCAATTTTTAGTTGTGAGTAGTGTATAAACAACAGAATTGGTTGGGATACCAGAAGAACTTTCATGCAAAAGCATGAGGGCCAATGCCCACAGATTCTATGCAGGACATTGGTAGGCACCACTGATCCTGAGACTCAGGATTGATCTGATAGTTCAAACTAAATGCCAGAAGCCTTCCTGAGGTTCTGCTTTGCATTTTTCACAACCTGAAGATTCAGAGGCCCTCATGTCTTGAGTTGCTCCTGTGGTGGAGGAGCCATCATTCCTTTGAGTACTTAAGTTTACTCCACTTAAAAAAAAATCAGGAATATACGGAGGGAAAAGATTGTTGGAGGATGCCCAGCAATAACTCTGATGAAAGTCTAAGGGTGGATAGGTACCCTTAGAGAGATTGTTCCATTTCTCCAGAGGTCTTTTATACCTGGTCTAGGCAGAATGGAAGTCTTGTGTTAGAGTTCCAGGATTCCAGGTCTGACTGTCCCTGCATCAAGCTGTAGAAATGGTTTCACCAAGAAATTGGATGCCACCGTTTCCTTTGTGACCAGCTCATGTCAGGTCCCACACAGAAGAGGGAAACAGCAGGTCCCCTTAAAGAAGAGACAGTACTTTTTCTTATTAAAGGGAATGTTCTAATCTCAGAAGTATGGGTAATTAGTGAGTGGTCCTTTATACAATGACCATATTGCTGTAAAGATGCACAGTCTGAGGTAGGTTGGCCAAGATGGTCCAGTGAAGACCCTCTTCTACCTTTAGCTAGATAACTTTGAAGACATTTAATCTGTAGTCTTTCCAGCATCCTGACAGGTAATCATGAAGACAGCATTACTATGATTAGAATATCAGCTCAGTAAGGACAGAGGTTTTTGTCTCTCCCACAACAACCCCTTATCCCTGCTGCATCCTTAACATTTAGATAAGTGCCCCTCACATAGTAGGTGCTCAGTGTTTGTGAAGTGAATATAAGAATGCTAGCGAACCTGTTCTCAGGAAAGGGTTTGGAATTGTCACAACAAGAGTATTAAAGGAATCATGGGCCCTAACTGGTTTGGCTCAGTAAATAGAGTGTCGGCCTGCAGACTGAAAGATCCCAGGTTTGAGTCTGGTCAAGGGCATGTACCTTGGTTGCAGGCACATCCCCAGTAGGAGCTGTGCAGGAGGCAGCTGATCAATGTTTCTCCCTCATTGATGTTTCTAACTCTCTCTCCCTCTCTCTTCCTCTCTGTAATAAATAAAATGTATTTTTAAAAGAAAGGAATCATGGCTGGGTCCATTCTATTTTTTTGTTCTAGCATTTGCATGTATGTGTCAACTTAGTTCAATACGCTTCTTTAAAAGTCACACGAACACCTGTCCTGATTATATAATACCCAGTTTACTTTTTAAAAACTTGGAACATAAAAATGTCATCCTTTGAAGAAAAACTTAACACTGACACATACAAAATATGGTTGGAGATTGTCTTTAATCGTTTTGGAGTTTGAGGATGGCTCCTCTTTTTGCAACTTTGCAGATGAAGAGCTTAAAATTTGATAAATTATCAACGTAATGAGGCTTCTAACTCCTCTAGCCAGTTATTAGCTGTCAGGAAATGATCGTTGTTACTTAATTATAAGATGAAACTAAACATTGAGAAATGTTGAAAGTGATCTGATTGGCCACTATTCCAAGGACTAATTCCACAGGCATGCCCTCTTACATACCAATTAAACCTGCATCACCCATAATAAAATGGTGCGTGCCCTTGGCTGTGTTCTATGTTGTCATTTTCAGATCAGAGCAACAAAAACAATTGCAGTCTAGGGCACTTCCTGGGCACCAATGACTGCGAGGCTTTTCTAACCTAGGATAAGGACTCCGCCTATGGGCTTCTTACTCGTTAGGAAATGCCCTTATTTTCACTTTGACCACACCCAAAAATTAAGAGTCAGTTCCCCCCCCTTCTTTGTTTTTAAATTTAATTTATTGGGGTGACACTGGTTAATAAAACCATACAGGTTTCTAGTTACAATTCTGTAACACATCATCTGCCCACTGTATCGTGTGCTCATCACCCAAATTGTCCCCATTTGTCTCTCCTTTGCCCTCCTCTACCTCTCCCCATGCCCCTTTCCCTTTAGCAATCATCATACTGTTGTCTGTGTCTGTTGTTGGTTTTTTTTTAATCCCTCCACCTTTTTCACTTTGCTTCCCAGCCCCTCTCCCCTCTGACAGCTGTCAGTCTGTTCTCTGTATCTATGAGTCTCTTTCTATTTTTCTAGTTTATTTTGTTCATTAGATTCCACATGTAATGAAATCATGTGGTGTTTGTCTTTCTCTGACTGGCTTATTTCACTTAGTATAATACTCTCCAGGTCCATCCGTGCTGTCACAAAAGGTAAAGATAATAAAAGCAACCGGCCATCTGTTTTACTAGCTGTCAGGGAGAAAAATACCAAAGAGCTCCCCAAAAGAAAAATGTATATGCATGACATTTGATTTGATTTTTGAGGGGCAGCTTATCAACAGGGTGACAATAGGTGTTGGAGGGAGAATGTTGAGTGATGCACAGGACTAGTACTCTCTATGTGCAAGGCTACTGGTATATAGTTTTTTTAAAAATTAAGACATGATTTTCAGGATAAGTTTTTCATTTCTAGCTTGATTATGCAATTTTGTACCAACACTGTTTTTTTTTTTTTCGCTATTGCCTATTTTTCTTTTCTGGATTCTCCTTGCTATGTGCTTTGAGATAAAGGAGGTTGGTTAAGTGACAGGAGCCTGGATGTCTAAAATCCAATCCCAAACTGCCCTGTAAGCATAGTTTTTGACATTTGATGAGAAGGAAAAGAGAAATAACATATAAAAATTTGCTGAAATACAAGCATTTCCCACCTTAAATGTAGACTTTATAATTATAAATTACTCAGATTGTAGAGCAGGCCATGTGACCTTATAGAAAAAGGGATTATAATATCCCTACTGCCTGAGGAAAGGATTCAATGATCAATCGCCATTAACCAGCACACTGATTCTCCCATCAATGCTGGTTTTTGTTAGTTTTGCCTTTTGTCCTATTTGGGTATTGCTGCAGGCAACAGGTCCCAGAAGCTGGTGCCAAAGAATGATGAGGAGCAGCATGTATGAACATCAACCGGACTCCACGAAAGCTTAATGCCCTCAAGTAGACAGTAGATAAAATTTTCTAGAAATGTGAATTTGTTTTAATTCACCATTCTATAACCTGAGATTAGGAGCCTTCCTAGCAGTACTAGTTATCTACCTTATTACTAAATCTCTACCTTATTACTAAATCTCTAGCTAAAATGGTGACAGAAACCACACTTGGGAATAAACTATCTGCTCTTGTCTCTACTGATCTCTCTCCAAGTCACCGAGGTCCAGCTTTCATTCCTTTGCAACTGCTCTTATCAGAGTCACTGTCACTCTCTATCTTGCTAAGGCCAATGGTGTGTGATCATCTCTGGGGATCCCTCAGCAGCAGCATTGATCGCATCTGACTATTCTCTCCTTCTAGAAGCATTTTCTTTTCTTGACTTCCACCACACACCTGCTGGGGCTTGTCCCTCTCTCTTCCAACTCACTGACAGTTTTTTTCTCAGTTGCCTTTGCTGGATCTAACTCCTCTCAAAGTTGATGTGAGCCCAGCTTAATCACATCTTTTCTCTTCTTTATCTACACTCTCTCTGCTGAGTAAATCAGGTCCTGTGACCTTAATTACTATTTATGTGTTGATGACTCTCAACTTTGTCTAGCTCTGATCTCTCCCTTGGATTCCAAATTCTTACATACAACTACCCACCCAGATTGTCATATCAAACACAATATGCTTGAAATAGAACACTTGCTCCTGCTATTTCCTAGCACCCGCCACACCCATCCCAGCTCTCCAAACTTGCTGTTCTCCAGTTTTCCCCATCGTAACTGATGGCCTCACTATCAGCCCAACTATACAGCTCAAAACCCAGCAGTCACCCTCATTGTTCTTCCCCTGAATTATTTTATTCAAGCCATCAGCAAGTCAGTTGATGTTATCTCATAAACCTGTCTCCAATCTCAACACTCCAGTCATCTCCATGCTACCTGGAACAACCTACCATCATCTCCTTGGATTAGTATGATAGTTTCCCTGGTTTCCCTGCTTCTACACTTGTCCTTACACATTCTATTCCTCAAAAAGAAATCTCAGTGTTATTCCACAGACCTAAATTTGACAATAGTGTTTCCTTCCCATCCTCCAAAGGCCTCATGCTATACTTAAGACTACAATTCAATTCCTTGAGGCCCTACAGGATGTGGTCCCAGCCTAACTTGTTTACTATGCTTCAGCCATACTGGCTTCCTTTCACTTCCATACCATCCCCAATTTTTCCCACCTCAAGGCCCTTGCTCTTGGGTTTCCCCTCTGCCTGGAATGCCCACACCTCTATGTGGCAGGCTTCTTATTATTTGGGTTTTCATTAAAAAGTCACTTGAACTTCCTACCTAATGTTGCCTACCCTATCTATCACTATCCCATGACCCTGTCCTGTTTTCTTCTTCTCTTTAAAAAAAATATTTTATTGATTTTTTTTTTAATATAGCGAGGAAAGGAGAGAGATAGAGAGCTAGAAACATCAATGAGAGAGAAACATCAGCTGCCTCCTGCACACCCCCCACTGGGGATATGCCCGCAACCAAGGTATATGCTCTTGACTGGAATCAAACCTGGGACTCTTCGGTCCGCAGGCTGATGCTTTATCCACTGAGCCAAACCAGTCAGGGCTTATACTGTTTTCTTAATAGCACTTATTACTACCTGGAATTATCTTCTGTACTTATTTGTTTACTTATTTAAAGTCTATGTGCCCCTATGAGGATGTAAGTTCTATGAAAACAAATACCTCATCTATCATATTCACCCCTGCATTTTCTATGCCTGCCATATGGGGTACTCCATAAATATCTGTTGAATGAATAAATTATCTCTAAGTGTAATAGCAGTTTGCAAATTATACAAAATGATGCATTGGAACTCAATAGCCAATCCAAAGAATTTACCAATAGCTAAGAAATAAGAAATGGCGAAACCTAGGGGCAAATTGAGGTGAAATATATATGTCAGACTGCAATCACTGACAAATTAAAATTATGTTCAATTCTATGTTCTTTTAGCCCTTTCCAGTCTTCTCTGACTTATCATCAAGAACATCAAAAGCTGATGGGAGAGTTGCCCATATTCTTTCTTTCTTCTTCCTCCTCTAGTTTCAAAGTCTAAATTGAAAAGAGACGAAATAAATTCTTCTGTCTGTATCCCAGTTTTCTATAATTCAAAAAGCATGTCCTGATGTATTCCAAACCTGGCCTGAACAACTCAAAGTGTTTTTGGACTCTCCCTTTGAGAGCAGGCCAGTTGAACATCACTCCGGCTTTTATAGTAAGGGAGACAAGTGCTGCCAAAATTAACACATGAGAGCCTCCACTCCCTGGATTTTTACTCTGAAGGAAACAGTTGGTGGCAGAAATGATCTTTGACCTTGCCTCTTTGTTATCACCTTCCCTATTCCAGCGAATGAAACTGTACTAGTAAGTGCTCTAGGTGGGGTAAAGGAGTACTGAGCTAGGCTTACTCCTGGCTTTGCTATAATCTAAATTTACTCCTAAACTTACTCTAATTTTGGAAAAATCGTTGAACTTCCCCCAACCTCCCTTGTTTATCTGTGAAGTGAGAAACCTTTAGGAGATGACCTCTAGCTCTAACTGTGCATGGTGTGGAAATATTTTGTATCCAGAAAGTACAAAGTAATTAAACTAATTGGTGGACTGGTTATGATTGGTGCTGTCCTACTATAGTCAAAAGACAATAGAAGGCAGGGTCAGAGGGTTGGGGTGAGTCCTATGTCACAAGCTGCAGCTTCTAACTTCCAGAGATTAATAACTTCCCCTGGGATATTTCATCGTTTAAGTACAATATATGTACTAAAGACTGCAAAGTTCCTATCCTCAGCCCAGTTTCCAGTCCTGAACACTGGATTCATATACCCAACTGCCTACCCAACATCTTCATGTGATGTCAATAGACATATCCAATTTAATATATTTAAATCCTCTCTCCAAAGTCTGTTCACCTTGTCATCTCCATCTCAGCAGATGGCAATTCTATCCATCTGGTGCTGAAGCTTAAAACCTGAGTCCTTTCTTTCTCTCTTTACATTTAATCTTCCCACAGATCCTGTTGTTTCAACCTGCAAAACAGATCCAGCATCTAACAGCATCTCACTGTCCCCTCTGTTATTATCCAAGTCCAATTATCTCCCTCTCTCTCCTGGACCACTGCCATAGCCTTCTGACTCATACTGCTGCTTGTGCCTTCACCTCTCACCTCCAGTCTTTTCACAGCCAGAGTGATTCTTTCCTTTAGATCCTCACCTGAGGATATGTTTTTCTTGATAACTAGAGGCCCAGTGCATGAAATTTGTACACAGAGGTAGGAAGGGTGTCCTTCAGCCCAGCCTGCTCCCTCTCCAGATAGGATTGGGCCTAAACGGGCAGTTGGACATCCCTCTCACAATCCAGGACTGCTGGCTCCCAATTGCTCACCTGCCTGCCTTCCTGATTGCCCCTAACCGCTTCTGCCTGCCAGCCTGATCACCCCTTAACCACTCCCCTGCCAGCCTGATTGATGCCTAACTGCTCCCCTGCCAGCCTGTTTGCCCCTAACTGCCCTACCCTGTGGGTCTGGTCATCCCTAACTACCCTCTCCTGCAGGCCTGGTCACCCCTAATTGCCCTCCCCTGCTGGCCATCCTGTGGTGGCCATCTTGTGTCCACATGGTGGCAGGATCCTTTGACCACCTAGGGGCAGTCATCTTGTGTGTGGGAATGATGGTCAATCTGCATATTACTCTTTTATTATATAGGATAGAGGCCTGGTGCACGGGTGGGGGTCAGCTGGTTTGCCCTGAAGGGTGTCCTGGATCAGGGTGGGGGTTCCCTTGGGACATGGGGCTGCCTGGGCGAGGGGCCTGTGGTGGTGTGCAGGCTGGCCATGTGTCCCCCCAGCTCCCCTCTTGGCAATCCAGGTGGAGGCCCTGGTATCTGGGATTTATTTATCTTCTACAATTGAAAGTGCCAGCCAGGGTTTGTGGAAAGCTTGGCTTCCTCCATCGCCAGGGGCAACCCACGCCTCCTTCCTGCTCTTTCTGTGACTGTAGCCATCTTGGTTGGGTTAATTTGCATACTTGCTCTAATTGGCTGGTGGGCGTGGCTTATAGGTGTAGCAGAGGTGTGGTCAATTTGCATATTAATCTTTTATTAGATTAGGATAGAAGGAGAGGAAGGGAGAAAGGGAGAGAATCATCAATTGGTTGCCTCCTATATGTGCTGAAAGGAAATCAAACTTGCAACTTAGGTATGTGCCCTAACCAGGAACTGAACCAGCAACCTTTTTGGTGTAACCAACACAGCCACCCAGCCAGGAACCAGAGTGATTCTTTTAAAACTTTAGTCAAATCACATCAATTCTCTGTTCCAAACCTTGTGATGTTTCCTCATTTCTCTCAGAGTAAAAGCTCAAGTCCTTCCAACAGTCTGCAAGTCATCCAGGATCTACTTCTCTCCACCCACCTGTCATTGCTATACCCTGCTCTGCTACTGTTCTCTCCCCTCACTCTGCTCCAGTCGCAGTGGCCCCCTTGCTATTTCTCAAACACATTGAGCACACGCCTGCCTTAGGGCCTTTGCACAGAAAATTTCAGAGTTTCAGATTCCCTGGTTCATTTTCTCCCCGTGCATTAGTCTTCTAATATTCTTTATAATATTATGTGTTATATTTAATGTGTTGTAGCTATGTGTTATATTTAATATTTATAGCCTATATCCCTGTCCTGAATATAACCTCAACAAAGGTAGGGGTTTGGATATGTTTTATGTTCAACACAGATACTCAGTAAATACTTGTTGAATGAAAAATGAGTATCATTATGGGTTAGAAATATCCCAATGTCTGTGTACCCACTACACCCATTCCCTAGACACGCTGGTCTAAAATCCACTGAGCATTGTCCAAATTCCCTTTGGGTTGATTCCATCCTATAATCAAGAATCTCATGAGTGTAACCTGCTCACTGAACCAAAATGGCACATAAAGACAATGATTGCTTTCTTTGGATTCAAGATTATTTTCTCCATTGAACCATGGATTTCCGAAATAGAGGAAATCCTACTGATCCACAATCAATTAAATTGCTAATAATGAAAGAAGCTGCCAAATAATATTCTAATGTAAGATTTAGTCTCTTTTCCTGGACTTCTTCCTAACACCGACTTTAACTCTATCATTTTTTTTTTAATATCTAATCTTCTAAAACTTTTAAAAGCCATTTCTATATTTCTTTAGGGATCTCACATCTATATTTTCCATGCCTCTTCCCCCAGCTTTTTAGTCTGTCCAAATGTTATAAAGCAGGATTTCTAATTCCAAATGATGTGCCTGGTAACCCAATACAGAGAAAGGAAGTGGATTCATTTGAAAGGAGAGTCCCATCAAAGGGGAGGCTGTCAGTGTCAGATTATAGTAATTTCCTTGGTTCTAATATTTACAGCTTTTATGGGTTGGAGTCAACACCCATCTTCTGAATTATCTTTGTTCATGAAAAGCAGTAGTAAGACTTTTATAAAACAGAGGCATGTATATGCCCTTAACCCTTTGATAAGCATAGGCTTTGTAAAAAATCTTAGAAAAAAGTTGCTGATTGCAGCTGGCTTTCAGAGAGTTTAAAACAGGCATTTCCCCTGATTCGTGTCGCCTCCATCACCATGAACAGAATACAAGCACTAGAGGAGAATATTAAAATAAACCATAAAAAAAAAAAACAGAGAACACAACACTAGACAAAATCTCTACACAGTGGGCATGTCATTAGCATCACTTACATGAGTGTAAGACCTGACACTTAGGCTTCTCACAGCATCGAACTAAGTCAGCCAGAAGTCCCTGAAGATATGTGTTGGGTTGTATCTTATTTTGAGAAATAAAAGTACAGCTTTGCACAACGGGGCCTTTTCACTTCCAATAATAATCACTGCACTTAGGTTAAGGATGGATGGTAGGTCATAAAGGTAAAAAATATAAATCAGATGCTGTTATTCCTTTTAACTCAGAAAAAAAAACACATTAAAATCCATTAGACACTACCTCAAAAATGTTTGCAAAGTTGGCAAGTCTCATTTGGCTTTATTTTTTATTTTTTTATTTTTTAAAATGTATTGATTTTTTACAGAGAGGAAGGGAGAGGGATAGAGAGTTAGAAACATCGATGAGAGAGAGAGACATCAATCAGCTGCCTCTTGCATACCCTCTACTGGGGATGTGCCCGCAACCAAGGTACATGCCCTTGACCAGAATTGGGACCTTTCAGTCTGCAGACCCACGCTCTATTCACTGAGCCAAACCAGTTTTGGCTCATTTGGCTTTAATACCCACAATGTTTCCAATGTCCAATACTATCATTAAATCCAAAAAGGATTTGAGGAATCTCTGAAATATGCAAAATACATCACCTATATTAATTCAGATGTGCTCTTAACAAACTAATTCATTCCAAACATTTCACTCCAATTTCAGCTTGGCTTTTGCAAGCCGGGCCAAACTTTAAAAACATCATAATAACCACTCTTTACAAACAACAACAAGAAATGTGACAGACGCATATAAGCATAACAAATGAACATAGACACTGGGGGGTTGGGGTATGCCTGGGAGGAAGGGGGGGAAATGTGGAGATATGTATAAAAAATTAATAAAAAAAAGAAAAAAAAAAGAAATGTGACAGACGCATATAAGCATAACCAATGAACATAGACACTGGGGGGATGGGGTATGCCTGGGAGGGAGGGGGGGAATGTGGAGATGTGTATAAAAAATTAATAAAAGAAAAAAAAAGAAAAAAAAAGAAATGTGACAGAGGAGGGGGGAATGGCACCCATTTTTGACGTGTAGTGGTAATTGTCCTGGCTGAGGATTCTCATGCTCCACACCCACACTTGGAAACCCGAATAACAAAACAGGACTCAAGGCCTTCAGGAACTGCTCAGGCTGGGAGCAACTGCTGCTCATGCTTCATCTCCCGGGAAACTCAGAAACTTCCCAAGAATGAAGTTGCAGCAGCAAAGCAGGCAGCAGAGCGAACCCTGGAGCTCTAATATACTGTCTTTTGCAGACAACAGTGCTTCAGTGTCAAAGCCACAAGACCAAGGGCAGGCACCGCATCAAGAAGAAAACCACTCTCAGCAAGCACAAAACAGTGATCACAGGGAGGGGGCCCCCTCCCCCCCCACCCATCGACGAGCCACAGACAGGAGCACTGCGCGCTGCCATGTCTGAGTGCAGAGCATGCCTGGAATCCTTCCTCACTCTGGCATTTTAATGAGAAATAAAGAGGAAATGTGAAGGTTTTATGATAATGGTATTTATGTGTTAAAAATACCAAGTGACTCTTTTAGAATGTTCATGTCTCTCCAACATGAACAGGTATTTTTTTATTTGGTTAGAAAAACTGAAATAACCTCAAGTTAGAATCCATGTACATGAATTACAAATACTAACATGCTAGAATTAAAAACAAAACTCAACAAGTGTTTAGACTTTGACTAAACTCTCTCTCTCCTGAGCGCCTCAGGAAGAAAATACCAGCTTCTCAGTTATGGCACATGAGAGCATGCAGGAAATTTATTTGCCCTTTCCCCCCGTACAGTCTCTTATTTCACATTCCAACGGTGTTCTTTCGGTTCCACGCTCTCAGCTCACACTGCTTGCTGAAAAATATGTTGGTGTTTCCTGCAAATCTGAAGCTAAACAGGAAAGAGGCAGAAAAAGATTTTGAAGCATAATAATGAATCGCGAAAGAAAGTCGTTTTGCATCATGTTTGTCTGACATGGGGGCGGGGAACTTCACTTAAAAATATTGATCTGAATAATAATAGTTAAAAATATCATCTTTCCTAAAAGAAACATTTGTATAAATTGGGTAAGGAAAATACAGAATGCTCTTGCGAACTCCTTGAAAAGGTCCAGGTCATGGTTCGGGCCACAGAGTAAATGCAGGAGCGAGAGCCCCTGGCAATGAGCTTTCTAGCCAGGAGTCAAGTTTTATAAACTGCTAATTGACTGGGCAGACTGGGCTCTGCAAGGGAGTTTACAATGTGACTCATGCTTATGGCTTCTGTCCTCAACAGGCATTTGTGGTCCAAGTGCCATCAGATGCTCTGAGAGGTTGTGTTCTGAGTGATAAGCTTCCACATTCAGACTTGGTGGACTTCTTGCCTTGCTGTCCACAAACTTGGGACAACAGGAGACACATGTTTAGGAAGAAAGGAAATAAGGAATGAAGGAAGAAAGGGAGGGAGGGAGAGAAGAAGGGAGAAATGAAAGGACAGTAGAAAGGAAAAGAAAAAAAAATCACAATTCATTTAAGTATGGCAAATAGCGCACACTTAAAAGAAGAGTTATAAAAGAAATCAAAAGTGTAAAATAAGTCTTATAAGACCTTTCCCCTAAAATCAACAAATATATCACCTAAAGAGTAAACAGAGGTGAGCTGTAAATCTAAATCTGCCTAATGCATTCCTCAACTTTCTTCCTGAGAGCAAATGCCACTGAGAAATGAAGGTTCGGGAACCCAGACACATCAGGGGTTAGAGAAATGCTGACCCTCAGTGATTGTCATTACGGAGATAAGATCACCCAGCTCTCTTCAGTAGCTTTAATAGCTAATGGCCCTCCGTCTGATGTTCAAAACCATACACTGAGAACAAAAAAAAACCAAAACAACAAAAAACCCTTTGCTTTCAGCCATCACCTCCCACAATTTTAGCAAAGAAGGCATAAGGAATGATAAAAATATTCCTTTATTTTATAATAAGATTCACCATTCCATCCATTGGTCTTTGCTGGCCAACTTAGTTCCCCCATGACCTCCTTGCCTCAATCAAGGGGAAAAATATGCCTTCCAGATCCCATTATTCTCCCAGGATCTGTTCTTTCTCAAACCAAACTCCCCGGAAGATGGTCTATATTTATTTAGAGAGGGTTCTGGAAAGCGAGAGGGCCTTCCTGCCTGTGAGAAATGGAACTAGCTGGAAACCCAGTGGAAACTTTGGTAGGAATACGATGATGAATAGTTAAATATTTACAGCATCAGAACCAGTCCATTTGAAAACAAATGTACAAGTGCCTGGCGTCGTTCCCTGTCTTGGGAACCAAGAATGCTCCCTTGCTGAGAGCTACCATTTTACTGACATTCAAGTGAGAGCTGATGCCAGGAAGCCTGAGGAGGAGTGTGCACAGCCACTGCAGTCCTGCAGACTGGCATCACGTTAGACAAGCTCGTTCTGGGGGAGCCACCCTCTGAACAACAAATCCTAAGGAAGAAACGTTTAGGGGAGAAAAAAAAACAATACAACGTGACACCAAATGCAGGCATGTCCCTATGAAAACTCATCAGTCTACTCATTCCATTGCCCCAAACGAAATAGGATATTAAAAAATGTAAAGAACCTGGCCAGTGTGGCTCAGTTGGTTGAGCATCATTCTATGTACCAAGAGGTCACTGGTTTGGTTCTCGGTCAGGGCACATGCCCAAGTTGTAGACTGATGTTTCTATCTCTCTCTCTCCCTCCCTTCCTCTCTTTGAAAATCAGTAAACACACACACACACACACACACACACACACACACACACACACACATATTTTAAAGCAGAGAAATCCAAATTATATCAAACAAATAAAACACTGTAGTATATTGAAACCCACTTCCCTCCTAAGGAAAAAAGGAAAGGAGAGAGTGGAGGGTAGGAAATAAAGCTTCACTCAGACAGTTGTATGAATAAACCATAACCCCCGAGGCTCCAGGTCCGAAGATTGCTTTAGTGCAAAGGGGGTGCTCTGGGGTTGTATAAGTATGCAAAATGGTTTTTAGAAATGCTTCTTCAGCCCGTCCCTGTTTGGCTGTATTTGGTGCGAGCCACTTCAACTGGTCTGAAGGGAGCCTTTGGGAGGCTCGAACGTCCACCAGTCACTTGGCCTCTAACAGTCAGGTCCCCTGCGTGACGCTGTGGTTCAGAACTTCCTGGTGACAGTGCTGGCCACGTGCGAGGCTCCCAGTGGTGCTGAGACTCTGCCCTTCACTGACAGGAGGCTTTACGAAAAACACTTGGCACTCAGAGGTTCTTGGAGATGGATGGGAACAGAAACATAAAGGAGAAAACCACAAAAATGCCACTGAAGTCAGCTTCGCTTTTCTGCTCTCCATGCCAAGGTGCTGCTCTGTGGGTTTGCATTCCCCTGCGAGGGCTGAATGCTTGGGGATTTTCATGTGAGTCGCCCTCGTCCCTTCAGATCACATAATGGGGCAGATAAGGAGCCGTTCCTGGCAGAGCCTCAGCTACGAGGCCGGAGGTCTGACCCAGGGAAAAGTGCCCTTTATCCTTTCATCTGCTGCTGGGATAGAAGTGACAGTTGAAAGATTTAAAAGACTCATTAGAGCCCTAGCCGGTGAGGCTCAGTGGATAGAGCATGGGCCAGCATACTGAAGGGTCCCAGGTTCCATTCTGGTCAAGGGCACGTACCTCAGTTGCAGGCTCCTTCACTGCCCAGGCTCTGGTTGGGGCACATGCAGGAGGCAACCAATCATCTCTTTCTTTCATATCGACATTTTTCTCCATCTTTCTCTCTCTCTTCCACTCTCTAAAAATCTAAAAATATAGTCTGGTAAAGATTAAAAAAAAAAGATGCATGAAGAGGAGGGAAATGCCTCCACACTAGGATGGAAGACTGAGAATGATGCAGGAAGACAGTGTGGGCCCCTCAGTGCAGTGACTCTGAATCCTCATCTTCTCCTCTACTTACATTTAGTAACCCCTGTAGTCAGCTCTGGAGTTCATGGTTGTCCAAACCACTCCTCCTCAATTGCCCTATCTGGCTGCATCTTCTCAGGGTCCACCCCTACCCCTCTTCAAAGTTGGCATTGTTGACCATGCCCTTCCCTTTCAACAGTTTCTCTTGCCAGGGTGTTATTATTCCTCCATTAGTTACTTTTGCTGTGCTTTTTCTTCGTCTAACTATCAAATGCAAGACCCTCCTCTCTTTGCCACTTCAGCTCTTTTCCTCAGCAATCTCAGCATTCTCCTCTATAACCATCACCTCTATGTAGAAAATTCCCAAATAGATAACGTTGCTTCAGATACTTTCCCCAGCTGTGTCCTGCATTTCTAGCTGACCTTCACCAGTAGAGCTTAGGACCAGTTTCAGACCAAAATCATCAACTTTCTTCAAACAAAACGTCCCCCATCACCCTCTTGAACCTATTTCTACTGCTGACCTCACAATCCCACAAGTCATTGTGCTTCAAACATATCTCAAAACAATGATCAAATTTTCAAGGTTTCTTCAAGGTGACTGGGCCCAGCCATCCTGTCTTTTATTGTAAGTACGTATCACATTATCAACCTAATTCAGGTCTTTGTTGCCTTTCCTGCAAACTACTACATGTCTTTCCCTGACAATAAATCTATTAATTGCCTTCTCACTGCCTTTCAACAGTATGAATCCCACGTTTGCACTGAACTTCTCTCTGTACACTTCACCACCCACTCTTGCACTCTGTGAAAATAAGTGAACAAGAGACCATGGGATTATTTGGCATTTTGGAAATTTTAAAAATAGGCGGATGCTTGTGTGTTTATAAGTTTCACTAAGATGTGAAGATACATGGTCAATTGTTTCATTAAAGCTCTTTAAAGGCAGGCTGCTTCTTCAGGACTGGGTCGGTCCCTGTAGAGACTCATCTTCCAGGTCCCAGCACCATGACACAGGGATTCACCATGTGATTGCAGGGCTCAGTCTGAGAACTCCTCAGAGCAAATCACCCTTCTCTCAAGCACATGAAGGTCAGAGGTCAAATGAAGTGTCCTCAGTATTCTACTGGAGGGGGAAAAATTATAGTCTTCAAAAGTGACAATTTCATGAAAGACAAAGAAATATAGTGCACATGTTCCAGATTAAAAGAGGCTAAAAAGACATAACTAATTTCAGTACCTAGCCCATGACTGGGTCCCACACTGGAAGGAAGAAAGCCTATCTAATAAAAGAGTAATATGCAAATTGTCCGTACCTCCATTACATCCACCAACCAATCAAAGTGAGTATGCAAATTAACCCAACTAATATGGCTACGTCCACAGAAAGCAGGAAGGAGGCTTGGGTTGACCCTGATGATGAAGGAAGCCAAGCTTTCCGCAAACCCTGGCAGGCCTAGGCCTCTGCTTAAGGCAACAAAGTTTCAATTGTAGAAGATAAGTAAATCCCAGATACCAGGGCCTCCACTTGGGTTGCCAGGGGCGAGGCCAGCCTGCAAACCACCACAGGCTCCTCGAACATGGCTGCCCCATGCCCCAAGGGAACACCCACCTTGATCCAGGACACCCTTCAGGGCAAACCAGCTGGCCCCCACCCATGTAGCAGGCCTCTATCCTATCTAATAAAAGCGTAATATGCAGATTGACCATCACTTCAACACACAAGATACTGCCTTCATGTGGTCACAAGATCTTTGCCCCATGCGGACAGAAGATGGCCACCACAAGATGGCCAGCAGTGGAGGGCAGTTGGCAGGGACCAGGCCAGCAAGGGAGGGCAGTTGTGGGCGATCAGGCCAGCAGGGGAAGGCAATTGGGAGGGACCAGGCCTGCAAGGGAGGACAGTTGGGGGTGATTAAGCCTTTAGAGGAGGGCAGTTAGGGGTGACCAGGCCGGCAGAGGAGGGAAGTTGGGGGTGACCAGGCCGGCAGGGAAGGGCAGTTGGGGCGGGCCCAGGCTTGCAGGGGAGAGCAGATAGGGGTGACCAGACCAGCAGGGGAGGGCTGTTAGGGGTGACCAGGCCCACAGGGTAGGGCAGTTAGGGGCAAACAGGCTGGCAGGGGAGTGGTTAGGGGGCAATCAGGAAGGCAGGCAGGTGAGCAGTTGGGAGCCAGCAGTCCTGGATTGTGAGAAGGATGTCCAAGATTTGAGAGGGAGCAGGTTAGGCTGAAGGACATCCACTCCTCCCCCCATGCACGAATTTCATGCACCGGGCTTCTAGTATGCTATAAAGGACATTATTATATCAATTAAACTGAAGTACAGACAGTAAAGTTTTATATCTATGCTCAAGTTATAAAGCTGATCATTGTACTACAATTATGAAATAGAATATCCCTATTCTCACCCTGACCGGTTTGGCTCAGTAGATAGAGAATCAGCCTGCAGACTGAAAGGTCCCAGGTTTGATTCCAGTTAAGGGCATGTACCTTGGTTGCAGGCACATCCCCATCAGGGGGTGTGCAAGAGGCAGCTGATTAATGTTTCTCTCTCATCGATGTTTCTAACTCTCTATCCTTTCCCTTCCTCTCTGTAAAAAAAAAAATCAATAAAATATATTAAAAAATAATAATATTCCTATTCTAAGGAAATACACACTGAAGTGTTTAGAAGTAAAAGAACCATGCTGTAACTTACCCTCAAGCAATTCAAAATATTATAAACAGATAGCACATATGATAAAGAAAGTGGGGTAAAGAGGTACTGGATAAAGGACATGTGAGTGTTCTGTGCACTATTCTTATTCTTACAATTTTTCTCTAATTTTAAAATGATTCTTAAATCAAAAGTTAAGAGGTTGTATTTTTTATTTCTTTTTACCTATTTTTATTCATTTCAAAGAGGATGGGGAAAGAGTGTGTGAGATAGAAACATTAATGATGAGAAAAAATCATGGATTGGCTCCTTCCTGCATGCCCCCCACTGAGGATCAAGCCCACAACCCAGACATGTGCCCTGACCAGGAATGGAACCCTGACCTCCTGGTTCATAGGTCAACACTCAACCACTGAGCCACACTGGCTAGGCAGATTTTAAAGAATTAAATCCTCATATCTGTCTTATTAATAAGCAGAGTAGCCCTGCACAATGCAGAGAATAAAAACAGATATGAGGAATGAATGTCTATTGCATAAACCTTCTTTACTTTAGTAACTGTGTATGTAACACTTATGTTCATGACATTTCAACTTTCTATGCTTTCCAAGATCTGTTCCTAAATTCAGCTCAAATTATACTAATGTGAAGAAAATTTGAGGATAGCATAATAAAATATATAAAAATATATATACTACATTAAAAATACAAATTATATGTAAGCAAATATGTGTTTATTGCATAGTTTTCAAATTGTCCTTATAACAGTTCACATTTTAGTGCTAAAAATTTAGGTATCTTAAATTTAGATTACTCAAATTAGGATTCTATACATTGATTCTTGGTTTAAAAAAATAGAATATTTTTATAAATATACCATGAGGCTGAGAACTAAATTATTTGATGATTAACAAAACAAGGCCCTTAAAAGTTTAAACTAGATTTCTGCAGTGCAGTAGTCAAACATATTAGTACAGGTTGAAGCCTGAAAAATACCTAACTGTGGTCAAAGGTAAATTTCCTTAGGGAACAAAAACTTCTTTAATCAAAAACTTCTCTCTATCAAAAGTATCATTATGCCCTTGCCAGTGTGGTTCAGCTGGATGGAGTGTCATCTTATGTCTAAGGGTTACGGGTTTGATGCCCAGTCAGGGCACATACCTAGGGTGCAGGTTCAATCCTCCATTGGGATGTGTTTGGAAGGCAACTGATTGATGTTTCTTTTCTCTCTCCCTCTCTTCCTTTCTCTTCCCTCTTCTCTCTCCAAAAAGAAATAAAAACATCCTCTGATGAGGACTAAAATTTTTTTTAAAGAATATAATTATTCTTGCCAAAACTGGTTTGGCTCAATGGATAGAGCATTGGCCTATGGACTGAAAGGTCCCAGGTTCAATTCCGGTCAAGGGCATGTATATTGGTTGTGGGCACATCCCCAATGGAAGGCGTGCAGGAGGCAGCTGATCAATGTCTCTCTCTCATCAGCGTTTCTAACTCTATATCCCTCTCCCTTCCACTCTGTAAAAAATCAATAAAATATATTTTAAAAAAAGAACATAATTATTCTGACAGAGTCTATAATGTCACCAGCATAAAGCAGAAAACATGCAGTTAAAATATTTATACCCATTCGAACATCAACATGGGCTATTCTTTGATTTAAATAGATTCTTGACGGGAGAAAAGTAAAATGGGGCCCATCAGGTCAGCTCTGAAGCACAGCCTATCCTTCTGCTCTGTAACAACACCATCAGCAGGGCAGCAGCATGATGGACCGCACACTCTGTGCCATGCTCGGCTTGAATGTTTTCTGTGATGAGGAAACTGAGGAACAGAAAGGTTGAATGATTTGCTCAAGGTCTAGTCTAAGACAGAACCAGGATGTGAATACAGACAACTTGGCCCCAGCATCTGTGATCTCAATCACTACTTTATTTATTTATTTATTTTTATGTATTTTTTAATTAATATGTTTTATTGATTTTAGAGAAAGAGGGGAAGAGAGACAAAGAAACATTGATGAGAGAGAAAAACGTCACCTGCCACCTGCACACCTCTTACTGGGGATCGAGCCCAGGCATGTGCCATGACAAGGAATTGAACCAGTGATCTCCTTGGATGAACCCAAGCAACTGAGCCATACTGGCTAGGGTTAGTTTATTTATTTAGATAAAATACAAATCAGACCTATTCAGCTTTCACCTATGCAGTAACATGATTTTTAAATATACAGTCACTTGACTTTGACTTCTAAGATTTCCTCACATCTCATATTGCCTGTATTACCTATTTAATTTCACTATCAGTTGTATTTTAATTTCTGCATTAGGGAAGCTCCACTGGTAGGCAAAGAAGCCAGATTATTGTTTTTAAAACATGATTTATGATCCAGGAAACAGAAAATGCAGAAAGGTTGAACCTTTTAGGATTTCATGCCAGATTATTAGAATCGCAGAATCTCAAGGTTAGATAAGGAGAGAGAGAGAGAGAGAGAGAGAGAGAGAGAGAGAGAGAGAGAGACATCATGTTATCTCAGCCCTGTAGTGTGCCCAAATCTCTTTTTAAATATCACTGCCAAACCATTGTTTAACCCTGACTCAAGGCCTCTTTTATTTTCAAACAACTCTAATTAGAAAACTCTTCCTAATGTCACACCTAATTTCTTACTCCCTTTCGCTTCCACCCATTGCTCTGGAGTCTAACCCTGCTTTCACTTCATGATCTTTGATGTACTGAACAGGACACAACTCTGAGTCTTCTGTGAGATAAATGTGCCCAGATGTGATGACCATGAACCTTCAGAATTAGATTCACATGAGGTTCCATGAGGTGAAGGCCTTATCTTCCTCACTTCAGGCACCACTCATATTTTTACTGAGCGACCAGATTGTTCTTTAATCCTATCACCTGACCCAAACCCCAAATCCCAGTAAATTCTGCATTTCATGTAGCAACACCATACATCTGGAACAATTACTGAAAGAAGTGCTTCCCCCCTTCCGGAACCTGTCCATGGGCACCTTTCCTAGGCTTAGTGTCGTACATGCCAGGGGTGCCTCCCTTTGGGCCACTTTCCCCTTCACATGACTCCATCAGTGGGCTCATGCTCCATCAACTTTAACGCTCTTAGCTGTTAAACAACCATGAGCCCCAGGATGATATTTTACTTTCAACTTCAGACAGGATTTGTAAACACCATGATAAATGAGGAGAGGCAGGAAAGCTACATTCCTCTAGCAAGTCCTCTTAAATGGAAACATGCTGCATTTCAGTGTCAGTTGGCATCAATCATTCATTCCCAATCAGGACTGAACTTACCCAGCATTCCCATCAGGCACTTTTCCCATCTGGTCCCCTGAAGAGCACATGTCCATTGAAATTACAGGGAACCAATCAGTCACTGTGTCCAGGAAAACAAAAGAGCACTGATTGCAAATTCATTAACTATGCTTTTGGTTGAAGGTGGTACAAAATGCCCTAAATAAAGGTACTTTTTTTTTCGGGGGTGGGGGGATGGGGGAGGTGCAGGGTGGAGGAAGTGTGATTTTTAATGGCAAAAGTTTAGACATGTCAAATGTGCTTGACCTTCCTGTTTCTTGTGTTCTTGCTCTTTTTCTCCTTATGGTGTGTTCATTCCCTCAAGCCTCCATTCCCCGTTAGCTTCCTCCTTTGCACCCTGCTGAGGTCAATTGGTCCCAGAGGACAAACAGGCATTTCTCTGGGGGTGACACGGAGCTTAACTCAATCTTTTCTGGAGAAGGGGGAGGGATGGGTAAAGGCCAACTGCAGAAAACCATCTGGATCCACTCACAGCCCCACTGTTTAATGCCCTTACTCAGGACACAATTCATCCACGAGCTTCCCAAAACCGAGACCAGCATCTGCAAAGAGAATTTGGCTCACAGGCTTATTTTGGTTGGCCTGCACTGGTGTTAGTCCACACAGCGCTTTCAATTTGAACACTTAATCATTTAGGATCACTCACATAAAATTCCAGCTTTCTGGCAACACTGGGTCTGCCTTCCTTCCTAATAATAACCCACTAGAGTTGAGAATCGGCTGCCCTTTTTAGATGGAGCAGGAATCCACTAGTTTTCCCTCATCCTCACCACTTTCCATTGTGTTCTTGGGAAAAGGGCTACTTACCTTTTGTACCTTGCCCACTTCATTCATTTGGGTTTCTTCCCTGCTCTGATAGCCATTTAAGTTTGCGAGCCTGGTAAATATTCTGAAAAAAGACTATTAAATCTGTTTTCCTATCTGTAAAATACTAAGGTGGGTCTTCCAGCTCCATGATTATATGATTTAGGGGGTGGCTGAGCAAAAGTGGTATTGTGCTACCTTTGATCCCATTTCCTTAGTAGAGGAGAGGACACAGCATTGACCAGTGACCCATGTGAATGAGTGGCCAAGTACGCCCCCAACCCTTAGATATGCCCTTACTTTAACCTCAGTATAGACTTCTCCTTGCCAACAACAAGAGCCAAATGGAAGTTGAAGATGAAGTTCAGGTTTGAAGAGGTGACTTCCACCCAAGTCCTATTTGATTTTTCTAACTTACATGCCAACCTGCCCACCTGTAGTATGTTCCCAGGACCAGATGAGGGCATTTAATCAAAGCAAAGGGAGAAGATACTGATGAACTTGGTAAGACATTTCTCATGTAATGTTGCTACATGACTCCTTCTATACTGCAGCTCTGTTAAAATTCTGATAGTCTACAGTAAATGCTTTATGTGAGCTTGTACCCGTGTTTATGAAACTTGACAGCATAAAATAACAACTTGCCTTGGCAAGGAATATGGTCCGTGGTTCTGTAAGGTAGAGAGTTGAGAACTTATAACATTTTCTAACAATTGGAGCTGTGCAAATAAGGAATGAACTGACTTGTCAGGTACTGAGCTCCTTGACCCTGAAACTATGCAAGGAGAACTTAGAAGCACCTCTGTTCTAGATGCTATGGAGGAGTTTCCTGCATTGGACATGGTGGTGGGGTGGGGGTTAAGAAAGTGGGGGTGGGAGAGAATGTTGGATGACCTATCCTACTGCACCTCCTCTGACTCCATATGCTGGGACTTCTTCCTTCTGGCTATTATGTTTTCTCTATTAGAAGCCCACTGATTTACTACTGACCTACATCACAAGATGTTGGAATTAGTGATGGTGGTACATCAGGTAGGTGTTTTTTTTTAATTTTTTAAAAATATATTTTATTGATTTTTTACAGAGAGGAAAGGAGAAGAATAGAGAGCTAGAAACATCTATCAGCTGCCTCCTGTACACCCCCTACTGGGGATGTGCCCGCAACCAAAGCACATGCCCTTAACTGAACCTGAGACCCTTCAGTTGGCAGGCCAATGCTCTATCCACTGAGCCAAACCCGTTTGGCATGGATTAGGTTTTTAGTTGGTATTCAATAGTGTTTTTTTAAGAACCTAAATTTATAGCTTTCTACTTTTTCATAGTATTTGTGATTTGTGACTAAATCTTGCCTGAAATGGGTGTTGCTTTTTTGCTAAATTATTTTTCAGTACAGAAAATTTAATAATAATAGCAACTGGCATAAAATCTGAAAGCCCCTAATGCTCTGCTCAAACACTTCTAAGCCGGACCATAACCCCTCGAGGCTACTTAGCATGTCACAAATTGCTCCCAGGGATTCATGAGCAATGACACAGGAAAGTAAAAAAACTCACAGCTAACACAACATTTCAATTTGTCTCCATAAAGCTTTAAGTGTTCCTATATCATGAGCACTGCTTCCATTCCTATTTTCTTGTTTGTCTAAACAAACTGGCTCTATGTCTCATATTATTGTCTTAATTAGCCAGAGATTTAACTAGAAAATCCTGCCTGAGGAGAGCCAGAAGATGTGTCAGAAGCTGCACAGCGATGAAAAATGTGGCTGCTTGCTTCTGGTGTCATGTTTACGGACATTGCCATATCAGGAAGAAAAAATACCTCCAAAACAAAACGCAGAATTTCCCCCGAGAGGGTTTAGAGCAGAGGAATAAAAACAAATGGGTTTTGAACAAAGAGAGGTGGGGGTGGGGTGAGCAGAGGTAGACAAAATGTTTGGATTTTTACAAAATGTGTCTGAGCAAGTTTCTTTGAGCAAAATGCCATTAAGTTGTTACAAGAATATTCCAAGAAGCCAAGGGCATCTTAGTTGACGTATGACTGGTTCAGTCTGCATTGTACAAACATACCTCCATGGCTGATAATGCAGACACTGGGTGAAGAAGGCCCTAACTCTTGCAGGTTCCCCCAGAAACTCCAGAAGCTGGAATCAGCAAAAGATGAGTCAGGCTCAGCTCGAGGCCTGGCTCCGTGTATCCATTGCAAAGTTCCTGGTATGCTGTGCACACTAAGTAAATATTAAAAAACTTCCCGTCACTCAGCTTAGGGGGAGCCCAAGGACACCGTGACCTCAAGAAGTTCTTATTGATAGAGAGCAAATATAAAAACCACTAAGGACGTTGCCCTAAAGTACAGCCAGAAAGTTTACTGAGTAAAAACTGGGTGTCTTAGTTCTTTGAGGGTACCACATGCCCCTTTAGCACCGAGAACGTATTTCCAGAAATGACATAAGGTCACCTAACCATTTCCTCTCGTTTGCTGAATTGACTCACAAAAGATGCCTCTCCTTCTTGCCCCTTCATCTCTGCCATTACTCTTAGAAAAATCTTCATAATTCCCGATAAGAAATAACCAAAACAAGATCATTTAAATTCCACTGAAACCAATTCATCATGCAGTGTTTAAAAGAAAAAAAATCCTTCCCACTCTCCATGTGAAATCATCAGGGCAGGAACATGGACTTGGAGAAGAAGTGAGCACAGAGTTCACCGGAATTTGGGAGCTGAGGCAAGATGTGGCTTAAAAAAAAATTACCCGAAGGTCTGGAGATGGAGAGGGGTGGTGGTTGCCCAACAACGTGAATATATTTACAGCACTAAATTGTACACTTAAGACTGATGGAAACTGATCAACTTCATGTTCTGTCTACGTGTTAGTCTGCTTGGGTTGCTATAACAAAATACCATAGAGTGGATGGTTTGTAAACAACAGACATTTAGTTCTCACAGTTCTGGAGGCTGCAAGTCCAAGATCAAGGCACAGGCAGACCCGGTGTCTGGGGAGAGCCCGCTTTCTGGTTCACCAATGGCTGCCTGTTTGCTGTGTCCTCACAGGGCAGAAGGGGTGAGGGAGGGCTCTGGGGGCTCTTTTATGAAGGTACTAATCCCATCATCAACCTCATGATTTAATCACCTCACAAAGGCCCCCCCCCATCTCCAAATATCATCACATTGGGGATTAGTTTCAACATATGAAGTATGTTAGTATACTTTACCATATTTTTTAAAATCCTCACCCAAGGATATATTTTTATTGATTTTAGAGAAAGGAATGGAGAGAAAGAGAGAGAGCAACATCAATGAGAAAGAGAAACATTGATCGGTTGCCTCCTGTACATATCCCAGCTGGGAATCTATCCTGCAACCTTTTGGTGTATGGGACAGCACTCCAAGCAACTGAGCCACCCAGTCAGGGCTACTACAATTTTTTTTTTTTAATGGGAGAAAACTTACCTTTAAACTCCTCAAGCAACTCCCTCTCCTGTTCCCACTCACAGTGGAGGACAGGCTGCAGTGGCCTAAGCTCACATCACCAGTCCTCAGAATCCCAGCCCTGCCTTAGCTGGGTCTGGAGAGAGCTGGCCCTTTAGTGAGAAGTTGCACACAGAGTTCCTGCTCCCTCCCACCGCTCACCGCCACCAACTCTGGATCTCTCAGTCAGTAAAGTGGGAAATGATCTTGAGACTTGCAAAAGAAGAATAACACCAGAATCCTTCTGCAGGGATGCCCAACCGCATTTTAAATATATAATGCCCTATTACAGACGCAAGATGGAAAAGCTAAGGATAGTTCTGTGGGGTGTGGGGATATCTCATTGGAAAAAAATACACATACAAACAAGAATCACTTCAAGAGTTTATGAAGACATGTGGCTATTTTGAAAAATATGTAAAAGACAATGGCATAAAACAAGGGGTGCAGTTATTTCTGCAAAATAGGAGGCTCACTGTCCAAATGTCACATCATATGTATACTGGTAACCACTCTTTTGGGGGGCACTCTAATTTCCTCGTCATCAAAGCAGAAAACCCTCAGAACCTACTGTCACCTTTACAGAAAGCTACAATCATCGAAAAGTAACACCTGTGGTCCATCGAAACAAAACTCTCCCACAAATGCTTGACTTCACTCGCATCTCAATGACACATCACTCAGTGAGAGCAAACGAGTCAACATTCTCTGAAACGAAGCTGGTTTTCTTTGGCTAGACAACCTCCCCATGGCGGGTATTTTCTGTCCTGCTTTTATAATAAAGGAAGACGGGCACTGGCTTGTTTGCTTTGGTTTGACAGATGACAGTCAAGGGTAGGGGTGAGATTATATCCCCATTGTCCTTTGTAAAGGAAAAGAACGCACCATCAACTTCCCTTGCAGAAAATGCTTCGTCTTGCTCGCTGGGGGAATTCTTCAAAGCCCTTCGCCCTTTGCCCTCCAAAAGATAAATAAAAATAAAGTAAAATGGGTACCAGGTGGCAAGAGCTGCCTGAAGTTTGAGAATCTGAATTCAAGGCTAATACTGAAAAAGTAAGTTGATGCTATCTCTTCTGTTAGCTTCAGTCGGAATCTAGGATGATCCTGGCATAGGACAGACCCATATTGGGTGAGTGTTAGAAAGGCGTAGATGGGCACAAAGATTTTCTGCTAACCGTGCTCTCCGCCTCTATTCTGATTCGTATGGAAAGGATGTTTACAATATAATTTGGCTTTTCATATATTTAAAAAACAAAAAGAACTGTGATTCTGAAGGCAACAATGTCCAGTGACAGGTTCTAGAAATGTTCTGTGTAAACTTAGAGGTCCTGAGGGTCCAGGAGAATGACTGCTTAGCTTCATGAGTGTATACTCCAGAAATGAAGTGATCGTTCTTCTCCCTTCAGCTTTCAGGGAATTAGAAGCATGTACGAGCTTTCCTAAATGTAAAATGGCTAGGAAAGAGGAGTGGTCTTGTTAACTGTACGTCCCAATTCACCCATTAGAATTTTCCAAATACAACTCACTAATTTTCAAAAATTAGAGTATCAGGAAATACATGTTAAACCAATGGTCAGCAAACTCAATAGTCAACAGAGCCAAATATAAACAGTACAACAATTGAAATTTCCTTTGAAAGCCAAATTTTTTAAACTTAAACTACATGTACATTGTTATTAATTAGGGTACTCCTAAGCTGGCTTTTGCTAAAAACTCAAGAGTCCAAAGAGCCACATGTGGCCCGCGAGTTGCAGTTTGCAGTCCACTGCAAACCAAACTATACTGAATACATTTATAGCTTACTGATGCATACATAATAATGATAATTATTATTATAGCAGCCACCATTATTAAATGCTTGCTCAACATCAGTGGTTCTCAAATTTCAGCAAGCATCAGAACTACTTAGAAGGCTTACTAAAACTCAAATTGCTGGTTTTAAAAACAAAATTGTGGTAAAATACATATAAAATTTACCATTTTTAATCATGTTAACTTTACAGTTCAGTGTGTTAAGTTCATTTATATTGTTGTCAACCAATTGCCAGAATTCTTTTTCTTTCTTAAGATTTTAAAATTGATTTTTAGAGAGAGAGGGGAAAGAGGAAGAGAGATGAGACTGAGACATCAATCGGCTGCCTCCTGCATTCCTCTACCAGGATGGAGCACCAACCCAGTCATGTGCCCTGACCAGGAATTGAACCGGCAACCTTTCAGTGCACAGGATGATGCCTAACCAACTGAGCCACACTGGCCAGGGCTCCAGAATTATTTTCATCTTGCAAAACTAAAACTCTATACCATTAAACAACTCTGCATTACCCAGCTTCTTGCAACCACCTTCCCACTTTCTGACCCTATAAGTTACACTACTCTTTGTTACCTCATATAAATGGTAGCATACAATATTTGTCTTTTTGTGATTGGCTCATTTCACTTAGTACTATGTCCTCAAGGTTCATCTATTTTATAATATGTATCAGAATTCTTTTCTTTTTAAGGCTAAATAATATTCCATCATATATACAAGGTAGGGAAGAAGTTGGTTTATAGTTGTTCATATGGAAACTAATACAATAATTAATAATAATACAAGAATAAACTGTTTCATGTACTCACAACTGTAAACCTACTTTTGCCTCACCCTGCATATCATCTATCTATCTATCTATTATCTATCATCTATCTACCTATCTATCTATCTATCTATCTATCTATCTATCTATCACTTCATTTCCTTTATTCATCATCTGCTGAAGGACACTAAGTTGTTTCTATACCTTGGCTATTACAAATAATGCTGCTATGAACATGGGTGTACAAAGATCACGTGGTAATCTTGTGTTTATTTTTCTCTGAGGAACTACTGCACTGTTTTCTGTAGCAGCTGTATCATTTTACATCCCCACCAATAGTACATAGGGTTCTGATTCTTCCATTGACCTATTTTCTGTTTTTTCTTTATATAGTAGCCATCTGATGGGTGTGTGATGGTATCATATTGTGGTTCTGATTTGCATTCCCTAATTATTAGTTTAGCATCTCTTCATGTGCTCATTGAACATTTGTATATCATCTTTGGAGAAATGTCTCTTCAAGTCATTTGCCCTTTAAAAAAATTCAGGTTGGTTGTTTTCTTATTGATGAGTTCTATATATTTTGGATATTAACCCCTTATTAGATATGTGATCTCTACTACACAGAGTCAAATAAAGTCCACTAATGACCAACTCAATGAACTTGAGAGAACAGGTGGTGCTTTGTAAACTCTGTCTTTAGTCTTTAAATCAGGACTAAAATTCTGGACCCTTTCCTTGGATATTACATTCTAACATTATTCAGAGAGATATAAGTACCATATGATTACACAATGTAGAATTTAATGACAAAACTGAACTAACAACCAAAACAGAGACAGACTTATAGATAGAGAGCAGGCAGACAGCTTTGGTGAGGGATAGGTGTTGGAGTGGTGGAGAAATAAAAGAGAAAGAACTCATGGACGTGGACAACTGTGCAGTGATTGTGGGAAGGAGAGGGGTGGGAGGAGATGGAAGGGTATGGGAGGATAAATGGTGATGGGAAAAAAGATAAACTGATAAAGAAAAGGAATCTGCTCTAAGTCAATGGGGAAAATGTGGTGGTGGTGAAGCAGGGTGGGACACTCCACCAAGAACAGCTGGACCAGACCAGCCTGATGAATGAACTCAATCAAGAGCAAAATGTTTAGCCTTTAGATTAGGCAAGTGTTGTGCCTTCCTTCTAAGGCTGTCTGTGTTGACTAGTAGACATTTCCCCATTAGCAACATTCAGTCAGGACCTCAGCTGGCCCATAGATGCCTTTCATTGTGTGAATGGGAAAAGGCTCTCTCAGGACCCATGTAGCCAGCACTGCAGTGCCTGGCCAGATACTTCAGGTGCGTGGGTTCCAGCCCCTGCATGGACCCTGTGCAGTGAACACCTAGGGACAGAGAATAATAAGGTGCACAGTCATCACCACTGTTAATAAGTCTAATAAAGTTAGTGTTACTAGTGGTTAAAAGGCTATATGGCCATAGGTAGGTAGATAGATAGGTAGACAGATAATTAATGGCCTCCTGTTTACTCATTTCCATGGATAACCAAAGGCTGACACTAACCTAATGTCCATGATGGTTTTAAGCACTGAAGATAAAAACAATTCGTACTTTAATGAATTTACCAACCTCAATGTGTACCTCAAGTCATCAAGGCCAAATCATTGACTTATTCTGATGTAAAGCTGGCTATTTATCCCTTGCTAGGCATGAGAAAAAAAATCCACTCCTCACAGAAACCAAGCTTGGTGCTTTGTGTTGGCCTTCCCAGCTGCAAAGCAAAAGCTTGGTGGTTCACAGGCACTTGTAAACAGAAAACGTGGAGGTCCCTGGATGAACACATGGGCTTTATTCATCTTCAGATGTTGACATTCCCCAGGGCACCACCACAACAACAGAATTAAGACACAAAAGGAATTCAGAATCTTTCTTTGCTATCCCAAGCCTGGGAATCTTTTCAAATTTAAATGAATATCTGTCAAACTAATTAAGAGAAGATGCAACGCTCTCTTTCTGTGCTCATTAGAGAACAACTTACCAGTCATAAATTCCTCAGGGAGTGGGAGTGAATAGGTCTCTACACTCTTGCTTAAGATGCCTGGCTTTGTCTATTTCCAGTTGGGCCTGTTTATCTCCTAGACCCAGAAAGACCACAAGCATACCTTGAATCAAGTTTTAATTCCATAAAACAGAAATGGATAAGATTATGATGAGATGTTGCAACTGATGTTCTACAGTCAACAAAACTTGGGGAAATGACAAGTAATCATTTATATCTGAGTGGCACCTTTCCCCTCCCAAGATGTTTTATATTTATTAGCAGATTGTAACTCTTAAATGTTTCATACCCATGTGCACGTAAATATAAATATTACACATACATACACTTGACAGTTTCCCACCATTTTTGCAGATTTTGAAAACTATCTTCGGTAAACTGAGTGGGTAAAATATATGCAAATTGTGTCAGAGTCTGGGTACAGTTTAACATACCATGATCACTACCTGCATGCCCCTACATCATTTATTGGACTCCTGCCAGCTCCCAGTACACTATTGTGTATGTAACTTAGTGCATATGAAGATAATAAATAATCTGAGTAATTCTGTAGGCAGATTTTTACCCCCATTTTACAGAGAAGAAGGCTGAACTTCAGAGCATTTATCTGATAAGCAGCAAAGTCTGTAGCAAGTATATGCTAAATATATTTGCTGTTTAAAAATATATGGTTTTGAAGAACCAAGATGGCAACATAATGTATACACCTGTAAGTGCTGCCTCTCACAACCACACCAAAACTACAACTAAAAGACAAAATGACTATCCCCAGAAACACAGGAAAGCTGTCAGAGTGGAAGTTCTACAACTAGAAGGAAAGAAAAAAGTGCATTGAGACCTGGTAGGACATGCAGAGGCTCAGAAAGGCAGAGGTACAGAGACGTGCGTGAATTGGGCTGTCGTGCACTGCTTTTTTCAATGGGGAGGGAGTTACAAGTTCCCAACTGCTCTGAACTCCAGTTTCCAGCAAGATTCTGGGGACTCAAACTCATACAGGGAGAAACTGGACTGTCGTTCATCGGGTCAGAAAGAGAGGGTGGCCTTCTTGCAGAGTTGCGCACAGGAATGATTGTTTACTGTGCTGGGGTGTGGGACGCAGGACACAGAACAAAATGCTGTAGAGAGGGCTGACTGGAAACCATCGCTGTTTGCCATGCCCTAGCCTAGTGACTCCCTGAGACCCTGCCCCGCCCAATTTACAAACCCGCCTAGCTGTGTGCAGCGGCTTTTGCATATGAATGGCCTGCCCTCTAGCAGCTTAACCTAACAAATTGCAACTGGGTCAGACAACTCCAAAACTTCCAAACTCCAAGCAAAAAGGAGATATCTGCAGAACTCCCTGTAGCTCCTGCTGCGTGGCCTCAGACAGTAGCTGACTTGCACCTCCTTGGAGAGCCAGGAACCAGTGCATCTAGAGATCAGTGTGAGATGATACCAGATTTCAACTCCTCACATACATAAGTGACACATTCAAGAGGCAGACTCGGTGAGCACCAAAGCCCCACTGAAGCAAGTCCTGCCCCATAGGGGTGTCTCCAGCACAGCAATTCTTCCATTATAGACACAACTAATCCTCACAGTAAATTGGCCTAGAGGTCAATTCCTCCCAGTGTACCAATAGCAATCAAGGCTTAACTACAACAAGACTGTGTACCCTGCTCACAAAGGGGTGCACCAAGAGTGTCTACCTCAGGTGATTGGGGAAGCGGAGCTACTGGGCCATAAAGGACAACTAGCACACAAAGCCACTCCATCAACACAGGGAAAGCCAAAATGCAGAGACAAAGAAACATGTCACGAATGAAAGAAATGGAGGGAAGCAAACTACTGGACATAGAGCTCAAAACCACATTTATAAGGTTACTCAAGGATCTTCTACAAACCTCCAAGAAACTTAGTGAGACCTTTAAGGATCTTAATGAGAATGCCAAAAAAATGGAAAAGGACCAGTCAGAAATTAAGCATGCACTGTCTGAAATAAAGAATAACATACAGAAATCCAACAGCAGACTAGAGGACTCCAAGAATCAAACCAAAGATTTGAAATATGAGGAAGCAAAAAATACCCAACCAGAAAAACAAAAAGAAAAAAGAGTTCAAAAATGTGAAGATAATGTAAAGAGCCTCTGGGACAACCTCAAGCATACCAACATCAGAATTATGGGGGTGCCAGAATAAGAGAGAGCAAGATACTGAAAACCTATTTGAAGAAATAATGACAGAAAACTTCCCCCACCTGGTGAAAGAAATTGACTTACAAGTTCAGGAAGCACAGAGAACCCCAAACAAGATGAATCCAAAGAGGACCACACCAAGACACATCATAATTAAAATGCCAAGGGCAAAAGACAAAGAGAGAATCTTGAAAGTAGCAAGAGAAAAACAGTTAATTACCTACAAGGAAGCACCCATACAATTGTCAGCTGATTTCTCAACAGAAACTATGCAGGCCAGACAGGAAAGAAATATTAAAAGTGATGAATAGCAAGAACCTACAACTGAGATTACTCTACCCAGCAAAGCTATCATTCAGAATTAAAGGTCAGATAACGAGCTTCACAAATAAGAAAAAACTAAAGGAGTTCATCAACAACAAACCAGTATATGAAAAGCTGTAAAGTACTCTTTTAGAAGAGGAAGAAGAAGAAAAAGGTAATGATAAAAAATATGAACAATAAATACATATTTATCAACAAGTGAATCTAAATATCAAGTGAATTAAAAATTTGATGAACAGAATAAACTGGTGAATATAATAGAATCAAGGGCATAGAAAGGGAGTAGACTGACAATTCTCAGAGGGAAAGGGGGGTAGGGGTGTGAGAAGAGACTGGACAAAAATTGTACACCTATGGATGAGGATAGTTGGAGAGGGGTAAGGGCAGAGAGTGGAGTGGGAACCAGGTGGAGGAGAGCTATGGGGGAAAAAAGAGGAACAATTGTAATAATCTGAACAATAAAGATTTATTAAATTAAAAAAATATATGTATGGTTTTGTTGCCTTTAACAAATTTTGGTAAATCTGAAATGAAAAAGAATAATTCTGTATCTAAAATTTTATTATTAGAAAGAAATTTAACAGTAGCTATTAGAATTTCCATCAAATATCTATAAAGATACATTTGTGAAAACAAGAATTTTTCCATCTATTTAAAAGCCTACACTTAAAAAATCTTTTTTAACATTAAAGTATTTTATTTAAACATATTTAAAATTCAGAATTATTTCCCCTAATATACATTTTACATTTTATAATTACATAAAGAAAAAGTAAACTTTTAACAAAACTCCACAGATCTCACTAAATCCTTCCATTTTACATACTATTTGCTATGCAAAATTATTATATTCTATGTTTGCTATTAGGTAAATAAGGTTGGAAAGCACAAATAAAGAGGGCCTACCATCAGAAATTTCCCAAAGTGTGAACACAGGCTTGAGGGGGTGGTGACTCAATGTGTCTTCACACTCCAGAGGTGGGGAACTGTTTTTCTGCCAAGGGCCATTTGGATCTTTATCACATCATTCGCAGGCCATATAAAATTATCAACTTAAAAATTAGTCTGCTATATTTGGTCAAACATTTAATTAACTCACCCCTAATGCCTTGGCAGGGCTAGATTAAATAATTTTTCGGGCCTTATATGGATTATGGGTCACATGTTCCCCACCCCTGCCTAGGCTAGGGCATGAGCAGAGAAGTCTCCCGGGGTGAAGTTGGTAAGTTTGGGTAGGTTCTGACTGTAAATGGCCTCGAATGCCGCAATCAAGAGTTTGGATTTTATAAAAAACAAATCTTTATGTTGAAAGAATTACATAGGTCCTGCCCCATCCTCCCTCCATCTCCCTGTTAACCTCTTCTAGCCCACTCCCATCTTCCCCCTCCCCCAAGTTCTCACCACCCCATTATCTATGTTCATGGGTAATGCATATCCTATCTAATAGAAGAGTAATATACAAATTGACTGTACCTCTGCTATACTCGAAAGCCACACCCACCAGCCACACCCACTAGCCAATCAGAGTAAGCATGCAAATTAACCCATCAAAGATGGCAGTTAATTTGCATACATACGCACCCAGCACCTGGATCCTGGGAACATCCTGGCACCCAGGTCACTCTGAGGTAGGCCCCATGTGGGCCCTGAGCAGCCTGTGAAGGGCCTGAGCCATGGGGCTCCTGGGTAGGGCCAAGCCTGCAATCAGAGCTAAGGGGGCAGGGGCAGAGCTGGTGATCAAGAGAGCTGGGGGTCCACTGCCCAGGCCTAAAGTGTGGCCAGAGGCTTTTGGCCTGGGCAGACCTGGGCAGGGGCGGAACCAGGGATGGGAGACTATTGGCAATCGATGTGAACTACAGAGGAAACACCTTTTCTGACTGCTCATTGGCTAAGCTCCCTGTATGCCACTGCTAACATTCTTAGTAACTTAGGTAATAAGAATCCAAAAAGGTGATCTAGAGTTTTTCCACCACACTTCTAGAGAAAAAAACAAAGGTCTGCTGCTGGAAGGCTAAGAAATGTCATATCCTGCCCTAGCAGGTTTGGCTCACTGGATAATGCCTTGGCCTGCCTACCGCAGGGTCTAGGTTCAATTCTGTTCAAGAGCATGTACCTAGGTTACAGGCTCCTCCCTGGTCGGGACCCAGGTCAGGGCTCATGCAGGAGGCAACGAATCAAAATGTTCCTCTCACTTTGATGTTTCTCTCTGTCTTTCCCTCTCTTCCACATTCTCTAAAAGTCAATGGAAACATATCCTCAGGTGAGAATTAAAAAAAAAAAAAAGAAAGAAATGTCAGATACTATGAAAAACACATATTGAAAATGCCTAAAGAAAATTGTCATTTTTTCATGGTGAAGGGACTGGAGTCTGTGTTGATGAAAACACCTTGGCGGCTGTGGTGACTGGCAGTGGCTGTAGCAGCGGGGTGATGGGGCTGGTGCTTTCCCCTGATCAGTCCCATTGCCTCCCACAAAGGGAGGCCAGACTGCGGCTTAGGCCCACTCCTAGGGGGGTGAGGGGAGGAAGTGGGCCTAAGCCGTTAGTAGGACATCCCCTGAAGGTCCAGTATGGGAGCATGTGAAAGGGGGCAGGTTGGGATGAGAGACCCCCTACCCCCAGTGCATGAATTTTATGCACCAGGCCCCTAGTATGCCTAAATTCATTGGTTGATCTCTCCTACCCATTCTCCCCTGTCTTCCCTCTGAGATTCAACAATCTATTCATGGTTCTATGGCTCTGGGTCTATTTTTGATCAACAGTTTATTTTAAAAGCCTAGATTTTTTTATTCTTATTTTATTCATATTTCCCTTCTTCAACAATCCCATTAGGTTGCCCCTGCTCCAACTGGCTGAGTTGCATAGTTCTCTTGACCACAAAGGTAGTTCTGTTTTACCATTTATTATTCTTTAAAAAAAAAAAATCCTCCCGTGAGGATATGTTTATTGAGTTTTTAGAAAGCGAGGAAGGAAGTGGAGAGAGAGAAAAAGAAACATTGATGTGAGAGAGAAACATCTATTGGTTGCCTCCCATACTTACCCCCACCAGGGATTGAGCCTGTAACCTAGATATGCGCCCTGACTGGGAATCAAACCAACCTGCAACCTTCTGATGTAAGGGATGATGCTTCAACCCACTGAGTCACCTAGCCATCTTACTATTTCTTTATTATGTCTTCCTTTTGTTTATTTTCAAATAGAATTATTGCAATTTCCCCTTCGCAGCATACTTACCGTTTAAAGGGATACAGAACAGCTAACGGGATACAGAATTGAGGCTACAATTCCAGTCAAATTCAAATCTAATTGATGGTGTTCATTATCTTTCCAACTTTTCTTAGGATTTCTACAATGAGAACTAACTCTCCCTCACTAACATACAACCAAGTGGTGTTTTAAAACCTCTCTCTGGGCTGAATGTCATGGGGACATTATCGTTTTTTGGGTAAATCTCAGCTCTGGCTCTCTCCACTCTTGTATTTAATTAAAGTTCACTCCAATGCTGCCATCAGGCCATTATCTCCACTGCTGTGCCCACACTATTGCAGTCAGCATGAAATAGGGCAACCTAACTCCCTACGGCAGGCAAACTTTGCACACGTACCCTCACACTGAAGCTCTTATCACCATCGGGACATGACTTACAGCCCACGTTTGAGTTGTAGAAGAGGTCATTTAAATCCAAATCAGTTTAACGTTTACTAGTGAGGCTTAAGTCAAATGTGCGTCCACTTTGCCCCTTGAGGAATGCAATGCAAAAGTCACATTAGATTGTTTTTGACATGTGTTACAGACAAAATGTTTCTTAAACATCAACTGGTTCACATTTTTGGTTTTAGAGATAAGTAAATCCTTAGCTTTATATATTCAGATAATTATTTGACTCTAACTGAATATATTCAGTTATTTATTTGAAATTCAATCTAGAATAAATAGAACATAATTCCCAGAACTCTTCTTTTGAATGTGATATCACATTTGTCTTATAAAACACACAATTTTAGTGTTTCTACATTCTTATTCTTCTCCCTCCCCCATACTGCTTTAGGTGGTTCTGATTTCAAGTTTTCAGATACTGTCTATCAATTATTAACCTTGATCCCCAAAAAACAATGATTTCTAATAGATGCACAGTTCTCATTTTAACAGAAAATACAGACTTTCAAGAGACAATTTTGATCAAGCACATTTGTTTGCTGGAATAACACACAGGCAACTTAGATATTGCACTAAATAGAAGGTACATACCTAAATGATGTAGTTAAAATTAGCCAGTCATACCAAACCAGAGAAGGTCGGACCTGCATTGCCACCATTTGTCCACTATCCAGATACCACTGATGACATGTACACATAAGGAACTGTTTGACATTGAAACTGGGACTCATAACTATTGTACATTGAAATTAGGACTCAAACATTTTTCTTGCTCTTATAAGTTTATTTCTAGCTTACAAAGGCAAGATGTTTTTAAAGACAAGAATTGGGGGGGTGGGGGGGGAAACAGATACAGAGGCAAAGAAGCAATGAACAGACTGTCATGCTACAGTGGGAAGGCAGGGGAGGTTGAGGGGGGGAGCTGTAAGAGATCAACCGAAGGACTTGTATGCATGTGTGTAAGCATAGCCAATGGATACAGGGCATTGGAAGGGGGGCAGGTGAGAGCATGTAAAGTATTGTTTGAATAGTACTATGAATGAGAAAAAAAATTAGCCAGTCATAATTTTACCACAGTCGTCCTTCTACATAGCTCTCAAAGTATCAGACACTTGGGGAAGATACTTACCTCTATGACCCTCATCTGTAAAATGTGGGGAATATGATTCTTTACTTAGGAGAGCATATGAGGTATGTTTCTAGAAAATAAACTGAAAAGTCCAAAGCTATAAAGTCATCTCTACCTATTTGTGCACAGCATTTCAATCCTATCCTGCTTCAGGGATAATAGATATAACATGTCAGCCACTTACCACAAATACAGCCAGAATATACTTGACATTATCACTCCTCAGGGCATAGTCACCAATACTCCCCAGTAGTAACAGGTGAAAAGAATTGAAAGCATCCTATTCCAGGACAACCAGAAGCTTAAATTCTAATAGAGGGTTCCTGTTGCCTTAAGACTAGCAAGTAGTTGAGGCTAGGAAACCCAAAGTGCTGATCCCAGTATTTCATGCAGTCATGCTGCATAGAAAGCCAGAGGATTTGGGTATAAATCAATAAATCTCTGTCCTGTTCATTCCAAAGTATGTGCTTTAAAAAAGATAATTGTCTTACCCTAGTCAGTTTAGCTTAGTAGATAAGAGTGTCAGCCCGAGGACTAAAGGGACCTGGTTCAATTCCAGTCAAGGACATGTATGTGGGTTGCAGAATCAATCCCCCATTCTGGTTGGGGTATATACAGGAGTCAAACAATTGATATGTCTCTCTCACATTGATGTTTTTTTTCTGTCTCCTCCCTACCTTTCATTCTCTCTAAAAATCAATGGAAAAATATCCTCAGGTGAGAATTAACAACAACAGCAACAAAAAGATAACTGTCTCAAGAAACACAAAATGATCAAAATTAGAAGCATTTGCACTATAGCGAATTTGGGTAAGCTGCTGTGGCCGCAATCACCTGTCTCCCACTTAGTACCCATACAAAATAATAAATACAATGCAACAATGATAATGATGACAATGAAATAACTAATGCACATTGAGCACATGCATTAGCTCATGTAGTCCTTACTACTGCCATCGGAGTAAAATACTTTATTCTCATTTTGAAGGTAAGGAAACCTTGAAGTGACCTGTCCAGAGTTCCATAGTTGCAGAAAGCCTGTGAAAGCCATGGGCTAAACTGGCCTCAGAGTGTCTGCTCCTGATCTATCATATTAGCACAGTGAGTTCCACCAAAGTATCTGAAGATAGACTAGCATTCATCAGGATGAAAATTTATTTTCTTATAGGCTGACCAGGAGAGATTCAACTGAAGAACCATTTCCTATCACTGATTATGTTTATTTATTGTAACTAAATTTAGTTTTGTCTACTATATACCAATAATACTCCACTAGTAAGTTCCAGACCTGGGTAATCTTTCAAAGATAAAACAAAAGCTTTCTACGTAGAACAAAATCAAGAAAACTGACATATAGCTGCAGTAGTCATTTATCATGAAATTATATAGTTTTCAATAAACACACAATTAAATGCACTACAAAATGAAGGTTCATTTTATACTTTGTCAGATATAAATACATAAAATCTGAGGAGAAAGTCTTAGTTTAACTGTTTCTTTTTGAGATAACATGATAACCTATAGGACTTTTGTGATTTTTTAGTTTATTCTTAAAATCTTAAGAGCTTTTTGCATCATGAGCAGTACTTAACACAGAAGTTGAATTGGAGAGCACCCAAATAATAGTTTTCAAAATAGATACTCAAGGAAAACAAAGAAGAACAAAAGGAGGGTTCTGTGATTGTCCTGGGAAGGCTTGGCAAGTATTTGCAAAGCCAACTTTCCCTTTCCCTGGAGAGTGTTGAAATGTGAAGGCATTCCTCACCCGACCTCTCTCTCCTACTCCTCCCTTTGTCACCACGAACAGCTGTGATGCAATGGAGTGCTAAACCAACCAGTTGAAAAGTGAACACTTGAGTCAATCTGGTTGTCGTTTTCCCACCCACAATCTCCCAAGCAAGTAGCCTGATGATTTTTGGACAGAATTGTCTGATATGTTGAGAGCTATGGAGAAGGAAGACAGCTAAAACTAAACCTGTAAAAGGTGTACCAGCACGTTTTTTTCCTATATGGGCGGAGGAAAATAATTTCATACCTCTGAAACCAATGGGAAGGTGAATTTCTTGCTGAAAGACAGTGCAGTGTTGGATAATAACCCCTGTGGCTCTCAACAGCCATTGTTTAACTCAGGTTTCTCAACCTTGACATCACTTGGTCCAGAAAATGCTTTGTGGCTGGTTCTGTCTGTGCATTCATTGCAGGATGTTTAGCAGCACCCCTGACCTTTATCCACCAGATGCCAGTGGCCCAGCCCCATCCCACCCCCCGTTGTGACAACCAAAAGTGTCCTCCAGACATCATTAAATGTCTCCTGAGGAGCAGAGTCACCTTGGTTGAGAACTACTGATTGAAGTTTTCAGTTCTCTTCTTTATGGCAGAAAATTATGAATGGCTAGTTTTAAATATTTTGAAATCTTTTTTTTTAAATTCCTTCTGAAAGACATAATAGATTTCAGAGTAGTATAAAAAACACACTTCCACTTTTCCTAGTCTCTGATTGTTTTATTTTCATGAGGATTTAACAACCATCAAGGACAATAATACTTTATGCTTGAAATGTATTTCTTACCCCAAGCACTTGAACAATATTAGTTTCTGGATTCTCACCATTCCCCTTTTCACAGGTGAGATCGAGGCACACCAGTTGTTTGCTTTTGGTTACAATACAACATACAAACATTTTTAATTTGTGAAAGCATAAAATGAAGGCATTTATAAAAATATTACACCTCTGGGCAATGAAACTGGCAGGACCATCAGGGACATTCCAGAGCAGTGACCAAAGTTACAGTCACCCAGTGTCTTATCAAGACCTTTCTTGATAAGAAAGTTAAGTACATTTTCTTTGGGTGTAACTGGCTGCTGAAGCCTCATGCTGGAATTTAACCATACTTATTCTATGTTGAATTATTCAAAGTAAACCAAGCATTGCTTCAATGGCCCATTATATCCTAAGAAAACACCTTGATCATGTGAAAACCAAGTGTACCAGAGGTCTCTCCTTTCTTTCCAGTGATGTCTATAGTCTAATGGGATGCTTCTCTATTCTGAATTTTATCAGCCCAATATCTCAAGGCACATCAGGAAGGAGCCAGGTGTGTGCAACCTGTCCTCTGACTCATGGGGTATGCACCTCCTTCTCCTGGGGCCAATCCATAAAGAAGTCAACATGACACGGAGGCACCATCTAACAGACGCAGGTCCAGGGCATAATGAAAGTGAGCAAAGCAAATTGTATCCTTTTCTAATGTCTGAAACTCAGCATCAATAGGAAGAAACAATGGCCACCTCCACCACACTACTTGTGACCAGGCATTTCACTTTCTCTATCCCCAGCAGCTCTGTGAGGTAGATCATATTCCCCACATTTTACAGATGAGGGTCATAAAGGTAAGTGTCTTTCCCTAAGAGCTAGAAGGTGATGAACTTGGGATTCAAACCCGGGACCATTTAACTTCAAAGCCCGAGCTGCTAGGCTATCATGACAAGCACAGGGAAACGAAGGAATGCTGCTGGCATGTTCACCATCAGCAACAAAACAGACAAGAAACTGCTTTCTCCAAAAGAATGGGAAAAGGGTTTGGGATACTCGAGCTTTATATCATTTTACTCTTGAAAGAAAGAATAAGGGCGACAAGCTAGCTGTCCGCAGCTGGGTATTACTGTGTCTTATCTTGAGAAGACTGATTATCCACTGCAGGAGGCTTTGCTGTACTTGAAAGGGGTACAACAGTTTCCTTGGATATAAACTGGTCATTCTCCGAAGGGTTGCAGCTAAAGATCATGGTGTTGTTCCCATCTCAAAGGCTACTATTGAAGACTTCCTTTTAATCTTTAACCACGGTGCTTATATAAGGAATTTTTTTTGTTTTGTTATTCAATAGTTAACATCTTACCACACCATGTCAAAGTTCTTGGGTTTATCAGTCTTTGCTGGGAAGCTATAATCTTCCACTGAGCTGCTGACGTTAAAAACCTGGGAACCATCCTAATCGTCACTCTTTCCCTCCCTCTCCCTCTCCCTCACCCCAAGAGCCAGGCTTTCATCCAGTCTATCTTCTAGATATCAAATCCACAAATTCCTCAGGCTCTGGTTATTTCTCACCTGGGCCACTCCTCTCTCCATAGTTTCTTTTCCTCCAGACTTGCCATCTTTAAAACCACCTTCCAAAATGCGGCCAGGATGTCTTTCTCAGACGGAGATCTGATTCTGTCACTGCTCGGGCTTGTAAATTCTTCATTAGCTCTCTACTACCTTCAGGTCCTGTCCAAACTCATGAGCACTCTCACATGTTGTCCCTCGCTGGATCCTGCTCCCTTCTTTCAGTCTCTCCTCCTCCCAGACTTGTTCTACTCCACAAGTGCCATCTAGCTGGGTGGTGAGTATGTGGGAATTCGTGGTATTCTCTACTTTCATGAATGTTTGGACATTTTCAAAATACAAAAGTAAAAATAGATATTAAACAAATAAAGAGTTGGTCTGGCCAGTATGGCTCAGTTGGTTGAGCATTGTCCCATGTATCGAAAGGTCACTGGTTCAATTCCCGGTCAGGGTACATGCCCAGGTTGTGGGTTCAATTCCCAATTGGGTTGCTTTTGGGAGGCAACCGATCGATGTTTCTCTCTCATATCAATGTTACTTTCTCTCTTTTCCCCCTCTTCTCTCTCTCTCTCAAATCAATATTTTTAAAAAGAAAAAATAAAGTTATTCATTCTACAGCATCATAAGCTCTATCTCTTATAGATCTGCCTTCCATGGTATTTTCCTCATTAGTCCTAATTGGTTCTCCCAATTGACCTGCCTCTGATGCCCACATTGATTTCAATTATGACTTCAGCTCTTCTAGTTACTGCCTCTTTAAATCCCTCACTAATTCCCTGATACAAATCCAGAATTTTCTTCTATGTAAGTCTGGCCAATGGGAGTAAAGCTGCCAGACCTTAATTCCCCATCAAAGGCACGGTATACACAAACTTGAGCCATTTTACTTACGAAAAATGTACTTTTCAGTTGGTTGCACAGTCATTTTAGGAAGGAATAGGCATATATCAGTTTTACCAGATATAAATGTTATTGTCTCCCTGCTCACAATTATTCTAGGAGAAGATTGCCCCACCAAGCCCCTGCTGAAAGGGTGTGACTGGACCGGCTCTTCCTTGGCTTCCAGGTTGTTGGCTGTGGAGTTGGGAACTGGGTCCCAGAGGCTCAGTTCACCAGGGGAAGCAAGCTCCAGAGCTGTGAGAATACACAGAGTAAAGCTCAAAGACAGAAAGCCAGGGCCACACATAAGCAGATGTGGAAGGATAGAAACCCAGTTTAGGGAAAATGCATCAGACAGGATTTTATTGTTGTTGTTATTGCAAGTGATAGTGTGACATTGAATCCACAAAGAAATTTTAGCAAAAGTGGGAATTTCTTAGAAAGGCCAAGTGTGGAGATGGCCTCAGGGATTGAAAAATAGTGTCAGGTGATCCTTCACCCTCTCAGGCACCATCTTTCAGGGGTTGTCTGTCTGTCTTGGTCTCTAGGTTCTCTCTCTGCCTATCTCTCTCCCCACCCTCATTTTTTTTTTTCTAGAGCAAATAAGATTCTCCTTCAGTGTGTGGTGGAGGAGAAGCAATACAGAAAATAGCCACAGAACAGAGAACTTTAGGTTTACATCCTCTCCTATCGGCCATTTCAGAAGAAAGCTAGCTCTGCCTTCTCTTACTCTGTATATAAAATCACAGGGGAAGGCTGGGACACATGCTCATTTAAGACAGGCCCTTATGATAGTTGACTCAATGGTCACTTTCTCCTTCTTCCTCACAAACATAATTCTGATCCTATTACAGTGCCAGATGACTATGTCCTCTGGAAGGTGGATTCCTGTGGATTTCGCCATAGCTCCAAAAGATAAATCATTCTTGATTTGCATCAATCATGATATTCTGATTCCCCTGCCAGTCTGGGCATGAGTATAGTACCCAACCCTATCTAATAAGATCTGACTCAAAGGAAAGTTTGCAGGAGGGCTTTTGGAAAAGTGTTATTTATTCTTGATTAAATACAAGAACCTGGACTTTTTCCTGCCTTTGGCAAAATTGTGTGAGGATGTCAGGACTGGAGCTCCCCGCCATCTTGTAATCATGACAGGCAAATCTGGGAATGAAAATCATCATGCGGCCTAGCTGGTTTGGCTCAGCAGATAGACTGTCAGCCTGTGGACTGATGGGTCCCGGATTTGATTCTGGTCAAGGGTACATGCCTGGGTTGCTGGCTGGATTCCCAGTAGGGGCATGCAGGAAGCAGCCAATCGATGATTCACTCTCTGTGTGTGTCTCTTTGTTTCTCTCTCTCTCTCTCTCTCTCTCTCCCTTCTTCTCTGAAATAAATAAAAATATATTTAAAAAAGAAAAAAAATCATCATGCTAAGGATGATAGAATGGAAAAACCTAGAGCCTTGATGACATCACTATGCCATTCCATTAATCCTAGAACCATTTTTCTGGAAAACCAGTCTGCAGAGAAAGTAATGGAACTGATGTTCAAGGCCAACTAAAATGAGGAGCTATGTAGTCCAATGAGAAAGTGAATAGCTGTCTACTTGTTAAATCATAATAAAAGCTAATGGTTATTGACCTCCTACTAAGTGTCAGGCAGTGTTTCAAGTGCTTCCGTGTATTACCTCATTTAATCTACACAATAACCTCACAAGGCAGACACTTTAATTGTTCCCTACTTTTCAGATGGATAAACAAGGTCTGGAAACATTTATCCAAGGTCACAAACTTAGCAATGCCAAGGTGGGAACTCACATTCAAACTTCTGACTCCTGACTTAATCATTGGGTTAAACTTTGAAGTGTTTCTGTTTTCCCCAAAGTTGGATTCCACAGCTTCCCTCATATCTTTTCAAAGAACATTCTTTTTATTTGAGCTGGTCTGAGTGTGTTTATGTTCACTGCACCCAAATATTCCCTCAGACCCAGGCTTTCTTTCTCCACCCCATAACAGATCTGTGAGTCTCAATATCCATTTGTGAAATGTACTGCTTCCAAACTCCACATTAAAACCTTGACTTAGTGGAATTTATGGGTCCCTGGTTTGTTCCCTTCCCAGTTGTCACATTGGCAGGAGTTAGTTTGGGGTCTTTTGGGGCACATTCCAGGTACGATGTGACTTATTAAAATATCAATAAGCACGTAAAAGGGATGAAATTGTTGACACTGGTTTAAATAATTGCCCCCTTATATTCTCACCTCTAATTTTATGTTTTATAACTTTTCAAAGTTTTTGCATTAAGTGACACCCTGCAATCACATATGTCTCTGTGGCTCTGTGATACCAGAGAGGTATTTCTATGGCCTTACTGTTTGTTTTTGCCACACCCTTACTCCCTCTCTTATTCAATAAATATTTGAGTATCTGCCATGCCCCAGGTGCTATGCTAGTCCCTGGGTATCAACACGTTATATTCCCTGCCCTCACAGAGGGCAATAAAGTATAACGATATACCAGATCACTTTTTTTCTCTAAATCAACAGGAGGGCTAAACAAATGAAAAAGGTGCATGGGACAAGACAAAGCATTTTTGGTCACATCCAGCATAGGAGTTAAGAGTGCAGATCCTGCTGGCCAGCTGCCTAGGTTTAAATCCCAGCCGTGACTGTGTAACCTCGGATTAGTTACTAAATTGGTATCTCAACTGTTTAACCTGTTAAATGGGGATTAAAAGTGTGGCTTTGTCATAGGGTTGTTACGAGAGCATCTCATAAACCATGTAGAACATAGTAAGTACAATACAAGTGTTTGTTCAAAAAGTAAAGTGAGTTATAGTCTACTCTACCCACTGATCAGAACAAAGCAAATTTGCAGCAAGCAGTGGCGATATGACAGCATGTGAACTTTGGAATCTGCAAACGGGAGCACAGTGCTGCTGGTGCTGGTTGAGGACCTGAGCTCCAGGCACCAGGACCAGAGTCAGCCCGGCAGGAGGATGACTCCTCTGGCTCCAAATCACAAAGCCTCCACAGTCACAATGCTTTTTCTTGTTCTCAGAAACCTCATACTAAACATTGATTACAGAGAATTTAAGGTGACTTTTCCTGAATAATTTAATTTAAAATTATTTTTTAAAGATGGTTTTATTGATTTCAGACAGAGAATGGGAGAGGGAGAGAGAGCTAGAAATATCAATAATGAGAATCATTGATCGACTGTCTCCTGCACACCTCCTACTGGGGATTGAGCCCCAAACCTAGGCATGTGACCTGATCAGGAATGTAATCATGACTTCCTGGCTCATGGGTTGATGCTCAACCACTGAGCCACACCAGGATGGCCAGAATTTAGTTTTCAAAAAGCAGATCTTGGAAGAAAGCACAACCACAAATTTAGAAGAAATCTTCGAAGTTAAGCTATTAAATTAATCAAAATGATTGATAACCTCTCTGACCATTGGTTACCCAGCTCCTAGTGGAACATTTCCATTGATAAGGATGTATGTTTTTATTTTATTATAGATAATTACTTTATTTTTTAAATTTTATTTTATTGTTTAAGGTATCACAAATAGTATATATGTCTCCTTATTTTTCCACATTGACTTCCTCCTGGCCTCCCCTATCCCCAGCACTTGTCCTCCCTCCCCCCATTCCCCCCACAAAGTGTCTTGAGTCTGTTGGTTGTGCTTATATGCATGCCTACAAGTCCTTCGGTGGATTGCTTATCCCCCTCCCACCAACCCTCCTCTATCTTCCCACTGTAGTTTGACAGTCTGTTTGATGCTTTTTTGAATGTATGTTTTTAGAGAGCCTATTCCTTTAAGGATCATCTCTAGCAAGCATCAGGTACTTCCTTTTTTTATTTAATTTCATTTCCAAGCCACTTTCACTGGTTCTGGAGCAAGGATAACCCAGATTCTAAATGATAGTCTTCAAATTCATGGAGAAAAAGATTCCCTCTCTTCTAGTTTCTGAGCTAGTCATCATTTGACATGAGTTATGACACAAACCCTTCAAGATGAAAGCAGAGCAATAGAATCTAGACGCTCAGAAGGGTGTCAGAAGATCATTGTGACAGGAGGGCCTTGAAGTGACCAAGGAAACCAATCTTGCTTCTGGGCTCTGGAGAGAAGGAAAAGATATTGATTCCTTGTTTTGTTTCATCTGCAATAGGCTCCTCCCTACCTGGACTCCTTGGCTTAGAGAAGGGTATCAACATCAAAACTCAAACATGAGTGCATTGTGATATCATGTGAGTTCCATGGGATTCAACAGAACTTTTGTAGCTGAAATTTACACCAAATGTATCAAAATACACCTGTCCCTAGAGAGTATGGACTTAGTACTTTCACAATAGAAACAATGGTTTAGTTTAAACAAGGCCGTTTTTAAAAACTAAGTTTTTCCCTCTCTATGTGCGAAGATATAGAATGGGGGACCTTCCTGGATGATACAATTGAATACTTAAGAAGCCTAGACTGGGAGTTTAATTCTTATAAGAGGAATCAGCTTTGAACAGAACAAAACTCTTCTGTGTGATCACATCATTCTACCATTGAATCCTAGGTACTGGTGCTAAACAAATGGATAAGAGCTAACAATTCCGGAAGATTTTCTATGTGGTAGTCTCTGGGCTAAAGGCTTTACACAAGTTACTTTATTTAAACTTTGCAACAGCTCTGAGAAGTAAGTTCTCAGAGTGGTCATTCAGAGTAAAAGCCAAATATCTCCCAGTGGCCCAGAAGGCTCTGACCTTTGCTCCTCCACAGCCTTTTGGTTCTTCCTTACCAGACAGTGTCACCTACACTTTATCCCCAGGGCCTTTGTACTTGCTGTTCCCTCTGCTTGGAGAGCTCTTCCCCAGCTCACCTCAAGGCTCAGTCTCTCACCCCCTTCAAGTCTTCCTTCAAATATCACCTTGTTAGTGCAGCCTGTTCCAACCACCCTTTAGAAAATTACAATGCCCCCTGTGCCTCTATCTAACATACTTCCCTGCTTTGTTTTTCTATACCAGTTATCATTTTATAACCTTCAACAGGATTGACCTACTTGGGGTCTTGCTATCTGTCTCCCTTGACCAGAATGTATGCAAAGATTTTAGCCTACTTTTGTTCATGACCTAGAAACACAGCTGGCACATGGAGATAGGCACTCCATAAATATTTGTTGGTTAAATTTTGTACATGAAGCAAGAGGTACAGAGAGGGTAAGCGGTCACGCTTTTTATAGTAAAACAGACTCCATTAGGAACCCGCATTCAAGAAATCAACCTTTGCGGTATATATCCTTTTCCTGAGGGGTAGTGGCATAACCCTTGACCATATGGGGCAATACATTAAATTTGAATCATACTTCATGAGTAGAAATAAACACTAATAATCAAGAGTATAAAGAATTAGTTCACATGTGTACTATATTAAACAAGCATATATGTGTATGCAAAATCACTTGGATTATTTTGTGACTCTACTGGGAAATTTTATTTGATAAGACTTGAGGGAAACGAAAAAATGTCAAGTGAAAATATGAAGAGAATATAAAATTTCTCATGAAAATATTTCCCCAGGGCTGGACAATGGCAAGAATGACAGCATATAACACTCCTTTATAGATGTCATTCAGATCCAAAGGGCACTTCCCAGAGTTCTTTTATATGATTATATTTAACCTTCCTAACAATGCAGAAATCCAATTTGCAGATGAGGAACTACTCTCTCAGAGGTTGTGTACCTTCCTAAAATAGCCCAGGGAGGAGTACAATTCAGAATAGAATATACTTATTTTGTTGGGCTAGCCGGCCTGTCCCTGTACACACAGCTGCCAGCCAGGCTGCAGGTGCCCATGATTTTACAGGGGCTCATATCCTGAGGAACTAAGCAATTGTTGTCCATGGTTAACTTAAAACATTTAAAGCTACCAATATCACTTCCCTTCCCTCTTTTTCTAAGGTCAACCAATGAGAGAATCACATACATCATGACAGTGAAATCAGTGCCTTTGTCTGAAGTTCATTTCACTAACTAAACAACTGGGCTTAAAGCTCACATTATGCAGCTACTGACAGCATTGCTAAGAGCAACAAATACCAGGGAATCTCAAAACCCTGACCGCTTTTTCCTTAACCATATTTTTGTCAATTATTTCTCCACAGGTTTAGAAACTTGTTTTCAGCTTCAAAAAAAAAAAAAAAACACAAAAAAAACCCAAAACAAAACAAAACAAAGCAAAAAAACTACCCCTGGGGAGGGGAAATGAAGACCTCAAAACCAAGTACAAATTGCTCTTTTAAAGAATGGGAATGAAAGATACGGGGGCTTTTCTTCCTTAAAAGCTCATCGCTCTGCAGAAAGAATCTGAATGCTGTCCTGATTCTTCTTGGGCACTGGAGCAGTTTTTGTGTGTGGGGTTTTTTGTTAGTTATTTTTAATTAAAATTTTTAAAAAGCACCATTCTTGAGAAGCTGTTGCTATGAGACTTCCTGAGCCTCAACAGATGGCCACAGAACAGTGCTCAGCCCCAGCTCTGGGCTCTGAAGCCCTCCACTCAGGCATACCATTAACATTCCTGAAATACCTTCGGGGGGCAAGTCGGGCCTGCCGCCTTCTGACTAGCTCACCCGCAGCTCCTGGGCCGGCCTCCCTTGTCAAGTGGCTGAGCTGAAATTTGTTATAAATGAGTGATCCGGCCTCTCTAGGAAAAGTCCATAGCAGAGAGGTCGCTGTCCTTCTCAGTTTAGGCTTCAGACAAACTTTTACCCCACTAGGGTTTTGAGCTGTTCAGGAGAGCTGCTAGGCACACATGTGTATGTATGCAGGCACACATACAGGTGCACAAATACACACATATGCACACACACTCATAAGTGCATAACACCCTCCACATCTCATTCATTCCAGGGTTTGTAAGCCTCTGAACCCCTCCCAGTCACAGAGCGAGCCCATGAAGAGAACAGCACATTTTTGGATGGTCGCATGTTTAGTGCCCAGACAGAATTGCTGAGGGAGAGGTTCGAAGGATTCTGGATTTTTCTTTTGAAAAAAAAACAACAAAAAACAGACATACAGAGAAAGGGAAATGCATGGTATTTGAGTGTCTACTTTCTCGCTAACTTCTCGGTGCTGCTGGACAACTCTTTCCATTTCATTGCCTTTCTCTGTCTTCCAAGCTGGGACAACAACATTGACCTCCCAGTATCAGAGAGAGGAATGAATGAGCCATGATTAATAAACGACTGGGAAACTACTGTATCAATGTTGGAGCTGGGAGGGACTTCACTGCTCCCAGGGAAGAGATAAGAAAGGAACTTGGAGACCCGCATCCTCGACTCTGAGTGCTGGGCCCACCGCCCCTGGAGGGCTGGTGCGGAATGCTGACCCCTGTTTTTGGTGGGAAGAGTCTACTGGTAGTTTTACTCGGCCAACAAGCAGCTTTGGTACTTGGAAAAAACCAAGGGATTCTGAACAGCCCTAGCTTCTCAGGGTGGGGCTCATTTAAATTCCACCTCCAGGTTGTGGCTTTAACCCGGGCCTGGAGCATGCAGGCGAAGTCCTACTTAAGTGTCTGACGCCAGGGCTCACTTGATCACCGACAGGACGTCAGAGCAATCCTGCCAGTTTCAGTTCACGAAGATCCCTGAGAGCTTTTCTCCCAGTGATATCAGATGAAATGCCACCACCCTACACGGCCGCCATCAGCTGACGCTCATTTTTTTTTTTTAATCTAATCTGTCCAACTAAGAGGCCAAATGAGTCGGGACTGCTTAGGTTCCTGCCTTTCAAAGTCCTCTGTCCTGAGATTCGAACATTGGAATTGCTGGAAGTTTTTCGTTTAAAAAAAAAAAAAAAGCCTTTGAGAGGTGTGGCCTAACAAAGAGTGCCACTTTTTTTTTTTGTATTAACCAGTGACATTAAAAAAAAATTTCTTTATTGTTGAAACTATTACATTTGTCCCTCTTTCCCCCCAGTGATCCTCTTCCACCCCACCCAACCCCCACGTCCCTCCATCTGTCCCAGGCCTTCAGCACCCTATTGTCTGTGTCCATGGGTTATGCATATATGTAACATTGACATTTTAATGAAGCCATCTACAGAGAAGTGGAGACCAGGAAACTGTTTCTTTGCCCATGTGGGCTAAGGGACCCCGCTAGCTTGTCCTTTGCACATGGAGCTAAGGGAGGTTTTGCCCAGCTGTTCCTTCAGTCTTTAGCTCACAGGCTGCCCAGCTCTGAAAAGTCAAAGCAGAGGCTGAGATCTCAGGCTCTTTTTGAAGAAGGCAAGCCTAGAGAGGGAGGTGCGGGAGGGAGGTCTGACGTATGCAGCTTCTGTTTGCATAACTGACCCTTTCAGACAGAGCCTATGGGACACAGTGTGTGTCTGGGAGGGGGGAGGCCCAGAGTGCGCTATTGTGAGGGACCCTCACCTCGCAGCAGCTGTGAGCCCGGCAGACATTCCACAGCTCCAGACAGGAGACTTTTAAAAATTGTCACTGGGGAAAAATGAATTTAAGATAATTAATCCCTTGCCTCAATCTAACTCTCTTAATGATACTGTTCTTGGGATGAAATAATGTATTTCAGTTAACACTTGTGTTAAATTACATGGCTGGGGGTCCCTGGTACTCTGCAGATATGCACACGGGCTTTCTGTACTCAATTTAAAATGTAGGGTTTTTGGTGACTTTATCTTCTTTTTAACTAGCTATAAAGGCTTTTCAACTAGCTTGCTCTTCCTTTCTGTACCTCTTCTGGACAGAGTTGTTTTTTTGTGGATAGTGTATTTTGGCTTTTTTTGATAGTGATTAGGACTGAGGTGGTATTTATCCTTCCCCATACGAAAATGACTTATCCTTAATCCAGGAAGTCATCTTTGATTTATATACTCTCTAGCAAAGGTAGAATTTTGAAATGTAAGTCAATGCTAAATATACATTTATGTAGCTTTCCAGAGTCCAACTCTCTCAATATTTATAAATTCACTGAGTATCTACTTACTAACCAATCTAATTTTTCATTTATCACCAACCATCTGTCCTATTTGCATGCACATTATATTTAAAATGATTGTTGTAGATTTGTGTGATGATCCCATTTCACCCTGTGGGGAATGTCATTTCTGATGCTTTTATTCATCAAAGCAGTCATTTTTAGCATTACTGGCAAGTTGATCTTATTATAGGAAAATGTTTTTACAAAGATGAGTTAGAGGAGAAAGATGGAAATTTCCAATTGGCTATGAACATTGGAAGAAAAACACACATTTCAGGATGATTAGCATAGATTTCAAGTAAATGGTTCATGAATGCTTATCTCCTCTTTCCGCCAACTCCCTTTGGTCTCTCTGTTACTGCTTGCTACTTGAACAGGCCATTCAGAATTAGAGAACACCCTTGTTTCACGAAGGTGTTTATAGCTTCAGAATTAATTAGATGGGAAAAGTAGTCTCAGAATTTCTTTGGATTTACAAATAGATCTTTATTCACTTACAGCAAGTTTTCACTAAAAAAAAAAAATCAAAAAGGAAAATTACTTCCTTCTTCTCAGGGCAAAACAGGCAGGCCCAAACCACTACTCTTTTTTTTTTTTTTTTTACCAAGCTTGGATGACTAAATGCTAGAGTGACAGCAATCCGAGGGGAAAGACAGGAGGGTCCTTAATGTATTTGTCAACTTACAAGTAAAATGAAGTCAGAGCAGAGCTTAGATTCAATCAGGATCGTGGCTTCATAATCCTAAGGATTTGTTGCTCAAATGTGGGTGCTAGCATTTAGAACCCGACTCTCTCTGGAACATAAGGAGGAGTGGAGTGAAGCAAGACAATCAACCCCCCTACTAATTTCCTAATTCCCCGATGTTGAACAAATTCCCTGCTGTTGAGCAAACCTTATAAAGGAAAACTGCTTTCATATTACAAGAGAAAAAGTTAAAGAAAGCTTTAAAAACAAGTGGTCATTACAATGAGACTAAAATGCTGGGGTAACATGATTGCAAGGAGCCAGAAGGTTCAGCCTCACTTTCTATTATACAAACCACAAATAGTGTATGTGCTGGCCCTAATTAAAAGTTCCTTTACTCTTATCTTCACTTGAAAGCTCCTGGTCAAATAGGAAGGAGTACCCAGTGAGGTGTCAATGGCCTGCAAGGGTTACAGTGGTTTGTCCGGTACCCTCCTCCAAATTCACATCTCCACTGATTATGCCTTGGCATCATTTTGCAAGCACATCTGACAGTGGATAACTTCGTGATTTCATCCCAACAGCCTTAAAGGACACTCCTCCGCCTCTCTTTAATTTACCTTCTCCATACCGGCCTTTCTGTCAGGATAAATGTGGCATACAAGGTGGAGAAACACCTGGTTTAAAATGGACTTACCTTAAGGAAGTCTTAAGCTAGCCTGTCCATTGTCCTCAGATGTCTGTTGGACATCTCTGTGCAGGGAGGTGACACTGGGCCAAACTGGCCCACCGAGGGGGGCTCGGTGGCTGGGGGAGAGGTGGCAGCGAGGCACAGTTCCAGCCCGGAGAGGATCCCCAGGAGCCAGCGCCAGGAAGGGGAGAGCGAAGGAGACACAGGTGTCTGACACCACCGGGCACCTCGGCTCGGGACCTGCAATCCAATGGCTGCCCTGATTAGCCAAGTACAAAAGGCAGTTCGGATTACTGCCCTCCTCCCAGCCAATCGCGGCGCGCACGCCTGACAGCAGCCCCTGATGGAAGGGGAAGGACACGCGGCCAGAACCTGAGAACCGGTTTCTGCCGCGGCGCTGGCGGCCGGGTCGGCCCGAACTCCCGTCCCACGCGGCGGGAGAGCTATGTGTCAGGCTGGTGCAAGGAGAGCTGGTGGTAACGGGTAAGCCATGCCCTGCCCTTCTCCAGAGAGCGTCGCTCTGGGTTCTTTGACTCATAAACAACAGGGCGCACTGTGATCTGTGATGGCAATTAAGGGAAGGTAGGAAAGACCGGCTCGCCTGGGGAGCTTTAACTGTTGAGTGCCCCGCCCTCCGCCCCCTCCCCCCCCCCCCCCCCCCCCCCTCCTCCCCCGCCCCCCCGGCCCACTCACCCCCCAAATTTCTGCGACCGAGTAAATTTAGTTTTTATAACCCTGTGAGTTTTTTTTTTTTTTGCAAGCAATAGCGTCCAAAAGAAACTAGGAGAAAGAGAGGGAGAATCAAAGAAAAAGAAAAATCTTTCCACAGCCGTTTGTTTCCAACAGTAAAGTCCAAAATTGCAAAGATCACCTCAGACACAAACGTTTATAAAGATACTACTTGTGAAAAACAAAACATCAACATCAACAAAACACCAACAACAAGGCTGCATTTTACAAAATTCCCACCGCAGTGGAGTGCCTGGCAGCTCACATCTGTGGATGGAATCATAACAGGTTTCCTAAACCGCCACCAGTTATAGGACTTTTCCTTAACTCTATTATCTGAGCCCTGAGACTGCAACCCTTTGCGGCTGCGTGGGTAAGTGGTGCTCCATTCAAATCTTGGGATTTGCGGGGACCCGTGGTCAGCAAACTGTGGCTCACGAGCCACGTGCAGCTCTTTGGCCCCTTGAGTGTGGCTCTTCCACAAAAATACCATGGCCTGGGCAAGTCTATTTTGAAGTGGCCCTAGGAGAAGTTTAAAAAATTTGGCTCTCAAAATAAATTTCAATTGTTGTACTGTTGATATTGGGCTCTGTTGACTAATGAGGTTGCAGACCACTGGCCCAGACCAAATATATAGGGGTTAGCTTAACAGTAACCACAGACACGAAGAGAAGAAAGGAACAGTGCACACAGAAAGAAAATGAGACCCCGAGTGTGTCCGAGTTCATGGGTATGTAAATACATTTTCATTTTCATTCCTTTACAGCTGCCATGGTGGGAAAAACAAATCAGAGGACCCATAGATCATTTATCAACCTCCTTGCTAAAGAATCTTTAAAAGTCTTACAGATTATTTTTTAGATGAGGAAAGAAAGAACAGGGAAAAGAATTCTGAAATCACAGGAGGCAATACATTCTAAATCAGTAGTAATTTCTATTCTAGACACCAAGAAAATTGAAAGTGTCCTTAACGATGGCATTACATTTCATCTTAAATTTGACATGAGTTTTATTTAAAGAGTATTCCTTGTATTCCCTAGGAAAGCTGAGTCTCCAGAATGTTACTTGAATTCCAGAGCTATTTATATTCCTATAATGTGAAATCTAAGGAAATAGGATTGAGGCAAGTGTGAGATGAGAACAGTGGTCAGGGTGGGGCAGAGAATCATCTTTCAGAAGAGATGCCTCCTATTAGACCTTGCACCATGGATGCATTCTTTCAAAAGAATGCTAGGGGGTCCATACCCTGGCAACCTGATTCCAGAGCTCACACTTCGAACCACCACTATGAAAGAGAATCTGAATTCTGACATTGGCATTCACTAGCTTTGCAATTCTGGATCAATTACTAAACTTCTCTAAATCTCAGTTTTCTCTTCCTTTAGGTGGGCAAAATTCTTACTTCAGTTTTATGTCTCCCCCTTTCCCAACACACCCTTACAATTTCTCCCAAAACAGCTGAGTTGCATGTCCTTTCATCAGAAGCTATTCCCACTGAGCCAGAGTTCACAAACAGCCAGGCCATGACGTTAATGTCGTGTCAAATTTAACCTCCTGCCGCTGACACGGAGCTCATCTCCACAGTCCAGAATGACCACCGGTTGTTGCTGGACATCTTTTTATCATAATTAGCTGCCTAGTATGGGAATGCCACTCCCTCAGACAGCAGAACATGCATGGTGGTTTAAAGGAGCCAAGACTACTCCCTCTTCATTTCACCAGAAATTTCTTCACAGTCCATCTCTGCCCAGTCTCAGTTCACTTCAGATCTACTCTCCATCAAGTTCCCTGTGACAACAGCCTCAACCAATTGGTGGCCCTGGGAACTGTCCTCGTGAGTGCTAGGTAACATGAGAGGCTATCTCTATGGAATTCTTTAGAGAAGCTAAAGCAAGCAGGCCAGTAAAGGGGAAAAAAAAAAGAAATTATAGTGAAGCAATTAAGTCACCTCTCTTTTCACAAAATAGGAGATGACTAAGGGAACCGTTGTTATATTTACAAAGAATGGGCACCTATTAGATTGACCCATATGAAATTGTCTGTATTTGATGACTTTTGGTCTACTATAAAGGCAATTCCATGTGATTCAACCTGTAGTTAACTTTCACACAACTAGTAATTAACTATGTGTCAGTAGTTACTACATTAACTTCTCTAATCACCACCACAAATCTATAAGGTGAAGGCTATAATTATGTTACAACTTTATGGAGGAGGAAAGGAAGGCTTGAGGAGGTTAAGAAAGCTGTTTAACACTTCACAGCCAGCAAGCTGCAGGGCTAAGGGGTCCACACTTTGAACCACCACGCTCTGTCCAAGAGAAGCTGACGTTGGCATCCACTAGCTTTGTAACCCTGGGCCAATTACCAAACTTCTCCAAGCCTCAGTTTTCTCTTCTGAAGTGAGACTGATGATAGAACTGATCTGCTGTGAGGGCGAATGAGATGATGGAAGGTAAGCACTTAGCCCAGGGCCTGGCTCGCAGGGAGAGCTCCAATATTCCCTAGTAGCTGTGGTGTGGGCTGAATGATCCTCTCCCACCTCCCCCAGGATCTGAGGTTCTGAAGTGACATAGCACAGTGTGTGTCTACTTTACCCTTCGATGGCCTGGCAGACGCTCATAGATGGAAGGCTAGAGGAATCTGGAATCCTCAAGTCTGGAAATGATGCCCTTCATGTCAGTGCATGTGATTTTGATACAGAGGAAGTCCTTCACACTGGAATGCCCACCAGCTACCCCTCCTCCTAAGCTGCCTCCCACCTCCATAAACCTGTCCTCAGGCCCACCTTCTATTTCCTGCTTGCTCTACTTCAGATTTTTATGAGAATCTGGAATGCTTGCACAAACATCTTAGGCTTCTCCTTTATTACCTGCCGACCTAGCTTCTTTGGCAATCAGCTGTGGAGGGTTACCCAATCCATGCTCAAAAAGCATTGATGATCTAATCTGGGAGCAGTGTTGTAGAACCCACAGTGCATGAGGGCCTGGCTTTCAACGTCTGGTTCTGCCACTGACCTGCTTAGTGACCTTGAGCAGGTCACTTATTGTCTCAGCCTAATCCAGAACATCACTAAGTTTCTCCCCAGTACATTGCTCTGTGGTAAAGAGAAATAAAAGAATATACTCGATGAGTTTTTGGAGAAATATGGGGCTTTTATTTTTCCTTTTTTCTAAAAGCTAGTAGCTGATTTATTCAGGCACATCCAACTTTGTTCAGATTACCTTTTGAAAAACAAACCCGGCCCTAGCTGGTTTGGCTCAGTGGGTAGGGTGTCAGCCTGTGGACTGAAGGGTCCCGGGTTTGATTCTGATTGGGGCACATGACTGGATTGTGGACTTGATCCCCAGTAGGGGGCTTGTAAGAGGCAGCTAATCAATGATTCTCTTTCATCATTGATGTTTCTATCTCTCTCTACCTCTCTTCCTCTCTGAAATCAATAAAAATATATGTAAAAAAAACCCAACCCAAAACAATAAAAAAAAAAGATTTAATCTAAAAACCAAACAAAAACCAAAGCAAAACAAGACAAAAAACAACCCACAGGCAGGAGAGGTTTATGTTACTCTGTTGACAAACTGCAGGCCAAGACAGATGGCCTTGATTTCAGAGCACAGATCTCCATGGGTATGTTCCCTTAATGATCTGCACATGTCTTTGTAGGGGGCTTGTAGGTGACCAGAGATGGGAGTGTCAGTGGAGAGAAAGCCTCACAAAAACATGAAGGGGATTTTCCATTTCTTTGGGTCTGTGCCTGTGCATAGCACACTGGTCTCTAGCAGCTCAGGGTAGACCCATCCACGATGTAAGGTAGAGAGGGGAAGGTTTCCACAGCACTTACTTGCCAGCCCTTGTATTTGTATGCGCTGCTCTAGAAACTCAAAGTACTTTCACAGAGAATATTTTTAAAAATTAAAAGTTTGTCCTCAATCCTCCCAAGAGAAGTGGAATTTTATGAGTGAAGGAGATAAAAACAGCTGGGGACTGCTTTCTGGTCATAGATTGCTCACTACCTTCTAACCTACTGTATAATTTACATATACATCGAGTTTATTGTTCATTCCTCTGCTCAGAAGAATGTCAACTTATGAGAACAGATGTGTTTGTTTTCATCATGGCTGAGTCCCAAGCACCCAGAGCAATGATGGGCATATGTTAGATTCTCAAAAAGTAAAGTAAGCCTTACAAAATCCTGTTTTTTAACAACTCAGGCAGAGCTGGTATCCTGCACATCTCACCTGTAGAAATCACACTGTGTCTTTAGGAGGAAGAGATGATGTAAATAGTAAAATAGATGGCAGTGGTGAGGACAGTGGTGATGAACAAGGTGACAATGACATAGAAAGCAAAAAGGTAAATACATTTTTGTGGGGGTCATAATTAGTTTAGACCTGGCTGCTGTGGCTTAGTTGGGTGTTGAGCCATGCACTGGAAGGTGATGGGTTCAATTCCCCGTCAGGACACACACCCAGGTTGTGGTTCAACCCCAGTCGGGGCACATACAGGAGGCAATTGATGGATGTATCTTGCTCACATTGATGTTTCTCTTTCTCTTCCTTTCCTCCCTCTCTAAAATCAATATTTAAAAAAAAAAAAGTTGTATTTTTTTTAGCCCAACTCTGCAAATTTTCACATAGAAGTTCCATGCTGGGGAAAAACCCCACAGAACCCAAGTAGTGAACCTAGAGAGAAACTTAAACTCAGTTTCTCTTTTCAAGTCCCCCCCCCGCCCCCCGCTTTTTTAAGATATATTTTATTGATTTTTTACAGAGAGGAAGGGAGGATAGAAAGTTAGAAACATCGATGAGAAACATTGATCAGCTGCCTCTTCACGCCCCCCACTGGGGATGTGCCTGCAACCAAGGTACATGCCCTTGACCAGAATCGAACCTGGGACCTTTCAGTCCACAGATTAACGCTCTATCCACTGAGCCAAACCGGTTTCTGCTCAAGTCCCTTTTTGATGAATTTCATGGGAAATTGAATTTGTTGGAGAACTCCAAGTGTTTCTAAAGGAGTCAGACCCTTGAAGATATGCTAAGTGGACACACAGCAGCTGAGCTAGGTTCACTTTGTATTCAGGTGAAAATTTTTATCCCAATCTGACCACATTCCGACATCAAGACTGATAAGATAATGCCTGTAGGCCTGTTGGCATCGTAAAAGATGTCAGTTAAAGTATTACCATACCTCTCCTGTATAATAGCCATGAGACATAAACCACTTACGATACAGAAATCAGAGGCATGATTTTTTTTATTGCTGGTGCTACTGATGAAAGCCACACTTTCAATTTAAATTATGCTTCTAGTTCTGGCCAGCATGGCTCAGTGGTTAGGGTGTTGGTATGTGTACCAGAGGGTTGAGGGTTTGATTCCTGGTCAAGGTCATGTACCTGCGTTGCAGGTTTGATACATGATCCTGGTCGGGGTATGTGCAGGAGGCAAACAATTGATGTGTCTCTCTTACATCAATGTTTCTCTCCCCACCCCATGCCAGACTCTTTCTCTTTCCCATCTTCCCTCCCCCTCCCAATTCTCTCTAAAAATTAATGGAAAAAAATATATAAGTTATGCTTCTATTATTGTTTTGTCTGAGACTAACAGGCCCAAAGTAATCATGTCTCACCTCTGTTCTTTTTTCTCTCTTCACAGACTATAATTTGGCAGGGGTGGGGGGGTGGGGGGACCATGGTATTTCTTCATAACAGTGTTAGAGGCCAGAAGGTAGCAAATAAAAGCATTGAGCTCAGTCTCAACATCCCTGTTGGGGAACCCAACCTACTGTTGAGTGAATAACAGGTAGAGATGAGGGTTCCCAGTTTACTCTTGTGGGTGAAAAGAACACTGGAGAAAGAACATTGAGGAACACAAATTACACCATCTTTTGTTTGTTTATTTAAGTTAATCCTCACCCCAGGATACCTTTCCATTGCTTTTCAGAGAGAGTAGGAAGGAGGGTGGGAGAGGGAGGAAGAGAGGGAAACAACAATAAGTGTGAGAGACACATCTACTGGTTGCCTCCCTCTTGCATGCCCAAGGGGAGTGAACCCACAACCCAGGTATGTGCCCTTAACGGGAATTGAACAAGAGCCCCTTTGGTGCATGGGCCGATGCTCTAACCACTGAATATGAAAGACTCATTTCAATCTCTAGGAAAATCACACAGCTAATATTAAAAAATGAATGTGGTGTAAAGGTAACAGTAAATGTCAATTACATTTACATACTTATATACGAACTTAATAGGGTGTTTGCTACATATCAGGCAGGATATTGAGTACTTTTGAGTACTTTATATATTTTGTTTTATTTCTTCTAACACTCCTGCTAAGGAGCTGCTACTCTTTTTTTTTTTTTAGACAAAATTTTAAGATCTTTTTATTTATTTATTTTTTAAATACATTTTATTGATTTTTTTACAGAGAGGAAGGGAGAGGGATAGAGAGCCAGAAACATCGATGAGAGAGACATCGATCAGCCACCTCCTGCATGCCCCCCACTGGGCATGTGCCCGCAACCAAGACACATGCCCCTGCTGGAATCGAACCTGGGACCCCTCAGTCCACAGGCTGATGCTCCATCCACTGAGCCAAACCGGTTTCAGCAGAGCTGCTACTCTTCTACCCACTTCAGTGCTGAAGAATGTCAGACACAGATGGATTAAAAACCTGGCCAGGCTCACAAAACAAGTAAGTGTCAGTAATAGGACTTGAAACCAGATCACCTGATTTCTAAGTATATCCTTAAACATTCCTGTATATGTTAGATTTGGTGTGGCTTAGAAATGGGATGTGCACGGCACGCTCAACATTTAGGAGTTTGGGGATTTTTCTGGCTCGCAGATTTCTCCCTGGGGAGACTATGCCACGCCACCCTCCCCAGATATCAGCGGAGTAGATCAGTTGAATGGCGCCAGCCAGCAGTAACGAGAGCGGCTGTCAAGCAATTAGCCTGATGATAATTTGGTATGATAAAACCTGCTTCAAATCATAATTCAAATGGACAGTGTAAAGCACATTCTTCCTTTCAGTTTCCTAAGCCTCTATCAGAGGACAAAAAGGCAGTTCGAATCACAGCAGGGCAGCAACCTCACGTGCCTTGCAGCGAAGTGTGGCAAGAGATGTCACAAGCAGGCAGTCAGCACATTATGTGGGGTTTTCCGTTCATTCCGCACACAGTTCACGAGGGCTTGCCAGGGAGAGCACTGGGGAGATCAAAGAGAAGACACACTGACTCCCCGGTTTAGTATTAGAAGCCGTCAACCACCCATCTATTGGAAAAGACTCAGTCTGGGCAATTGGCTGGAGATGAAAAAAGTGGCAGGTGTTAAGATCATAGGAAGCAGTGGGGCCCCCAAGCAAACTGGAGAGGGAACGCGTCACCTGACGTGGGTACAAACCACTCCAAGCCAGTGTTGCCAGATCGTCTGATTTTTCCAGAAGCCAGAAAGCCAGATTCTTATGTAAAACTTCCACATTTTTAATGTGGTATTAAACAAATGTTTACAGGCCAAATATTTCTAGATCAAACAAATGTCTGCAGGTCAAATATTCTGTAAGATGTAGTTTTCCAATGCTGCCAATCAAAGAACTTGATTAAATTCAAGTTAAATTCTTGATGTGGCTTTTTAAAAATAAAATTGTCTAGATTTAATAGATTTTTTTCTTTGAATTTTTTCAATTACAGTTGACATTACATATTATTTCATATTAGTTTCAGGTGTACAGCATAGTGATTACAGATTTATATAATTTACAAAGTGATCCCCTGATAAGTCTAGGACCCACCTGGCACCATGCATAATGATTACAATATTATTACCCATACTAGTGGCCTGGTGCACAAAATTCATGCACAGAAGTGTGTGTGTGTGTGGGGGGGAGGTGTGTGTGTGTGTGGGTTCACTCATCCCAGCCTGTACCCTCTCCAATTGGTCATCCCTCTTGCAATCTGGGACTGCTGGCTTCTAACCGCTCACCCGCCTGCCTCCCTGATCTCACCCCCAACTGCCCTCTTCTGCTGGCCTGATCTCACCCCAAACTGCTCTCCTCTGCCAACCTGATCACCCCTAACTGCCCTCCCCTGCCTGCTGGATCTCACCCCCAACTACCCTCTCCTGCTGGCCAATTTGGTTCTGATTGGTCAGTTTTTATGCCAGTCAGTGTCAAAAGCTCTGCCTCCTAAGCAGCCATTGGCTCCTCACAGTTCACCCAGATTTGGTTCTGATTGGTTGGTTTCTATGCCAGTCAGCATCTCCTGGCCTATCTCTGGGCCTGATCAGAGAGGTGAGGCTGATCAGCAGCCCCAAGGAGGCCTGAGAAAGAGAAAAGCAACAGCTGATCAACAGCTGCCATAGAGGCTGCAGATCAGATCCTGCCTCTCTCTTTGGGCCTCTCTCCAGGCCTGATCTGCAGCCCCCTTGGCAGTCAGTACTGAGTTGCTGCACCTGCACCAGTGGCAGTCAGTGCCGGGTTGCCATGGCAACCCAGCATGGACTGCAAGACTGACTTCCAGTGTTCGGTCAAGCCTTCAGTTGGTCATTACGGACCCTGGGTTTTTATATATTAGGATTCTGAATGCTGTATTTTATATCCTATGTCTATGCTCTAACTGCCATTTGTACTTTTTAATTCCTTCACTTAATAGTGGATTTGATATGTGGAGACCATTTTATCCTTAGGTACATAGTTCAATTTATTTTTAAATTTTTCCTTTTTTTTTTTGTATTAAGGTGCAACACACACAGTGTGTAAGTTGCGCCAATCTTATGTAAACAGTAAAGAATATATAGACTATTTTCAGCATCTGCTAAGGTTCCTTCCTGATGTTTCCAGCCTATGCCACCCCTCTACCCCCACTTTGACCTCCACATCAATTAGCTTTGCCAGTTGTTGCCTAATTCAAATCTTAATCTCAAGAAATTTATGATAGATCTAGTTGCTTCAGGTCTGGAAAAAATAAAATGGGGCTTCACTAAGCAAGGATACAACTGAAAAGAGTCATGGTAGACCCAACAAAAGATGGAGCCCACAGACTTAGCCAACTGCCCCTTCTGTTACTTGTTGCTCTCACACACCTATTCTATCATTTCCCGTGTGACTACCATAGGCCAACATGTACCACTCTACATAGATATCTCATTTAAGCATCAAAAAACTCACTGAGATACAAAGTTAGATAGAAGGTATTCCAACTGTACAGTTAAAGAAAACTGTATCTATGGCAGGTTATGCAGCTATCTCCACGGCCAATACGTGAGAAGTCGAATTTCAAGGTAAGGCCATTACAAAGCCCAGGGACTTTTCCACTGGACTACATGGCCTTCCCATAAAGTTAGTAAATGGTATGTTTTCTTAACTCTTTCACAAGAATATAACAAACTTCATTTCTTAACCAGGAGCATAATGAACCTTATTCAATGTAGAGTCTGACTAGGAGTTCACACATCACATTATAAGGATTGGTGGTGGTATGAAAAGGTATTGAAAGAGGTTTGAAAAAACTGATATTTATTATGTAAGTACTTTTATTTTTAACTTTTTAAAAAATACGTTTTTATTGATTTCAGAGAGAGGAAGGGAGAGGGAAAGAGAAATATCAAGGATGAGAATCATCCATCAGCTGCCCCTACTGGGGAGCAAGTCTGCAACCAGGGCATGTGCCCTGATGAAGAATAGAACCATGACCTCCTGGTTCATGGGTAGATGCCCAACTACTGAGCCACATTGGCTGGGCTATATACTTTTATTTTTAAAACAACTTAATGAACAAAATTAAAATATCATATTTTCCAGCATATAGGATGACTGGACATATAAGACAACCCCCAACTTTTCCAGTTAAAATATAGAGTTTGGGGTATACCCACCCTATAAGATGACATCCGGCGTATAAGATGACCCCCGACTTTTGAGAAGATTTTCCTGGGTTAAAAAGTCGTCTTATATGCTGGAAAATACGGTAAATACTTAGCTATCTTTTCCCTTGGGTTTATGAGAACATTGTCTTGTACAAATAGAATTTTAAGACAGGAGGCAGATTTGGGCATTCAAAGATCCTTCTTTGGGGATGTAAAGTACAGCATAGGGAATATAGTTATTATAATAACTAGGTATGGTGTCTGATGGGTATTAGATTTATCTGGTGATAACTTCATAAGTTATATAAATGTCTAATCACTATATTAAACACTTGAAACTAATATAATATTGTATGTCAATTGTAAATGAAAATTTAAAAAAAAAAAGAAAAAGAAGAAAAATGCTTTGATAGCCACTTGACAACATATGGCTTTGTCAGAAAAATCAGCATTTCAAACATGTAGTCCTCAACATTTTCCATGCTGATTACAGAACTAAATATTCTGCAAAATGGTGTATAATAAAAAAAAAAAACACCACATTTCCTCTCTCCCAGGAAATTTGTGCAATCTGGAAATGGGATTAGAACAGTGGGCAGAATTTCCTGTAAGAGGGCTTCCTCGTGGCAAGCTGATTGTGAAGGAGTTGCAGGAACTTGTCTTGAAGCTATGTTCGGCATAGTAAGTTCACTGTTTTCACTTGGACTGGAGCAGTTTTCTAAAGATGCTTTTATTCATACTTTAACCAATTGAGAACACGTGAATTGTTCATATTAAGAATATTATTTTATTGGGTGAGCAATCAATGCATATTTTTGGGAGGTGAGGGGGGGTGCGTCTAAAGCAGCTAGTAACATCTGCCACCATCTGCCAATACCTTCACCTCATCGCTGTGTCTGGGGAGGATGAGGTCATATACCCAATGATTGGCAGAGTAGAGCAATAAAGGCACTAGAGGACCTTTTATTCAAGCCAATGGACAGAGTACACTGCCAGGCCCTCCCTGGTATCTCATTCTTTCAGCAGATGGGGAAAGCAGATGGCTTGCCAATACTTTTTATGTAGAAGGATACAGGCCACTAGCAGTTCATTTTTGCTGAAGGCCTTTTAGTCTGAGATATGCAAACATTCCATAATACCTTCTATCTCAATGGTCACATGAAGACCAACTATCCTATCTGAGTTCTAGAGTCAGATCTACTTGCCATCTTCTTTTTACCCTTCAGGTAGCTCAGAAACTCAACCACGATCTAGTGAAGTAACCAAACTTACTAGAAGCATCTGTTTCAAAGTTTAGAGCTGAACTCTAACATCCAGGATTATGTTCCACAGATAAGCAGGTGAGTTAGCCATGTGACCTTTCCTCGAATCAATACCTGTTGCTTAAGAAACTAAGCCATTTTTAACTTACAACTTTAATCTTTGCTTAGCTACCAAATTCCTTATTTTGTTTTTAATTCATTTTTCAAATTGTGGTAAAATACACATAACAAAATGTAGCACTTTGACCATTTTTAATTGTGCAGTTCAGTAACATTAAGTACATTCACATTGTTGTGCAAACATTACCACCACCCATCTCCAGAACTCTCATCTTACAAAACCGAAACTCTGTACTCATAAACAATAACTCCCCAGTCATCGGTTCCCCCAGGCCTTGGCAATCACCATTCTACTTACCGTACCTATGAAATTGACTACTTTAGATATGTGGATCTATGCAGTATTTGTTTTTTGAGTCTGGCTTATTTCACATCCTTAATGCTCACTCATGTTGTACCATGTGTCAAAATTTCCTTCCTTTTTTAAGGCTGCATGTTTCTTTCTTTCCTTTTAAACCAAAACATGTTTCAAGTTTATCTAGCAATAGTAATCAACTAGATTGATTGGGGAGTATTTGGTCTGTTTAATAAGACTTTAGGCTTGGAACCTATAAGAGGGAATAAAAGAATTTGCTGAAATCTTTAAAGCTGGAGTTCTTAAGGGTGCATCAGAATCACCTGGAAAGCTTGGTAAACTATCGATTGCTAGTACCATACCCCAGTTTCTGATTCAGTAGTTCTAGAGGAGGACCTGAGAATCTGTATTCCATACACATTACTAGTCAGTGACCACACTTTTGAGAACCACTGCGTATCCAGTGTTAAGCCTCTAGGATTCCAATCACCAAATTCTTCCTGTAGTGCAAAGAACATGCCCCTCCCACCTAAGTTAGGAGGCTTGCAGTTATAGAAGAACAGAAGCAGAGAGCAAAGTACGTAAGAAAATAGGGAGAAAGTCCAGCCCCTCCCATTCCGGAGTATTGTGGAAATGAGGGAAAGATGACGGCAAGTTCTGATTTCACCTCCCTGGCTTTAGGCAGAAGAGTGAATGGTGCGAGATAAGTGAGGGGACTGTCCAGAGAGTTGGGGAATTTTGGCTCTGGTTGCTCTATGGAGACTAGAACAGTAGTTCTCAATCTGTGGGGTCGAGACCCCTCTGGGGGTTGAACGACCCTTTCACAGGGGTCGCCTAAGACCATCAGAAAATGCAGATATTTACATCACGATGCATAACATTAGCAAAATTTCATGGTTGGAGGTCACCACCACATGAGGAACTGTATGCAAGGATCGCGGCTTTAGGAAGGTTGAGAACCACTGCTTTAGAAGAATCTCACACTGGGGAGGATCACGCCCGGATCAATTCAGACAGATATCAGAGGCCAGCCAGTAGGCTTGGGATGAGGCAACTATGATGGGGTGAGATGATCCAGAGATGAACACTGGGCCAGGGGTTACTGGGGTGGAGAACTTGGAAGACACTCAGGGGTCTGAAGCTAATGAGTGTGTCTGCCGGTGGGAGATTGCCAGGGACCCCCCAGGGCATCACCCAGGCCAGAGCTGACCGTGAATTTGACAGCTACAGAATTCAGCGGTGGAGGTCAGAGGTGACAGGGAAGACCACAGGCAGAGCCTATAGACCAGGGGACACTGTGCCCTAAGACCTGCACTCACCCCTGTCCCAAACCCCAGACACTCTTTTTGGTAAAGGAGCTGGGCAGTAGAGATTGAAAGTTACATTTGAGAAGGGAGCATTTTATGTTAGAAAGACTAAGTGTCATCTCCAGGTACTATTCAACAATGAGACCAGGCTAGCTTTAACTTGGCTATGACTAAAACTCTGGTTCCTTGCTGATCAGCATGTATGGGTTTATGGGGAAGAGACCAGATTACATTTAGGCAGAATAAAGAACTCATTTTTTTCCCTTCTGTACATATAAATTGTTATGTGACTAGGATTGTTAGATAAAATCAGGGGCATTCATTAAAAGCTGGAGGCCAGCCCCTCCTGTAATGGACAGAGTCTTCCAGGGCTCTGGGCTAGTACCCCCAGGTCTAGCACTTAAAACTCAACACCATTATCAAACATTTAACACAGGCAGTCCTTGGGTTACATTGGAGATCCGTTCCTATGGTGACGTAACGCGATTTTCTCTGTAAGTCGGAACCCACCTCCATAAGCACCTATGTCACTCACGTGGAGTACATACACAGCAGTGACACATGTGCTTCTAATGAAGTGAGACAGTAAAAAAAAAAAATTAAAAGACAATTCCTGATAACAATTCCTAATAAAAAAAAAAACATAAAGCACATGTGTACATACGTCAAAATGATGGAACTTTTTTTTTTAAATAAATACTATAAATGGGAGATGGCGATATAACCACAAAACGATGACGTATGTCGATCCCATGTAACCCGAGGACTACCTGTGTTTGGAAGAGAAGCGATAAAATCTCCAATGTGCTCTTACAAAAACAATGAATGTTCCCACATTTCCATGCTAATCGGGTATATCAACCATTTAAAAATTACAGAACAAACTATGATGAGAATCAAGCGTTGGGACTCTTTTTGTTTGGTTTTGGGGGTGAGTAGAAAAATGATGAGCCTGTACTCACATTCTCCTAACCATCCAACCCTCTGTGGCTTCTTCCTTCTTGCTGTGTTGTTTCTCCCATTTCTATTTTTACTGGCAGGTAGACTTGGTCCCATCAAGTGAGTTAGACGAGAGGGGAAGGTTAATTTATTTAAGGGAATTTGAATCAACACTGCTGGGGAGACAAAAGGCACCAGTGTGTACTGTTTTGAAAGCAAAATAAATAGAAGCTTTGGCAGAACCCAAACTGTGGTCAGCCAGAGGCTGAAGGACCCACGCTGGTTCAGGGGTTTGAGCAATCACAGAAAACCGGCTCAGCAGAACACCTACGGATGGAAAAGCGTGGGCTTTTTGTCAGTTAGATTGGAGTTCAAATCCACACTTAGACGTGTCTGTCTTCTTGGCCAGGTTGCCTTATTGAAAGTCTGTTTCCTCTTCTTTAAAACAGAGTGATAATCATACTTATTTTATGGGGTTGTTGTGAGAATTAAATGAGAGAAAGAAATGCTTAGAACACTCAAAGCTAACAACAGGTGAGAGCTTACTAGGATTATTTATTAATGATGACAAGCTAACTCATAAATCAAAATTGATTCCTAACCCTGGCCGGTGTGGCTCAGGTGGTTGGGCATTGTCGGCGCTCCAAAAGGTTGATGGTTTGATTCCCAGTCAGGGCACATACCCAGGTTGCAGGTTGCAGGCTTGATCCTGGTAGCGGGTGTGTATGAGGCAGCCGATCAATCCAAAATAAGCCTTTGGTCCCAGTTTAATCACCTCCCTTGTATTCAATTCCAACTGCCCCATTCTTTTATCCCATTTGCTTCATTTCAGAATGTTAATCATAAGAAATTTTAATTCTCATACCACCCATGCCATCTGCATTTAGGGGCCAGGACAGTGGTATCCATGAATTACTACATAGGAAGAAAATAACTCTCATTGTTATAGGGCTATTCCAAACATCCCAGAGAAGAGAACCTTTTCTGTAGATTTTTATGGGAAGGTGTCAAAATGACATTTGCAGCTATAGGATGCCTTGCCAGCTCACGTGTTTGCAAAAGGGGAAAGAATGCAAGATAGCTTAAACAAACAAAACACTGTGGGTCATACATTCCTGACCATGAGCTTATTTTTCTGTTCATTAGTACCTCGTGGCGGGACTTGGAGTGTTTGACCTCTGCCCCTGACTTTGAGACAGTGATGGAAAGGGGACAAGGAATTATGACACAAAGGTAGAAAGGGCCCTTAATCCAAACACGGCGGGTCTCAGTCAGGATGCTGCTGAATGTCCACCTTCATGGGGCCGCAGCCCGGGCTGCTCTTTCCCAGGAGCCCCACAGACAGACGTGGGTCCGCAGCCTCCTCCAGCCAGCACTGCTGTTGTGAAGGTGCCAGATGGGAAACTGTAAACAGAGTGACACGGGAGGCCATTCCTGCTTAGTGACCTGTATCAGAAAGGTCTATTTTTAGAAAAGGCCGCAAGCTGCTCTGCCCTTGGAAAGTAGGCCGGCCTCACACTATTGCTATTTTTGAGCATTTCTGTGCATTTGGGTTGTGTTCTCACACGACTGTGAAGGAGTTCAGAGAAGATAAGAACCGTTCCTGATTTTGATTTGAGGTTGAAAATCTGAATTCTGAATTTTACTTCTGCATCACAGCCAGGAGGCACAAAGCTAGTCTTTCATTTCGAGGAATAACCAGGGAGCTGCTCAAATGGATGTGGAGCCAAGGTTTGGGGTCTTCTGTGGGGCCAGGCGACCAGGTAAGATGCTTAGGAAGGACCTCCACCAGCCAGAGGAAGCTAGAACATGGAGTGCTGCACCTGCCTGCCTCAGTGGGAGGTAGAAGCACTTGGCAAGTTTGTTATAAAGCAGGCTTCCCACTAGACAGTCCGATTTAGATTTAGCAAAGAATACACTACAGAGATTTGCACCTAAAACAGTTACCACCACGGATTTTGATACAAGTTGACTAAAGTTCAGACTTTGGGGACAAACTGTTATAGGAAAACATGAAAGATGTTGAAGAGTTAGAAGGGAGAATCAAATAAAACACATATACACCAAATAACCTGTTCCTGCCATCAATGAGAAAGGCACAGCTATCAGCTTAAAGCAAAGCAGAGCTCTGGCCGTGGAGTGGTCCTGGATGCCCGGGCACACCGACCTGCCATGAAGACCTGGCTCCTCTTCCTAATTCCGTTTCTAGTCCTGTGACCTAAGGCTAAATCCTTCCTTCTCAGGGTGCCTTAACTCTTACAAAGCAGGCAGCACCTTCTCCAGAGTGACCCCTCTGGGGGTCAGTAGAGAGGCTTTGCCTGTGACCTCTGACCCCCCATCCCAAACAAAAGTTCTTTTTACAGCTACAGTCATTAGCATCACCTTTCCTCCTCTCCCTTCCCACCCGCTAACAAATTTGATCTCTGTCCAGTTTGGGTATGACTTTCACTGGCAGAAAACAAGCCCCCATCCACCTAGACTCTTGCTCTCTCACTCCCATCTCTTAGGCTTTGCTGCAGGAAAACTGGGCGAGAAGTAGAGAAGAACCCCCTTCTCTCAGGAAAGGGTAGAAATGCCTCCACTAAGGATCTGCTGAGCACTGGTCCCAGCAGTGGCTCAACCATTGTTCTCTGACTGGATGAAAGTGCACCTAACCCAGGCAGAGGGTGTTTTCCTTACACCCATCGTCTTTATTGTTACAACCTTCATACAAAGTACAGATGACTGTTCTCACTTCCCAGAGGCAAAAATAGAAGGAGAAAAGAAGAGAAAAGAAGAGAAAAGAAAAAAGAAAAGGAGAGGTGAAGACCTCACAGTGAGGGTCAGGGCTGCAAACTAAGTTCTGTGGAATTCAAAGCCAGTGCTCCTCACCACTGCACAGCACTATGCTGGAGGGGCAAGATGCTATTGGATGCCTCCATCCAATAAGGTGACTGCAAAGGCCCTTATTCCAGGGATGTTTGCATGATTCTTTTAGGCTGAAGGATTCAGGTGAAAGGTGTGGTCAACTTCATGATGAGACTCCTGACCAAAGGGAACAGGGAAGGTAGTGAGGGTGAGCCCTGCCTGCCCGCTCCAATGAAATCCTCATGTAGGAAAAGGGACTAACTCTGTCTAATGACATAATTCCTAACAGCCAAGATGTCTACAGCAACTTACTACACCAGCGAGGGAGATGTTGCTATTATACCCACTTTCCAGGTGATGAAATATTATAGAGGTTAAGGTACTGGAGTAGTAAATGATAAAGCTGGGATTCAAAGCCAGGCAACCTGGCTCAGAGCTGGTGCTCCTAACCACCAGGCCACACCACCGCTAAAGGGTATATTTTTGTTTTCATTTCAGAAGTACTTATTGAGCACATATTACATGCTCATTCCATTCCAGGCACTGGGGACACCACTCTGAACAAAATCTAGGAGTTTATATTCTAACTAGAGGCCCAGTGCATGAAATTTGTGCACAGGAAGGGGAGGGGTCACCTCAGGCCAGCCTGCACCCTCTCCAATCTGGGACCCCTCAGGGGATGTCTGACTGCCGGTTTGGGGCTTAAACTGGCAGTTGGACATCCCTCTCACAATCCTGGACCGCTGGCTCCTAATTGCTCACCTGCCTGCCTGCCTGGTTGCTCCTAACTCCCCCCCGCCCCCGCCATCCTGGACGCCTCTTATTGCCCCTCTGCTGACCTGGTCGCCCCACGCAGCCTGCTGTTCAGTCATTTGGTCATCCCTCACTAACTCCCCTGCCGGCCTGGTTGCCCACACAGCCTGCTTGTTCAGTAGTTTGGTCATCCCTTACTAACCCCCCTGCCAGCCTGGTTGTAGGCAGTCATCTTGTGAGGGCATGAGGGTCAATTTACATATTACTGCTTTATTATATAGGATGAGCAAGAGACAGTGAATAATTTTGTGAGCATATGTCTCACAGGTGAAAAATAAAAATTAAGGTATGCTGGGAATATGACAGGAAGGGGTTGCAATTTTTAATGGAGTGTATAGGGAAGGCTGACATTTGAACAAATGCCCACCGGAAGTGAGGGAGCAAGCCAAAAGGGTATAATTAATAAAAAATGTAATTAAAAAACAACTTGAGAAACGTGCAACCATGAACGAAAAAAACAGTGATCCTCTTTCAGCGTTTGCTCAGGTTATAAATAAGGGTGAAGGTCAAAAGATTATGAAAATATCTTACTCCCATGACAATGCTGTGCCCAGGGCTTGTGGGTCCTGCTTATTTACAATCAATAGGTAACAATATGAAGAAACATTTCAAAGAATCCTTTCCAAATGCTCCACTGAAAGAATCACAATCTTCATAAAGAACAACCCAGCGAACTTTCTGCATAAACAGTAAACACACTCGCCAAGCAACCATCCTGAGGATAACTTTACGCCTCCCATCCACTAAGCAAAGACAGCATCAGCTGGGAGTTTGACAGCAGAACAAAGGGGGAGTGGAAAAATTGCATTTTTTAAACATGCTGATAAACTGCACAAAGCAACCCAGCAGCTGGTAGAGAGAAAGGGACCTGAGCCTCAGACCAGAGAGGCAGTTGAACAAACATTTGAGTGGCAGGGGCAAAGCCACAAAGAGCTGGCCTTACAGGTGTAATTTTTCCAAGGACTAACTAGGCTCTTGCCAACTGCCACATGCTAGGGTACCAGAAACAAAAGATCCATGAAGGGGCAGGTGGTAATGAATGCATATTTAAGGTTGACACTTTATTTATTTTTTTAAATATATTTTATTGATTTTTTACAGAGAGGAAGGGAGAAGGAGAAAGAGTTAGAAACACCAATGAGAGAGAAACATCCATCAGCTGCCTCCTGCACACGGCCTATTGGGGACGTGCCCACAACCAAGGTATAAGCCCTTGACCGGAATCGAACCGGGGACCTTTCAGTTAGCAGGCCAATGCTCTATCCACTGAGTCAAACCAGTTAGGGCTGAGGTCAGCACTTTAATTAGCAATAGTCAAAGGGAAAAACACCATGGGGA
>JAAGEH010002528.1:42286776-42321820 GCA_011751065.1 Lasiurus cinereus | reverse complement strand
GTCAGCACTTTAATTAGCAATAGTCAAAGGGAAAAACACCATGGGGATAATCTGAAGTGAGAAGACCCAGGCGTTTCTCTGTCTTTTGAAGACTAGATACCTGTGGAAGGTTCTCAATGCTCCCCACCCTATACTCTAAACCTCTTCCCCAGCACCTTATTAGGACACCTGTGATCTTGGGGCAGTCATAATTAACACATAAAAACATATAATCCAAAAGGAAAGTGAAACAGTGGAATTATCCAGAACAGGACCTTCAAAGCTCTGATTTCCCATGAAAGATTCTGGGCACCATTTCTCTACCCCTCACTCCACTTGTGCTAAGGCTCTCCAAAGTGTGCTTTTTAAAACTGGGGACTGATGCCCAGCCAGTGTGGCTCAGTGGTTGAGTGTCCACTTATGTACCAAGAGGTTGCCAGTTCAATTCCCGCTCAGGGCACATGCCCGGGTTTCAGGCTTGATCCTCAGTATGGGGCATGCAGGAGGCAGCTGGTAGATGTTTCTCTCTCCTTTTCCCTTCCTCTTTCTCTAAGTCAATAAAAACATGTTTCAAAAAGATTTTTAAATTGGGGAATGACAAAATCCATGAATATTTCATAAGCTACATAGGTGCTCACAGGCTTATTCCACGCTAGTACTTTTTGTTTTTTTGTTTGTTTGTTTGTTTTCACGCTAGTACCTCTTGCCATTGTCTTCATGTTATGTCATCAGATTGCATAAGTTCAATGGCATTGGGCCATCTTTCTCTCATAGTATGCTTCATGAGGGCACCCTCCAGAAATGACGTGTAAGATGAACATGGCAACTACAGTATGGTGGGTATGGTTTTAGCCCCTTGAACAGCTGGCAGCCCCCAAACCTGCTGGTAAAAATGAACTTCGTGGTAACAGCTCAGGTCACAGGCCTCCGAGCTGCCCACCAACAACCCCTTCCCCGCCCACTCCCATTTCCCAGTAATAACAACACTTAATGAGCTTTAAAAAAATCACACCTCCATCCAGCAGTAATGAGAAACACAACTCCCAGGAATGCAAGGGCAGCCCTCCCCAGGTCCCAGACAGCCCTGAAACTCAGCAGCGGGGGTCTTTGCTTTGGCACTTGGTCTCCCACTTCAACAAGGCTTTGTTGTACTCCTTCCCTCTTTGTTGGCTTTCTTGCTTCTCCTGATACTTTCCTTAAATCGCCTTCCACTCTGTGTGCCTTCCTTCTACCTCTTAGTCTCTCTACCTACTCCCTGGTTCTCCTTATCACTTCAGCTTACAGCTTAAACCAGTGGTTCTCAAATTTTACTGCACATTAGAATCACCTGTGCAGCTTTTGAAACTGCCCAATGTCAGGGTACACTTTATACCAACTACATTAGAATTTGGGGGACTGGAATGGAATTAGAATTCTGGGGACATCTGCTAGTTTGCTTTTATTAACCCCCTATGTAATTTCAACTTGTAGCCAAGTTGGAGAAGGGGCAGCTTTAAGCCATTTTGATTCAGGGATGCAGGTTTACAGATGTTTGGCTCATATTCTAAACCAGAATCATCCAAACTTGTTGGTTTTATCTGATGCCCAACATTTAGAATTGGGGGTCAGGCAGGAGGTGAGGTAGGGGGGGAGGATTCCACCATAACCCCTGTGTGATCTCAGAGCTCAGACTTCAACTCCTGAGGCTCAGTCAGATACCTGAGTGCCATTCTTTCACGGTTGGGCATGGAGTGGTGAGTCCTGCTTGGAATACCTTCTTCTGCAGTAAAACCGTGTTATCCCAGGAATGAAACCAGGTCTCTTATCACTAATCCCCTTCGCTGGGAAATAATACAGTATTCCTTTATATGTGGCTAGTATTCAATGCAGAGCCAGTGTGCATATGTAACCCAGTGAGTGAAAATAGCAGTTATCATTATATGCTACAGCAAAAAAAAAAAAGTAAAAAATAAAAAATAAAAAAATGTTCCTTTTCTCATTACAGTAAGGGAGTCTTATTGCATACCTCTCAGGAAACCCAATAATGTGTTACATGAATTTTCCATGGGAAGGAACAACTGGTTAGGAAATCAAATACTATACTTCTAGACAGTGACATTCAAACCCAGGACTCCAGGGAAGCCAAAAACTGCTCTGGTATGGTCCCAGCAGGATTGAAATACCTCCTCAAAGCATACTGAGCAAATTCCCATGATGCCAGGCCCCTTGGAAAAGTTTCTGGGGGTCAAAGGCCACCGCAGCTGCCTCCTTCCCCTCCTCTCAACCACTTGCTCAAGTGGGAAAAAATGTTTAAAGGCTAAGTTACCACAGTTCTCAGTTATACCGATTTCCCCTCTGGGGAAGTCTGATCCTGGGTCCTAAGATGCAATGCAAACTGTACTGCAATTTGGGATCTGTATTCACGTCCCAGGTATTTGCTGGTCCTTTGCTCAAATTAAGAAATGCAAAGAGCAGAAGAACAAAAGGACACATGAAGTAATGGTGGGAACCAGGGGGGATGAGATGGTCATCCCAAGGGCTGGGAGGCACATGGAGGTGGAGGTACCATAGAAGACATGGGAAGCTCCCCGCAGAATCACAGTGTGTACTGCTGCTATTGGCGGCCACTAGAGCTCCCAGCTCTCCTCAGAAGGCGCCAGTGTGACCCACCCCCCCGCCTGCCCATCCATAGAGGATTAGGCCACAGAGGACAGCAGGCAGTCCTTGGAATTACATTAGGAAAGAATCTTTCTATTTGGTTTCTGTGTCCAGGTGAGGTTGAGGAGGCCATGTGTGTTATACAGAGGTGTGTGCCTGGGGCTTCAATAGCACTAGCTGGTTTGGTTCAGTGGATAGAGCATTGGCCTGGGGACTGAAGGGTCAAGGGCACATGCCTGGGTTGCCGGCTTGGTTCCCAGTGTGGGGAAGGCAGCCGATCAGTGATTCTCTCTCATCATTGATGCTTCTATCTCTCCTGCTCCCTTCTTTGAAGTCAATAAAAAAATATATATATTTTTAAAGAAAAGAACAGTTTTGCAATTGCCTATTTGTAAGTTGTGATTGCTCCTTACCCATTTGATCCCAATTCCTACTGTCTGCCCACTTGAGAGTTAACTTTTGACATCATACTTTTTCCAAAGGCCACATATTGAGCTGTCTAAATAACATGATCCTTTAAGTTAATGGAACAAAGATGGCCTACAAAATGAAAGATAGCCGCCTAGAGAGCCCCTTTCTGCTGCCTGAGGGTCCTTTTCTATCTCCAACCTCACACCAATGAGCTCTGATTTGTTTCAGAATGAGAACTTCCTACTTAAGATGACCAAAGAATTTGACCTTTTTAAAAAATCCCCATTCTGAACTTGGGCCTAGTTGGTATCGTCTTTTACATTTATTATTGATCTTAAAGAGAGAAACGTAGAAGAGAGAATGCGAGAGAAAGGGAGAGGGAGAATGTGAGAGAAACATTGATCAATTGCCCTGAGCACCCGGAATGGGGATCAAACCCACAACTCAAGCATGTGTCCTGCCTGGGAATCAAACTGGTGACCTTTTTGGTACACAGGACAACACTCAACCAAATGAGCCACACCAGCCACGGTGGTACTGTCTGTCTTTTAAACTATATTTCCTCTTAGCAAAAAAGTTATAATCAGAAACTTTACAACCAGTATGTTCTCATTTTCACAAACCAGTCAGATCAGTGCCTTACCTAGAACAATCTTAGGAGAATGGAATCAGGTAAATTTGGAATAACAATTTTATCTTTTATTACAATGAACCATTTTCATATACATTACCTTCTTTCATCCTTATAGCAACTCATCAGGGGAGATATTATATGTTCTTAATTTTAAGAAGAAACAGTCTTCGAGAGATTGACTTATGCCTATGACATCATGGTCCGAACACAAGAGAGCTGAGGTGGGAATCTAAATAGATTTCTCTTCCACATGCACATCTGAGAACTGGCAGCTGGGAGCTGGCATGATCTGGCTTAAGGTTGTCCATTTATCAGGAAAAACAGATGTGTTTTATGTTGCAGAAAATTTCAAGGGCCCCTCCCCACTCCCCACTTCAAACTTTGTTGCTGTAAAACTAGGGAGTTCTGTTCAATTTACTTTTTAAAGCTCTTAATGAATTATTTAAACTGCTTTAAACTCATTAAGAGGAGACATCATATACTTCATCAGTTGCTTTAAGACTGTAGGTGCTTTTTAAGGGAAAAGAGGCAGCTGGGGCCAGGGGAAGGAAGGTGGCAAAATAGCGGGAAGGATGTGGGGAGGGGGTAGTGATTAATATTCCAAGAAATTCTTTTCTATTATAAACTGTAACCATGAGTTGGAAAAGGGAGTGATTTCCACAATCCTTTTTTTATTTTTAACTAGTAGTTGAGTTAATGTTATATTCGTTAATAGGGCCTTAAAAAGCATTCCATTCATCACCAGAACTTCTTTCAAGATCACTGACTTGCAAATCTTGCGAGAGTTACAGTCTCACAACTCAATCTAGACTCAGAAGTCACAGAAATCTGACACAAGTGTGTGAGCCACCCATCCCATTCCATTCCAATACGTCATCTCGCCCATTTATAAAAGGAACTATTCTGCTAACCCTCAGAAATGTGGGATGGTCTTTTTGGGGGAGTGTGGGCCCAAGGCTTGTGGTAAACTTAATTTCACCACCATTTTTGTTAGGAGGTAGGAAGCAGCTGTAAAGCAACAGATAGTTTTATTTCCAGAGGTTGATGGAGAACTTGAGACAGCCTGGTGCACAATGCGGTGCCTCTGAACTTCGGCAAGAAGTTCATGGTCAGCGGCAATCACCTCTTCGTTGAACATGTTTTCCTAGATGAATTAGAGTCAAGGTATTGGGGTTTTTTAATTTTGTTTTTGTTTTTTCCTGTGTCTATTTGTTTGTTAAGCATCACACACATTCCTAGAGGAGGAGGCAGGGGAGCATACAAATTTTAGGTAAATGCTTATTGTTCCATACTAATTCAGCCCCATTTCTCGCCAATCTCTTTTCCCCAGTACAATGCCATCTGTTCCTACTCCTCTCACACACACTCATATTCAGTAAAAATAAAAAATAAAAAAAGTCCCCTTTCAACACATAAACTCATAGTATAAATGAATGGGAAGAAGAAAAGCGATATCAAAATTTGCAGGGATGATGGGAAGATGGAAAGTGTAGGAGTAAGATTCCATTTGGAAAAAGGACTCCCTTTTTCCCTCCCTGTGCTTCCTCCACCCAGGAAAACCATTTTCCCATCATAGTCATCCCATGGACAGGGACCCTCCATCCTATATGTTCTAGAGATCAGACATCTCAAAGGAGGTAATCTGCTTAGCACATATGCATCTTATTTCCAGGACAGTTCATGCTTAAATCACCATGCTATGTACTATTAGCACATATTTCTCATTTAATCCTCACACCCCTAAGAGGTAAGAATTAGAGACATTAAAAGACTCACCCAAGGTCACAGAACTATTGCCTAATGCCACCAGGCAATTAAATCCTGCATTGCCATCTCCTCGACCCTCTCTCCCAGAAAGAATAAATCTGACATTCACATGGTTTCCAGGAGCCTTCCAAAATAAGCGCAAAACAACTACCATGAAATGTACCCCCAAACGTTGCCATACAAACCAACACACCACTGATAAACACCACAGCTCAGGAGTAGGATAGTATTTGGCAAAAATAGCACCTTGATACAGATTGTTGATAGGTTGGCTTTGCCAAGAAAAAGGGGGGCTGTAGGGGTATCAATATTGGGATTATAGATCCATTGGTTACAATGCCACTCTGATTATTGAATTCAAGATAGAAATCTGAGTCCCAACTCTGGTTAAAAACCTGAGTTTCAATGAATACCCAGCAATTAATCCCAACAGCCTGTTTGAAGGAAAATTGTAGCCTCCTAATTTTCAAATGTAAAATTTGAGTTATCAGTGAACAGCAGTGAGTGCTACCTGTACTATAAGCACTTTGTATCACCTTCAGGGATGGTAAATCAAACTGGGAGACCCTTTGCTTTGTTAGTTTGCATTTTAAATGTTCCCCGTTTCTAAGACATGTATTTTGCACAAATCTGCCAAGGGAAGCTTCTATTGATTTCAGGAAGGGTTTGGCTTATTGGCTCTGATTTGTGTGCATGTCTGCTTTCCTAATTTCCATCCTTTGTGCTGTACTTGCATTCCATGAAGGTTTTCCTTCTTCGATTTTCCTTCAGCTGGGAGATGTTTGTTTTCCTTTAGGAAGGTTTTTCTTCGGCCCACTTCTTATTATCTCATTTCTTCTCCATTTATCCACCACTAGCTACGGACCTTCCCTCTGTGTACCCAGCAATGGCAGACACATTGTTCCTGCAACATCTACACCACCCCATACTCCCTCCTCCCACGCAGAGCACGAAGCCCTGCCTTCTTTATGGGTCAGCAGGTCTTCTGAGGTCTCTGACCCACAACTCACTTGAGACTTTGCATTTCTCTTGTCATTGTAGCCTTTTAAGAAGGTGTTTCTATTTTTTATTGTTTTTGGTCACTGGGTAAAAACACCCTCAAAACTAATATAAACACCACTGCTCTGCCCTGCATTCCTGACATTTTTATGACGGCTGTGGAAGCTGGACCCCAACTAATGTTAAAAGAAAAAGAAGCAGGTATAGATGGAGCTGCTGAAGTGTCATTTTCATCACACACACAAAAAAGATTTCTCTAGGGAACTGAACCCCCAATTATGTTTCCAAGAAGCCACCTCAATCTTTCTTTAAAGTGGAGCGATCAACTCAGACAAGAAGGAAAACTAATCAGTGAAACATCACAAACCACCCTGTCATGAGTAACTAGAAGCAAATGAAAATCTCAGGAGATGACATGAGCCAAGGTAGAAAGGTAAGAGTTCTCAGGAAAGGGACAGCTCTACTAAATATAATGCCAGATTAACCCAGGGCAAAGGGTTTCCCCCAGTTCTCTGAAAGGTCGGGGGGAATGTCCATCCATGTCTAGCAAGGCATCTCCATAATCCGCATCTCTGAATAAGTGTGAGAAGGGAAGCCAGCCTCCTTTCCTAAACTCGGAGCATTCAACTATAAAAATCAATACATAATGGATGAGATAAGACATATTCAAAAGGCATCTTAGAGACAAAATGTTTCCCACCCCAGAAGCAGAGGGTGCAAGGACTCTTCAGTAACTTTATCGATCATATTAGCATATCTAAAGAAAGAATGTGTCAGTCAGAAAGAGGATTTGGAGTGGACAAGCAGAGAAGAAATGAGATTGGAGAGGAGCCCTTAGCAGCATGATCCCTGCAGTCCAGAGGGGCCCTGACTCGGCAGACACATCCCATCTGTCTGGCAGAGCAGATGCCAGTATGTGGGCTCTCAGTCTGAGATCACCATGCATTTATGGTCTGACTTCCTAGCGAGCTTTCCTGTGCAGATAAATAACTTATTCCACTTAGAGTGGTTTCTTTTCAAAAATGAGTCAATGCATTGACATTCTGGTGTACACCCTTCAATTTCCTGTGAATTTGATCAATGTGCGTGAACATTCCTAAATTCTGTGAGCTCCTGGGCACTGTCATGCCCAGTTGTGTATCTGATAGGCTGGCTTAAATTTAGAACTTAATGGTGGTAAATTCACGGAAGGAAGGGATAGGGGGTCTTGAATAACTAATAATGATTAAATATTGAACAGCTACTATGTACTTACACTTTACTCGTTAAATCTCATAATGCCCTGTTGAGGCAGAAATTATTTCCATTTTATAAATTAAGAAATTGAGGCAAGGAAGACTCAAGGTCACACAGCTTGTAAGTGACAAGGCTGGGACTGTCTCCTGTTCCGTGAAAAGAAGTAACACAAATCTCATGTCACCACCCACTAGAAGGCATAACCAGAGCCAGCGTGACTCCTTTTCACAGCAGGAAACAGGGTGGCCCTCTTTCGAGGTTAATCTATCACCAGAGTCCCGTCAAAACACATCAGGAGTGTGGATTCCTCTGCCAATCCTCAACAGATAAATGTCAGTGTTCTAAAGTTGGGCTTTGGATTCCAATGCCAAACTGAGCTCAAAACCTTCAACACTCTCTGGACTCATGGAATGCGCCCAGTGTTCTGAGCCTTCCAGCCCATCTGTTTGAACTCAGTCATCATGCATGGGACGACCGCTTGCTTTACTCAAATCTTGAGCCACAAGGAATGGGCCTGGAGTTGGCCAATAATAATGTAGCAAACAACTTCAGTAGCATCTGTTGTTTCCGTGGTAAAGATGAGAAAACTGAATCTCCAATGAGGTTAAGTCATCTGCCCAATGAGAAGGACAGCCTGGAATCTGACCCTAGACTGATCTGACTCTGGCACCCATCCTCTGAGCCACTCTGTATCACTGGCCACCAGAGAAACAACCAGTTATATGACTCTGAAGAGAAAACAGACAGCCCAGCGCACTGATAGTCACTTGAACCTGGGGACATGGTAAAACTGCACCCACGGCTATGTTTTTGTGGCTGCGTGGAGCTGCCGCTCTCCTATGTGAGGGCTCACTCAGTCAAGTCTGAAGAATGAATGGGTGCAGGAGTGAAGGATCCTATAAAGAGATTATCTGTGGCCAAAACCAGTTTGGCTCAGTGGATAGAGCGTCGGTCTGCTGACTGAAAGGTCTCAGGTTCGATTCCGGTCAAGGGCATGTATGCTGGTTGCGGGCACATCCCCAGTAGGGGGCGTGCAGGAGGCGGCTGATGGATGTCTCTCTCTCATTGATGTTTCTAATTCTCTATCCCTTTCCCTTTCTCTCTGTAAAAAATCAATAAAATATATTTTAAAAAAAGAGAGAGAGAGAGATTATCTGGCATGATGAGACGACCAGCTAACTTTTCACACTGAAAAACGGTGTGGCTTGATTTAATGACTCCTAAAGTTCCAGGCAACTTGAACATTCTCAGATGTTATAATATTTAGTTGGTAAGTGAGAAATACTTTTTTGAAAAGTAAAATGTGCTTCGTCGGTACGGCTCAGTGGTTGAACACCAACCTATGAACCAGGAGTTCAGGGCACTTGCCTGGGTTGTGGATTCGATCCCCAGTAGGGGGCGTTCAGAAGGAAACTGATCAATGATTCTCTCTCATCATTGATGTTTCTCTATCTCAATAAAAAAATATATATATATATTTTAAAAAGTAAAATGTGTAGGCTTAGGGCTTAGCAGGTCAAAGTAATGCAGGTAAAGTAGAACCAGGACATCTAGACTCTTTTCTGACTCTTCCACTCTGGTACCCTTCAGTAACCTAGTTACCTCTTACCTATAAAATAGGGACACCGATAGTTGTCTCACTGGGTTTTGTGCAGGTTAAATGAGCTAACATAGGTCAAACACCTCGAGAAGTACTTGGTGAGTAGTAGTGAGTAAAAAAACAAAACAAAAATGATTTTCCCCTTTCTTTAACTAATTCTCTCTACCAAGAGGGAATTGGTTTTCTGGGAGTAGGAAACTTCTTACATTCAGGCATTAAAATCAATCACAACCCAAACCTTTTCCAACAAAGGAACCACCACTATCACAACCAGAAAAACAAAGCAAACAAAAGAAGGAATTTCTTGTTTTGGTGACCACGGTGGTGTAGGTGATCAAGTGGAATGTCGCCTAATGCTCCAAGCCAACTGCTTTCTCCAGTCCCACAATGAGACAATGCTTCATCTAGTTCTCACCACACCTGGGATCAGGGTCACTTTTCACCAAACACAGAAATTTGGAAGTACAGTGAGGAAGAACTTTGCCACGCCGATACATGCTGAAGAAGCTAGTGGTTATATATATAATTATTTATATATATATATTTTTTTTTTTTTTACAGAGAGGAAGAGAGAGGGATAGACAGTTAGAAACATCGATGAGAGGGAGAGACATCGATCAGCCGCCTCCTGCACGCCCCCCACTAGGGATGTGCCCGCAACCAAGATACATGCCCCTGACTGGAATCAAACCTGGGACCTTTCAGTCCGCAGGCTGACGCTCTATCCACTGAGCCAAACCGGTTTTGGCAAGAAGCTAGTGTTTTAACGACTTCACCCCAACTTCCTTCTCACATGCCACAAAATGGGCAAGGAAAAGAGGAAAAATGGGGCAGAGGCACAATGATCCCCAAGGAGAGGTTTAAAGAACCAGCTACCAGCCATGGGGCAGGCTGGGGACTGTGTAGGAAGCATAGTGAGCACCAGCCCACCTACCTGCGGACCACCAGCCGGAGGGTCTTGTAGGATCCTTTCACCAGGGAAACGGCCTCCCGTCTAGAGCTGCTCAGCACGACCTCATTGATGTGCACCACCTCGTCCCCAGCCCGCAGTTTGGAGCTCACCAAATCCGCTTTGCCTCCTTCTTCAATCTGCTCATAGAGAGGAACAAACCACGAGTTAGCTGCCCTGGGCACTGCCTGCGCTCCACAGGGCCTCCAGGACCCACTCGCAGGGTAAGCTTCAAACAAGCAGGGCCTGGCCTACTGTTCCCATGCCCTCCTCCCTGCCTGCCCACAGTGCATGCATAGGAACATTTCCGTCCACTATCTTAGTGGGCTGATGACCCTCAGCCCTTTACATCTTCAAATCCCAAAGTCCACTCAAAGCAACTCTTTTATTCCTTAGAAGTTGAGCTCTTCTTACCTTATTTTTGGGTCTAAAATCCTAATTCAGCAGGTTAAAGGCTGCTGTGCCAATTTGTGGACACTTAGGATACCACATACCCCTCCCTTGCTGGCCCTGTCACTGCCTTTCTAGTTGATACCATCAGTGTCAGTGGATAATTCTTTGTTGACCACTCAGGTACTAAACTTGCTTGCCAAGAAAGTTGAAGTTACTGGCTAAAGCACAGCTGGGAATTACCTTAATCCTTGTTGTTGTCTCTATTTATTATCGCCAATGATAAATTTAGATGTCGAGGTGCTTTTGCTGATGCACTGGTAACAAAATCAACTTCAGTGTAACAAGACTTAGGTGCACACATTTTTAGTTGATGTCAATGACTCACACAATCTATCTGAAATCGTTATTATGACTTTAAAGATATTTACAAAAGGTTTAACAATCGTTTTCTGGAACTATTCATCAAAGAGGATTATACTTCTAACTCCAAAGCCCTGCTGATATTGTCTGTCAACAGACTCAGTGAAAAATGAAGCTTATTATTTTAAACCTTTGGACCAATACTTCAGCAGCTAAAGAGATCACTGGCATTGTTTGTCCAATTTCACCTGTGTAGAATTTACTTATTCCAAGAATGTGATTGTCAACAGTTTAAATGACTTGAGATAATGCACCAGGTACAACTGGGTGGGAAATCCCTAAGCCAATAAACCAGATGAATATACACCTGGAAAATTAGCCTGCTTTACCCTTCTCAAATCCTGAATGTATCCACACCTATAAGATTACATTGATTTTGCTTTGATGGCCAGGTGAGGGGTTGATATTTGAATCATTTACAGTCTTTTATATTGCTGTAAATTTAGCACCTAATATAGTGCCTGCAACAAATCTGGAGAAGTTGATTTAAAAGAAATAAAAACAGTACTGGGCAATATATGCTATGATAGAAATACATTCAAAGTAAGTAGAGGCACAAAGGGTGTGTGTGTGTGTGTGTCCATGTCAGCAGCTGAATGTGGTGTTGGAGGGGCAGGAGGCCAGGCCCGGATCCTTGTCCTCTCTCTTAATCCTTCTAATCCAACCCAGAGGAGGAAGAGTGAAGCTGCCATTTGGGGGTTGGTCCTATGTTCTGTTTCTCCAGGGTTTGTGCCCTCCAAACTCAAATGCCTTCACCTGCTGCCTCCCCAGCCCTGTTCCCACTTACATCATCAGCTGCAGCATTACCATGATCACAAGCATATCATTGGCAGCAACCTAGTGACCTGTTCCAACTTCAAGGAGATCAGGTCATACCCCTCTGCGAGACCTACTCATCATGCTCAAAGTCCTCCCTGTACGTGGGTGTTCCAGACGTACTTCCGTCTCAGTCGTCGTACATGCTGTTCCCTCGGGATTTCATTTTCTTTCTCCCTAACCTCCTCATCATGCTTGCTACCAGTTGTTGAGTGCCCTCTGTGCTCCCGTAACTTTTTTGCATTATCTTAAAAGTCTCAAAGATGTTATCATCTTTTTATGCAAGCATGAACACCAAGCTCACAGGAGACCCATGGCTTGCTCAAGGTTGCAAAATCAGTAAGACAACGGAGCTCAGCCTGGAATTTAAGATTGACTTCAGAGTCCACACTCTCCAGCTTGCTGCCTCAGAGACTCCCATGGAACTCTGTCACCAAATGATCACTTCTTCACTTGTCTGTCTAATCCTTTGAGCGCCCCAGAAACCTGACACCCAATACTTATGTGTTCTGACTCTTCTCTTTCAGAGATACTATGAATTCTGAAGGTATTGTATGTGCCCTAGTTCAACAGAACTCACAGCTTACACACAAGGAAAAGAGTTGGTGCACACTGCCATCAAGTCAGGGGTTGGCCTTGCAACGTAAAACTGAACACCCAACGACTTCCATTTCTATGCATTTCTATCCAGAGCTTTGATTAAAATGTGACTCACCCTGCAGAAGCCCACCACACCTGAATCTCACCTGCACTCTAACATCTAAACTTATGAATAACTCTCCCCTCCTTTCCTGGCTCCTTTCATTCCTGGATGATGACAGGGAGCAATATGGGGAAGGAGGAGGAATTCAATACCTCCCAGTCAATGCAACAAATGTGCAATTTGTGTGCTGTTTTGTGCAGTTGGTGACCTGAGGAGAAATGTGTTCTCCCAAAGTGCAAAAACTATATTCAAACAATAAGCAAAATACAGAAAGAAAAAAAGATTAAGTAGATAAAGGAATATATTAAGAATCTCTCAAACAAAGCTTTTAAGTGTTGCTATTTATTCACTGCGGGTTTTCATTTCTCACAGCCTGGACATTCTTGTCTTAAACTGTATGTAAAGTGGGGACAGCACAATAGAGTAGAATAAATACAAGTCCCTCCCAGGAGCTATGTCTGGCTCTCAGATCCTGTGAAGTTAATACGCATGTTGGGAACCCAGGACTATCTGCTGGACTTCAAATGAAACAGAAACATTGCCATGGGTTGCTCAGAGCAATATGAGGTACACATGTAATGTGCCCCCTGTCCCCACCTGCTTCTCACCTCACTGGGGTTATGCTGTTGAAAATGTCTTTTTGGGGTCAGAAATGACTGTGTGGCAGTAGATGAAAGAACACTGGCTTGGGAGTCAGGAGTCCTGGGCTCTCATCCCGATTCTGACCCTTTTCTTCTGCAGAGCCCCGGATGAGTCTCTCCTCTATAAAACATGGGCACCATTGTTTCTGTGCAGTATGATGAGATAGTGCTAGGGATGGAAATGTGTGTTCTCACACTTAAAATAACCAGCAGGGGAAATTCCTTAGTTTTATTTTAAATTGGAATACATATACAACAGTTACTATTAAAAATGATAAAACCTGTTTCTTTTATTGTTTTCTAAATAGGAGACAATTTATTTCCAAGATTCACAATGTGGATGGCAGGCACAAGAACAGAAGTGGAAGAAGCAGGGTGGTGTGGAAAACTGGGAGCTCAGACCAGCACAGGTGTGACTCTCATGCCAGTGCTGGGGGATCCTGGGAAAGCTATGCCTCCCCTGTGAACTCCCATTTCTTTAGCCTAACTTGGGGAACAAGAAGGCTCACCACACACAACTGGAGTGAGGATCATATGAACGAGTGCGCAGAAACTTTCTTAAGCATAGCAAGGGCTCCATAGAGCTGTTTCATGAATTGTGGGGTTTTGCAGTTTCCTTGAAGAGTTCAATACGTTTCTGACTTTACATCACAAGAATACATGTGTTAGCTACTGCAGGGGCCAAGGGGAAGACATTTGCTAGGAAGAGATGAGGTCAAAATGGGAGTTAACTTGATTTATATGTGAAATAGGAGACAGTCTCTCCTTTGGAGGGAAGTTTTTATTTCAGAGAAAGGTCTCAGGGCAGGAAGTTACCCAGCAAACCTATGCACCATCCATATGAGCTGCAGCCCCAGAAAACCAAGACTTGCCCACAGATTTATTGCTAATGGGGAGGGAGGACCTGATCTCAAACGTAGGGTAAACATTAAGCTTCGCTGAGGCCACAGCAGCCACTCGACCTTCCTCAGTGCTGGAAGGAACGTTCACAGACCCTGGTTCTCCCAAGATGATTGATTAAAACAAAACAAGTTTGGGCCCTGGCTGGTGTGGCTCAGTAGGGTGAATGTTGTTCCATGCATCAAAAGGTTGCTGGTTCCATTCCCAGTCAGGGCACATGCCCGGATGGCAGGCTCTCTGGTGCAGTGTGTGCAGGATGCAATCGCTGTTTCACTCTCGCATTGATGTTTCTCTCTCTCGCTCTCTCTCCCTCCCTCCCTCCCTCTCTCCCTTCCTCTCTAAAAAATCAATTTAAAAAAAGCTTTAAAAACAAAACAGAAGAACAAGTTTGGGGTGATTAAAAGGTCCGTATTCATACACACACACACACACACACACACACACACAGACATATATATATATATTACAAAAGGTTTAAGGTAGCTCCTTGTAAATACAAAGAATAAATAGTTGAGGGAATCTGAACAAAAAGGGGAAAATAATAATAAAAGTCAAGGATAAGATTCACTGCAAGAAATGTATTCCATACACGGAGATTTTTATTATCCAGGTCTCCACAGTTACAAGGTTTCATAGGGAGGCATACTCTTCATAATTCAAAAATATTCTCGCAGGAGGAGACCAGCTTCACATAAGGCCCCACTCAAACAGACCTTGCAGTGTGGTACCAGCCCTGTCTCCTGTTATTGCAACAAAGTCTTTGTCAGTCTCCCCAGTGTGGGGTTGCAAATAACAAAAAGCAAATACCATGCAAATCAACTGCGTAGTTAGCTTACCTGTCTTTCAAAAGAGGTAGGATATAAAATTAAATGCAAATCAATTGTGTAGCTGACTTGCATATAAAGGATAAAACATTAAGCTATCTTAAAATTATGTGAGAAAATTAAGATTAAAAAGTCAATGTAATTCTTCATTCTGAGGATTAGCACATGATTGCAATTGCCACTTACATTTTTTGTAAAATTAAGGTTGAATAAAATGATTTTCATAGTTGTTTGTTTTGTTTTTCAATGATGTGTAATCTAAAGCCATGTTTTGTTCCTTGTTTTAAAGTGGATTTCATCAGGCTGATTTTTTTCTAGGGCAATTGTTTGCAGATTATAAGTGTGGAGTAGAGAGCAGTTTTGATCTCAGCTTCTTGGTGGCACAAGCAAAAAGGAAACATGCTTAGTTAGAAAATAAGTTAGTTAGATAACCTGTGCTGTTGTCTTAAAAATATGTTTTTATTTATTTCAGAAAGAGAAAAGAAGGAGAGAGAGAGAAACATGGGTGAGAGACAAACATGGATCAGCTGCCTCCTGATCACCTACTGGGGATCAAGTTCGAAACTTGGGCATGTGCCCTGACCTGGAATCCAATCAGTGACCTCCTGGTGCATGGGTTGATGCTCAACCACTGAGCCACACTGTCCCAGGCACCTGTGCTGTTTTTGATGTGCAGTGGGAGTACAGGAATGCAAAGGATCAACAGAATGCATTAATCTACACCACCCAATATAATAAAAGGGTAATACGCAAATTGACCAAATGGCAGAATGACTGGTTGCTATGACGTGCACTGACCACCAGGGAGCAGATACTCAATGCAGGAGCTGTCCCCTGATGGTCAGTGCTCTCCCACAGGTGGAGCTCCACAGTGGTGGTGGCGGGAGCCTCTCCTGCCTCCATGGTAGCGCTGAGGATGTCCGACTGCAGCTTAGTCTTGCACTGCTAAAGGGTGCAGGCCAGGCTGAGGGACCCGCCCCCAGCTCCTTACTGAGTGCACAAATCATGTGCACTGGGCCTCTAGTTTTATATAGAGGACTTGCAAATCTGTGGATTTGGGTATGCACGGGAGTCCTGAACCAATTGCTCGCAAGTACCGAAGAACAATTTATGTTTTGGCGGAGTTAAAACTTTTATGTGGATTTTCCACTGCATAGGGGTTAGCATCCCTAATGCCCACATTGTTCAAGGGTCAATTGTATTTGTTTCCTAAAGTTTTCCTAAGTTTTAGGTTTGTGATACTGGAAAAGCTTTGGCTCCCAACAAGCAGAACTATAATATGACAAAGGTGGCTATTCTCATTGCTAATATCTAGAGGGATTCCCTTTGGTGTCTATGCAAAAGAATCTTAGCAGAGGCTGAGCTAGAAAGAAACTGGGTAAGAAAACTCATACAGGCTCCCCTCCTAAACAAGATAATAATTGTGTTCTTTTAATTCACTGTGAACTACCAACATTTCAATGCATGACATTCTGGAGGCCAAAAATTTACCCGAGCAGTAACCTGCAAAAGGATTTTTTCACTCAAGGGTTCTGAACAATGATTTGTTTATTTTCATTCTATCAGAGCCATATGGTGGTTAAGCTTGGGAATGAAACTGTCTGGATTCAAATCCTGACCCCACGCTTAGAAGATATGTGACCTTCAATAAGTTATTTGACCTCTCTGTGCCTGTTTCCCTCTCTGTGAGATAAGGATAATAACCCACTACATAGGATTATTGTGAGATTAAGTTAATGCCTGCAAAGTGTTTAGAAAAATGCCATTTAGTAACTACTCAGTAAATGTTAGTTATACTCAGTATCTTATATTCTCTTCCATAAATTAGGAATACTAATACCTCTTTTATATACCTTCCAGGTTATTTCATAGATTAAGATTAGAGAAATTTTATGAAACACTTAGAGAAGCATAACATAGTACTCTAAACTATAGAGTGATTCTATGACAATCTGGAGGTCCGCTTGATAATTTTAATCATCCCAAGAGGAAGGCTTCGCATTAGAAGCCAGACGTGGAACTGCAGAAAGCTAGAAATAAAACAGTAGAAGCAGTCTCAGCATAAAAGCAAAGGAGAAAAAAAAAATAGAGGGAGAGAGAAAAGAGAATGTCTGGTGTGCTTACTAGCTCTTAAAATCTGGACACTCACAATGTCATTTAATTCTCACCAACACTAGATAAAATACCTACTCAGAAGATTGCGTTGTTTGAAGTCACAAAATTATAAATAGCGAAACCAAAATCCAAACCCAGATCTGGCCAAAGCCAAAGCACATCACGCATCTTCCCACCCAACTATAAAGCACCCCTTCACAAAAATAAAACCATTCACTGTGTTAGTACAACCTAAACACCAGAGGTAGCCTGAAGGATGAGCATGACCATGGAAAGGTTACATGTGGGCCGGTTTAGTGCTCTACCAGTGGGGAAACTTATTGGAAGGAGATCCCCAGGAAGCAGCTGGGACACTGCAGCCATCCTAAGACGCAGCTCTAGCACACTTGGCTGTCTGTATCCGTAGAGATGGCCAAATGAGTAGATAATGGTGCCAGAGAAAGAATAAATATGTGTATGTGAGGGAAGAAATGAATGAAGAGAAAATACAGCAGGTCCCTCATTCTTAAAGACCTTTGAAGTCCTTCACAAATACCCACATTCCAGAACAATCTCTCTAACCCACCCAGCTCTGCTAACAGACTCCCACCTGCTATAACGCTTCCTTGCTATAGTCATCTGCGAACTCTCAGGTAATTCCTCATTCCCTGAAGACTTTTACCCCTGGCTCAGGGCAGACCTCTCACCAGCATTACTCCTGCCAGCATACTTCATGCCCATAACCTCGTGGATGGTCCTCCAGTTTTCGGGCCTCTGTCTTCCTTGACTCCCTCCTCCAAGCCATCTCAGGTACTCGCTTCCATGGTCAGACCTTAGCTCTTGACATTAACAAGGTGCAAAGCTTCCATGCTCCCAATTTCAAGCACCCAACTCTCTGACCACCATCTTGTTTTTTGGTTTTCTCTAGTAATGGCTGTATTGAGAGGGGTCTCAATACTTCCTGCCCTGAGACCCCTCTCAAAAATAAATAATAAATATAATTCACATGCCATAAAACTCATTTTAAAGTGTACAATTCAATGATTTTAACGAGTTCAGAGTTGTACAATGACCATAATGACCATTAGAATATTTTAGTCACTCCTCTCCCTCAAAACCACATATATTAGCCTTCACCACATTGAATCCATCAGCAAAGCCTAAATTGTTACCTTCAAAATATATTCATGATCTGATTACCTCTCATCACCTACACTGCTACTGACCTGTTCAGACCTGCCACCATCTCCTGCCTGGATTTTCTAGTAGGATCCTAACCGGTGTCCCCACTTTTGCCCATGTGCTGCTTCTGCTGATTCCACACCTCTACCCCATAATGTATTTTTTCCCTTCTTTTTCCAGCTTTATTGCGATATTGACATGTAACATATGTCAGTTTAAAGTGTGTAATATGATGATTTTAATACACATCACATAATGTATTTCAGCACGGCAGCCTTTTAAAACTAAAATAAATCAATCACATCACTCCTCAACTTAGAGCAATCAAATGGCTTCCCAACTCACTTAGAGTAAAAGCTCAAGTCCTCTTAATGACCTTCAAGACCCTACACAATCACATCTCTCCTTTGTATCTCCTTGATCTTTTCTTCTGTCACTCTTCCTTGGGATCACTCTGCTTTGCACCTGGCCTCCCCAAAACTGTTTAACCTGAACTGTTCATCAGCATGGTCTTAACCTTTAGTGGTTTTGTTGTTGTTGTTTGGAACACCTTTCTATTATTTGTGTTTAGCAATGGCTGTTTCAATTTTAAAAATTGCTAGGGCAGGATTGGAGGCAGGTTGAAATAAAAGAGAGAAGAGAAAAACTATATATAAACTCTGAAGCTCTCTGAAAGCCAGGGTCTAGTTACCTTATTCTTTGGTACAACCTATAGGATGTTATGTATACATTTTACAAATGGGATAACTCAGACATGGAAGGAATAAACCATGATCACTAATAAATCTCTAGTAAATAGTGGAGCTATGTGTCCAATAAAAGAACTCTAACCTCAAAAGTCTATCCTTGGCCCATCGCATCACTGATTTCCAGCTTTCTTGTTAGCTGAGAGCAAGCTAGGAATGAATGCTTATTACAAAATTCAAATATTTACAAAAGTAATCAATTCAGCTTATTTTCATAAGTTATTCATCCTGACTCTACCCTAAGAAGAAACTTCTGTGTATTCAACAGAGGTTTAATGAGGTTCCAGAGATTCCTGGTCATTTTTCAACTAAATCATCTGGGATCATTTTTGCATGATTAAAAACTCCACCAAGTGGCCCACTGCACACAAATGCTTGTCAGCAAATTTACTCCTTCCAGTTGCTACTAGGGAGACACAAACAGAAGGTCCTGCCAGTGAAAGAAATGAAAGAAAACCAATTTATTAATTGCTTTACTCAGCAGTACCATTTCCCAAAACTCCATGATGGGTAGCCCAAATATTTAGAAACCCATACTCCATAGACCTTCTTTTAAAATGAGTTGTACCCCTGGGCCTTGAGCAGATGCCTGAGAACGCATGGGGTATCTGGCTCCCCCTGTTTTGATGCTGCTGAAACCTACCCCTACATCCATTATCTTTCCATTATCAGCTTCGGCATTTCTGCCCCAGCTCTGGTTTATTCTTCTCCCCTGACCTCTGACTTATGTATTTGCTTTTCCCTGTCTGGAATCCTTAACCCAACTAACTTCAATCGGTCAAAAACTGTGTTGTAAGGAGGGAGATGGATGTGGGGGGGAAGCGATAACCAAGTGACTCATATGGAATTGTTTGCAGCCTGCCTCCCGGCCAACCTCTCCCCACTTATTTTATGGTGATAGGTTATTCATTAAATGACCCTGAACCAGCAGTGAGAGGTTGGTTTCTATTGAAAGTTGGCTTTCTATAAATATTAAATCAGCTCAATAAAATAGCCAATTTAAAATATCCTACCAAGTCTGGTTTCTACTTCCTACAGTGGGAGTTTGGAAATGGAATGGTGGTCAGGATAGTATTGTACAGCCCCGTAAGTCCTATTCATAGCCTCCAGTATAACTGTAACTTCCAGTCAGAAATGTTTCCCAGTTGCTAAGTTATTCAACATAACCTGAATAATAATCCTGAGAGGTCAATTAGTATTATGCGTATCTTACAAACGAAGAAGTGTGAAGAAACTTGGTCCAAAGTGCAATATAAAATATGGGGAGGAATTGGAATTGAGGCTTAGTTTAAACACAAAGTCCATAAGCAACACATTTACCGGTGGCTGGCAACATCCAAAGGAAATGTTCAATGTACTGAGCACCTGCTCTGTCCTGGGCTCAGAAGATACATTTGGTTTTTATCCCCTTGCAATCTAGTCGGAATTGCAAGGCCTATCAAGAAGTAAGATAACTAGCAATGCAAGTAACATATTTAGGTATCGAACATGAATTAGAAACAGGAAATGCTGTCTGTGTTCAGATTAGAGTAAGCACTGGGCCCACGCAGGACCAGGAGCTCTGGAGGGAAGAAGTATTACCTGGAAAGCTGTTGGCCAGTTGCTAGAAGGGCTCTTGGGTTTTGTAAAACATGAGCCAGAGAGTAAATCTTTTCCATGGTCCCCAAGGAGGAAAATGAAACAAGTTCAGTGGAGTCTGTATTATATTAAAGGTCAATCTCTCCATTTAGAAAAAAATTCTAATGGGTGATGAGCTGTGTGTGCATGGCACAAACTTGAAAATAATTGTCTTAATGTCTGGACATTATTTATTTATCTGAAATTCAAAGTTAATTCAAGGTCTAGTATTTTTATCACTAAATCTGGCATGGCGGCCTTACTCTCCCCACCACATCCCACTTAGGACTGACTAACTTCAAGGTTTTTTATTGACTTTGAGAAGAAGAGCCTTTGGAAAGGGGAAGGTTGACTTGGTCCCTGCAGCCTGAGGTGAATTTACAGGGGAAACCATCACATGAATCATATTCATCAGAGATGAACACATCTATTCAAACCAATCAGACTTGTGGTGTCCAACCATCATGCTTTGTCCAGTGTCTGGAATGTCCTTCTTCCCATCCCTCATCATTTCCTTGGTAAACTCACGTATTTGTTTATCTATTTAGCTGATTCATTCATTGACTCGGCCAATATCTGTTGAGAATCTACTGTGTGCCAGGTATTGTATTAGGAGCTGAACATCTATACTTCCCTCAGCATTCAAGCAACAATATACACTAATAAAAGAGAAACATGCAAATTGACCATCATTCTGCTACACCCACCAGCCAATCAGGAGTGGGTATGCAAATTAACCCAACAAAGATGGCAGCAGCCATGGAGCTGGAGAAAGTAGGAGGCTTGGGTTGACCCCAGCGTTGGAGGAAGCCAAGCTTCCAGCCTGCCCTGGCCTCTGCTCAAGGAGGGACTGGGAGTCTGGGTCACCGGGGGGCATGGCCAGCCTGAAAATGGCCCTTAGCCCCTTACCCAGGCTGGCCACACCCCATAGGGTGAGAGTCCCTGCTGGGAGGCCTGGCCAGCCTGAAAATGGCCCTCTTCCAGGCTGGGCAGGCACCCCAGTGGGACACCTCACCCTGAAGGGGGTGTGGCCAACCTGAAAACAGCCCTCAACCCCTCACCCAGGCTGGCCACACACCCCCAGTGGGGACCCTCACCCCATGGGGGCATAGCTGGCCTGTAAACCACCACAGGCCCCTCACCCAGGCTGCCTCACACCCCAAGGAAACCCCCACCCTGATCTGGGACACCCTTCAGGGCAAACCAGCCGGTCCCCACCTGTGCACTAGGCTTCTCTCTATACTAATAAAAGGGTAATATGCTAATTAGACTGGGAGACCTTCCAGGAGACCTTCCAGACGTTCTTTTGGATAAATCCGTGGTGGCAGGGCTGAGGTAGAGGCGGTTAGAGGCCAAGAGGGGAGGGAGTTGTGGATGATCAGGCTGGTGGGGGGCGGGGTAATGGGGGTGATCAGCCTGGCAAAGGGGGACAATTGAGGGTGATCAGCCTGCAAAGGGGGACAGTTGGGGACAAGCAGGCCATTAATGAGGGTCAGTTGGGGGTGATCAGGACAGTATGGGGAGAGCAGTTTAGGGTGAGCAGGCCAGCAAGGGGGCAGTTGGGGGCAAGCATGCTGGCACAGGGGTAGTTGGGGATGATCAGGCTGGCGGGGGGGCATTTGGGGGCAAGCAGGCCAGCAGCAGGGGCAGTTGGGGGTGAGCAGGCCAGCAGGCAGAATGGTTAGGGGCAATCAGGCAGGTGAGCAGTTAGGAGCCAGCAGTCCCAATTGTGAGAGGTATGTCCGACTGCCAGTTTAGACCCAATCACTGCAAACTGGCAGTAAGACATCCTTTGAGGGGTCCCAGACCGGGCTGAGGGGCAACCCCCACTCCTCCCTCCCCACCCCCGTGCATGAATTTCATGCACTGGGCCACTAGTAATCATGATAATAACTAATAGTTTTTAGAGCTTGTTGTGAACTAGGCCCTATAATAAATGCTTTATATCTATTAAGTCATTTAATCTTCACATAACACTATGATGTAGCTACTGTTATTATTCACATTTGAATAATGAGGACATTGAGACATAATGAGGTTGCAAGAACAAACTCACAAACAAATAAAACCCCACTTGTTTCTGGTCATACAGCTAATAAATATTAGAGGCAGGATCTGAATCATACAGTTTCCAGAGCCTGAAGTGTCTTAACATTATATTAGACAGAAATTGCTCTAAGTATTGAAAACAGAAGAAATGTAACACAGGGAATTAGTCATGTAGGTAGTAGATAAACTCCCAAACCACAGCAAAAAGCCACTGACACTCCCACACCCAGGGGTCTGTCTGGTGTGGCCATGGCAGGAAGGATCTGGTGTTGTGCAGAAGACACAACCACATGAATAGGTAAGAGGAGTACACTGGCTTTGTATTCCTCCCACCCTCCATCCATCTCACATTGGCCAACCCCACCAGAAGCCAGTTGCCTAGGGAGACTGAGAATGGTAGCCTGCAGGGGTAGCCTTGTTGAGGAGAAGCCAGGACTGGCCTTGAGGCCACGAAAACCCAGGACAACAGGCAGAGCCCATCAGAGATTGTGCTCCTCTTGTGACCACTGAGAAACTGCAGTCTAACAATGCTGACCACCCCTGCAGTACCAGATAACAGTGACAAGTGCTGCCCTTTGGTGTCCCATCAAGACCTAGGCTCCATGAGAAAACCACTCTTCTGCTAACTTACTATTCTCCAAATAAGTCTAAATTCAACTGGATTGGGCTACAACATTTTTTATGTTTTAATTGACAGTGACCACAATGAACACTTTTTGAACCTCTGTTTTGCATCAGACATTGTGCTAGGTCCTGGGGATATAGAGCTCAGAAATGGAGAGGCCCTGGATGTCAAGGAATTCTCCATCAACAGGAAACAGACAACTAAACAAACAACTTCTCTGCCTCATTGTAAGTGACCACAGTAATCACATATGTTTGAACTTGGGAGCTTCAGTGAGGGTAACACCCACCCCAATAGCCTGGAAATGCAGGAAATGAGATTGTTTTATGAGACTTTAATCTGTAAAATCAATCACAATGGATCACAGTGGAGACAAAGACAAATAAAGGAGACAGAATAACTTCTGAGGCTCCACCTAACTCTGAAGTCCTGGGACTCTGTGCTCTACACATACACACCAGAGGCCATCATCCAGTGCAGCTGTTGCATTGGGGCACATATTTTCATGAATAATCTCATTTATTGGATCTCTGGGTCTCTGAATTTCACTCATGGACACTTTAACGTTATAAGTAACTAGAGGCCCGGTGCATGCATTCATGCATCAGTGGGGTCCCTTGGCCTGGTCTGTGGGGATCATGCTGAAACCAGCAGTCTGACATCCCCTGAGAGGTCCCGGATTGCAAAAGGGTGCAGGCCAGGTTGAGGAACCCCACTGGTACATGAATCTGTGCACGGGCTCTATTATATAGATAATTTCTCAGATAGAAACTTGTGCAAGAAGTTACTTGTTCTACCTAGAGTCACAGACTAAATAGCTGCAAAGCAGATATGAAAACCCAGTCTCCAGATTCCCATGTGAGCTCTAAGACACTACCCCAGACATAGGATTTTGTTTATTTTTAAAAAAATAAAACTTGGCTAAAGCAAGACTTCCTGAATTTCCACTTAGTTGACAGATTCCCAGATTGTGTGCGAACTCCTCTTAAAAAAATATTAAGTGACTAGGGGACATCTGTAATACTTTCAACAATAAAGATTTTTTTTAATTAAGTGAATGTAATATGTGGTTTTTTTTTCACATTCAATCAGCTTATGGGGTCAAGAAGAGAGGGTAGTGGTTTTATGTTTATCACTGTTTTTTAAATACAAAACATTTGCAGGGTGCATCACTTTTAAACACTCTGTACTAGTTGTGAGCTCATTCTTGGCTTTTCCACAATAGTGTTCTCAAAGATGATGCCCAGAGACTCTTCACCTCTGTCTTCTGCCCACACTCATCTACCCCTGGAGAACCTAGTGCGAACAACCTGGCCCAGCCCCTGGGAGACTAATGGGAACAACCTGGAAACAGGCTTTAGTGTGATGAGAACAGTAGCTGCTGACTCCAGTGACACCTGCTTTTGGGTTTCTCTGGGAAATCACTAAGTCTCATGTAGGTATTGTAATGTCCATTTCAATTTATGATTTAACTATGATTCTGCTGTTTATAGACACTCTTGCTATCTCTCTGACCCTAATATACATGTCCCTACAGTAATGTGAAGTCACACGGAGGAAGATTCATCTACACTACAATAAAAGAGAAATATGCAAATTGACTATACCTCCACAATGCCCTCCAGCCAATCAGGAGTGAGTATACAAATTAACCCAATAAAAATGGCAGGTTAGCCCTGGCCGGTTTGGCTCAATGGATAGAATGTGGGCCTGGTGACTGAAGGGTCCCAGGTTTGATTCCAGTCAAGGGCATGTACATTGGTTGTGGACACATCCCCAGTGGGGGGTGTGCAGGAGGCAGCTGATTGATGTTTCTCTCTAATCAAAATTTTTGTCTCTCTGTCCCTCTCCCTTCCTCTCTGTAAACAATCAATAAAATATTTTTTTTTAAAAGAAAAAATATGTTGGGTTAATTTGTACACAGAGGGACAGAGCAGCTGGGTGGGGTGGGACACCTGTTATGAGAGGAAGGGTGGGGGTGGGGGGGATGCGGAGGGAGCTACAAGAGCGAAGAAGACTGAATACTCCAGCCAGAACGAAGACTCCAGCTGGCTGAAGCAAAGACTCCAGCCAGAGCGAAGATGGAAGGTGGCGGCCAGAGCAAAGGAAAAGCAGTGCCCGAGGAAAACTGGTGCCAGCAGCCAGGGGAAGGAAGGCCTATTGCACGAATCTTTGTGCAACGGGCCTCTAGGTAAATAATAATGAGCACTTAAAAAAAAAAAAGCTGGGTTTTAAGCCAGAAGTAATTGAATTTATCTCGAATTTGAAAGACTGAGTTTTCTATTACCAACTAGAAATTGGGGGTCATGAGTTAATATAATTAAATTATAGGAAAATAAAATTACTTTTTAGCTTACTTGACATTTATGTGATAGAAAAAAATCACTCCTTCAACACATTTTAGTGTAAATTCACAATGGGTCTATATTTCACCTGTTACTATTTCAGTTTTATCTTAAATTTCAGAAGGAGAGGCTTGAAGCCCTCTTAAAGGCGTTTTCATTCTCAATGCAGGAATTTGAAGTCACTTGTCAGGAGATGGAGCAGTAGGCACTGTGGTTGGCGCCTCCATATCCACTCCAACCTTCCCTCATGGTGCCCATAGTGCCTGCATCTCCAGGTGAGCCCACCTCTGCTGCCCCAGGGATGGTTCAGGAAAATCAAGCCCCAGCCAATCTTGCACGTGACATTTCCCTGATCAGAGGGGTGGGTCATGGGCCAGCCAGTCAGCATTGAGGACAGGCCTCACTCTGGAGATGAACCCTGAACCATGGAGCTAGCCTTAATTTGAAGCTGACACAGTAAAGATATCTTTCAAGTTACCAAACCAATGGACTCTGAGACCACTGCCTCTGAACGTCCCCGTGCTGAATTCATCAATCTCTTTCACTGTGTCACATGCAACCAAAGCACAGAGATGTTTCATTGAAGAAAGGGACTTTCTCAGCTCCTAAATCTCTGAGGAAGGTAGGGCCCCACAGGAGTTACCTCATACTTTATTACTTTTTTTTCCAGAAGAGTACTCAAAGAAATAAACACTTATTCTATGAAATGAAAACCCAGAACATCCTTATTTCCCATATTTCACACTTATGCTCCCCAACCTGTGATGCCAATCTCTGGAAACTTCTGCACAATGGATTTATATTTCTTTTCTTTTCCTCCTTCCTTTCCTCCCTCCCTGTTTGTTTCTTCCTTAAAGAGAGAAGGAGAGGACAAGGAGGAGGAGAAGGAGAGAGAGAAGGCAGGCAGGCATCCGCAATTGCTCCCTGCTTCTGATCAGGTGGATGAAACATTCCTTATTAGCGCTTATATAAAACTAAGAATGTGTGGTCCCATTGTTCAGGGCTATTGGGTGACTCGAAGAGAACAATCCATTCCATAAATTCCATCGACAACTCGGGTGATGCAAGTGGTGGAACACAATGCACACCGATTGTTTTATCTGTCACCGAGAGCAAGGCTGGAAGGCTGTGGTATTATTGTATTTCACTCACGCGGTTCCTCTCACATACCATTCCCCGGCTTGTACAGTAACTCCAGGTCAGAATTTAGAACAAGCCATCGAGCAGGACAATTGTCCAAGTACAAACATTGACTTTACAAGGTGGCAGTTAAAAATAACCTGCCAGAGACTCCAGAGTGTGCCAGCAAAGTCATTGTGCTGCATGGTGCAGGGGTGGGGAATGTCCGGCCTGAGGGCCGAATGAGGCCCTCAAAATCATTTGGTCTGGCCCTACCAAGGCATTAGGGGTGAGTTAATTAAATGTTGGACCAAATATAGCCGGCCAATTGTAAAGTTGATAATGTTTTATGGCCCGTGAATGATGTTATAAATATCCAAATAGCCCTTGGCAGAAAAATGGTTCCCCACCCCTGGTGTCAAGTATACCCAAGACTTCCTCCCAGGGGCCTTTGCACCCACATTCTTTCATTTGCTTCCTGTGGCTGCAGATTGATGATGTGCAAAGAGCGCCACTGTCTTTAAGATGTCAGATTTTCCAGCTCCTGCCCTCTTTGTCCAATTCTCCCTGGCCTCCTTTGCTGGGCCTTCTCCGTTGTTCTGCTTTCCAGCCTTCTACTTGTAACTACATTCTTTTCTCTACATTCTAATTGGGAAAGCTAAACATCCATCGTTGCACTCAACACCAACCTAGGCAATAGGCCAAGTCTTCTTCCTGGGCTCCAGGCCATCTCACTGAGGCCCTCACCTGGCCCTTCAGGTTCAGCACTTCCAAACTGAGCACAGCCTCTATCCCCCTCCACCAGCCTCTGTCTGCAGCGCTGCTCTTCCTCCTGTATTCCTGCAGGGTAGGCTGCACCAACCATCCAGGCACCCAAGCACCCTGTTCTTCCCTCTTCCACACCTGCCCATCCATTGAGCAGCCAAGTCCTTCCTGTTTGGGCTCCTTCACAGCTCTCATACAGCCTCCACTCCTCGGATGCCCTTCTTTCCTATCTGGCTCATTCTGCCAGTCTCCCAACTAATTGTCTCAAGGCTTCTCCATATTCTTAGTGCCCAAAGCAAAATTTGCTCAGGCTATACCTTGGCTTCTGACTTGACTCCTCCTCTGGCCTTCATAGCCAAAGCCAATTCTCTTGATGCAGTGACCTCGATGACATGCTTTCTGCCTCTCTGCAGGTTCCACTCCCACCATTTTTACGCACATTCCCTTTGCCCCAACCATTCTGGCCAGCTGGCAGCTGCCCAGGTACACTCTCAGATTTGCAGCTGGTTCCTACACAGTCCTTCAAACCTCTGCTCAGCGGCATGTCACTTCTCCTCCAAACCCTTCCGAACCTGCCCGCCCCGAGTCAGCACTGTTGTCTCTGTTCCTGGCGCCTGTGCTCTGAGATCTTCATGATGCATGTCCCTCTACTGTGTCCTTCATAACATGGAGACAGCTTTATGGGCAAGGGCAATGGCCCAGACCCCTTTTTTACAGAGCATTTTCCCCAAAATTTTATTTTACTTGGAAATATTTCAAACCTTTAGAAAATTTGAAAGCATGGTAAAATAAACACACACTTTTCACCACAATTTGTTAATATTTTGCCACATTATGCATTCTTCTCTCCCCTCCACTCCTCTCCCTGCCTTCCTCCCTCCCTCCCTCTCTCTGCAAAAGCTTTATATATGCACCAACTGAATAGTGTCCCTGAGAATTGATGTCTACCCAGTACCTGTGAAGATGAACTTATTGGAAAGAGGTTCTTTGTAGACATACTCAAGATAACATGAGGTCATGCTGGTTTAGGCTGGGCCCTTATCCAATAACTGGTGTCCTTATAGGAAGAGGGATAAAGACATACAGAGAGAAGTCTATCATGTGAAGACAGAAGTAAAGGTTGGAGCAGTATAGTTGCAAATTAAGGAATGCCGAGGCTTGCTGACCACCACCAGAAGCTGGAAGAGGCAGGAAGGATCCTTCTCTGCAGGCTTCCCTGCCACCACCCTGTTCTCACACTTCTTGCATCCAAAATGGTCGGAAAATACATTTTTATTGTTTTAAGCCACCCAGTTTGTGGTAGTTTGATACAGCACTCTAGAAAATAATAAAATAATCATAAACACACACACACACACACACACACACACACACACACAGGATAGATATTAACATATCTAACAATATATAGTGTATCCCAAAAAATTATGCACAGAACTCAATTTTGAAAATGAAATGTATTTTAACAAACATTGCCTTTATATTTATTCAAAGTGTGTGTATACATTTTTGGGGGATACCATATAGGTATAAAATTTTTTTTACTAAACCATTTGAAAGTAAACTTTAGGCATCATGACATTTATTTCTTAATTTTTTAGTATCTCCCAAAAATAAAGAGTTTCTTATATAACTATAATATAATCATACTCCAAAAATGTATCATTAAGTATAATATAAAGTCTATATGATATGACATGTGATATAACATATAACAATATAATATAGATAGTCAAACTTCTCACTGGTCCTAACAAAGACATTTACAGCTTTAAAAAAAACCTAGGATCCAATCAAAGTTCATTCATTGTATTTAATTATCATCTTATATATTAAACTGCTAATATGCAATTGGTCATCACGCCCTCACACTCTTGCACCCTCATGCCTGAACTACTCAGACACTCAACACTGGGGAGAGAGGAATGGCGACCAGCCAGGCACAAATGAGCTCGTGAAAGAGAAATGCGGACCAGCCAGGCACAAATGAGCTCGCAAAAGAGGAATGGGGACCAATCAAGCTGTGGCCCAGAAGAGGGACAAGCTGCCCGCCCCACAGTCCCAAGTGCCAATGGCTGCACCTGTGCCTGTGGCCCAGGTGCAGAGTGAGGCAGAGGCAGTTAGGGGTGAACAGGCTAGAAGGGGAGCAGTTAGGGATGATCAAGCAGGCAGGCAGATGAGTGGTTAGGAGCCAGCGATCCTGAATTGTGAGAGGCAGTCAGACATCCCTATTGGAGAGGGTGCGGGCCAGGCTGAGGGACCTGCCCCCATCCCGTCCCGTGCATGAATTTTGTGCACCAGGCATCTAGTGTTTTTAGAATCTTCTTATCCTCCAATAGTTTTCTCCCTTTTCTTATTTGTTCTTTTATTGACCTTGAAATTTTTAGACTCCAGGCCAGTTTTGTATATTGCCACTAAATTTGGATTTGTCTGTTTCCTCATCATTAGATTCATGTTAAACTAGTTTGACACAGAACTACACAGGTGACATTATGTCCTCCTTAGTGCATCATATCAGGAGGCTCATTATGACAGTTGATTTGATTATCAATGCACATTGATAATGGTAAGTTTGATCACATGGTTAAGATGGAGGACTGTGTCTTACTGTTCCCAATACTTATCAATAGGCCTGTGAACCCTTAATTATTCATTGAATGAATGAAATCTTATAAAGAACTAAAACTAAATTTTGAAAATTTGGCAATATGTGCAACTTCTTATTACCCGTGGACATCACTGGACACAGTGACAGTGCCATCCCTTCTATGACATTAATGTGCTGTACTAAAATGTGAAAGCTATTGTGCAAACAGAGAGCTACTGGCTTACACAGAATTCAGCTGTGAGCTTAGAAGTTTTGGAACATAGCTATCTGGATAGCTGTCTATAACACTCAAAAATCAAGCAAATTATGTCTTATAGACCTTTGAATGGCATTCCTTTCTTCCATTATATTGAATTTAGGCTCTAGTAATTTAAGCCAGTTTTTATATATAGAGTTAGTGAATCTATATATGTAAAAGGCTAATATGCAAAGTGTCCCCTCTAGAGTTCGACTAAGAGACCGGGAGTTCGATTGCTCGCTATGACATGCACTGACCATGAGGGGGCAGCGTGGAATGAAGGAAGGCACTGGCCAGCAGCTTCCCCTTTGGGGAAGGAAACAGAAATTTACTAAGTAGAAAAATGCAGTCCACAGATTGTACTGGATCCACTTCTGGATGTCACTCTAACAGAGATGGGACAATCTGGAGCTTACCAAAGGAATGGTATTAGGAGGAAAGTCTTAGGAGCCAAACCACCTGTTTCTAAGTTAGGCTATGTATAACTTCAGGCACATTACTTAACCTCTCTGTGCCTCAGTTTCCTATAAAATGGGGTTGATATGAAATTTATATGAATATAAATTTATATGAATATAAATATAAATATATATATATATAATTTGCTTAAAAAACACATACTATGTAATCAATAATCATCTATTATTTTTACTAGTGTCACCATCACTTTCATCATGAGGAACACAGGACCCTTTGGTCCACAGGGCAACACTCTATCCATTGAGCCAAACTGGCTAGAGCGAGGGAGAGAGGCTTTGAAATAAAACCTTGTGCCTTAATGAGAACTCACTCTGCCTTTGTCTCTGTCTTTCAAAGTCATGAACATTTATTGAGTGCCTGTAGGTGCCAGATGCTAATGTGAGATGGAGGAGACTACAAATGAATACATGTAGTCCCTGACTTGAGGTTTGAGCTGCCTCAAAATACCTCTAAGAGGTTCATTGGTTTTTTGTTTTGTTTTGTTTTGTTTTTTACCTATTTATCTGAAAGGATAATTTGGTACTTGATATTATTCTTAAGAATCTAGCTCTTATTTTTCACTAGGAAGATGCACAAATACACATAAAATCAAAATAATCATCTTGTAATTTCTATAAAGTATTTGAGTAGACATTTCCTTATCCTTAAATCTCTTACTTTAAAAGCTGTCCTGCATTTTAAAAAATTAACTGGATTAAGGAAAATGACCATAAACAATTTATAGCATTTATTTTTAAGGAAAAGGACTTCCTGTCCCACTCCTCCTGCATTATTGTTCTGTTGTAGCCACAATGTCCCAATGAGGCAGTTAGTAGATCATTCAACCCACGTCTTTTTACAGCTGGTGCACCTAGGAGACCTTGGTTCAATGAGGGTCCGCCGAGGTCCACTGTGTTGACAAGTTCTTGGCCAGGCCCTCCTCTGCAGACACCTGCTCTTTTCCTCTCTCCATTAGCATACATAGGCCCTCATGGATCTGGGAATTAGCAGAACAGATTCCATAATGTTTAAGAAGTTGCCAAGATAACCCCAGCCATTAACTGAAACCTAAGAATCCCCATCCTTCCAAAACCCCTAAGAATTCTCTAGTAAATCAACAACTCAACCAAGAAAAATTCCTTAAATATAATTTGCATGGACAAGAATCCTAAATCTTATCTCTCTACCTAGCATATTATCTGAAAAAAATGGCAAGTTAGCTAGACTAATGAGAAGTCACCCAGGCAGAGCATGGACTAGCAGAGCTGAGAACAGTCCACCAGGTCTGCAGAGTTAGGTGTGTTGTGTACTTTGGATGCAGCTGTGCTGCTGCAGATGGGAGGGAAGGGAGTGGGCGTCTCTGGACATCCTGTCTGTAATAGTACAGTAATTTGCCTACACCCATTCAGTGCCCACTTTGAGTACACTGGGGTGACTCGTCAGTTCCTGGACAACAAAAGGTGTGGTCCAGGATGGACAAATACACAGACTCTTCCTCACCTGTGCTCATGGCAGGCATTTTCCACTTATCAATGTTCAGATTCCTTTTACAAAAGAACATACCAGGCAGTTGTCACTTAGAAGAAACCTTACTGCTACCCTTGGAATGGTCCTTTGGGCACTAGGTATCTAAACCATTTGTAAGATTGTGGATGAGAAAGCCACCAAGCCTATTTTGCAGCACCAAGGAACCTACTGGAAGAGTTTTGATGATACTGAAATGAACAGACATTTCACATGGTAGAAAAGGATTTTCTCAAGTGAGGACATAAAAAAAAATCCATCATTGGATACTCAGTATGATGATAGTTTAGCTGGAAACAAAACTCCCTGTGTTGACTAGCTCAGAGGAGATTCTAAAGCTACCTGTAAAAATTTTTTTCACAGCTTTCTCTTGTGTTCATGCAACTGGGACTGGACCTGGAGGTAATAGCTGTAATCCATTTAAGAACCCAGGACCAGCCTGGCCAGCATGGCTCAGTGGTTGAGCATCAACCTATGAACCAGGAGGTCATGCTTTCATTCCCAGTTAGGAAATATGCCTGAGTTGTGGGTTGATATAGGAGGCAGACAACCCATGATTCTCTCTCATCATTAATGTTTCTCTTTCTCCCTCTCTTCCTCTCTGAAATTAGTCCTATCTAATAAAAGAGTAATATGCAAATTTACCATCACTGCAAGACACAAGATGGCTGCCCCCATGTGGTCAAAGATAGCTGCCTCCATGTGGAGACAGGTTAGCCATCACAAGATGGTCAGCAGAGGTGGGCAGTTGGGAGGGATCAGGCCTGCAAGGGAGGGCAGTTGAAGGTGATCAAGCCTGCAGGAGAGGGCAGTTAGAGGTGACCAGGCCAGCAAAGGAGGGAAGTTGGGGGCAACTGGGCCTGCAGGGGAGACCAGTTGGAGGGGACCAGGCCTGCAGGGGAGGGCAGTTAGGGGTGACCAAGCGGGCAGTATATTGGGACATTGTGTTTCTGTGATATGTTTATTGCAAAATATCTATTAAGTGATAGTTTTGGTTTTCTTCTTTAAAAAAATCATATTCTTTTTTTTCCTATATTGTGACTAAAGTGTTGGTACTGGATAGTGTCAACTGACAGGCCATTCAGTGCAGGGGTATTTCCAGGTTCCCAAGTTGGGCTCAGGTAATACAAAGTCTGATGGCCTTATAAGGGAACCCCAGTCTTTACATCATAAGCATCTCTGCTTATAGCATCATCTGCTCTCAACACAGGCAACTAATGGGGCAGGAATATGGTATGATTTTGACTTTAGAAATATCACTTTCATAATGTGAAGGATGAATTTTAGGAGGTGGAGGCAAGATTAGAAAGTAGAAAATTTGTTACAAAGCTATTAGAATTGACCAGGCTAGAGTTGAAAAAAGACTGAGTGAGAAAAAAGGTGAAGAAAAGAAAAGAAAAAAGAAAAGAAAAGAAAAGAAAAGAAAAGAAAAGAAAAGAAAAGAACTCTGAGTAATAATAGATGAAATCAGCAGTCTTGGTGATTGATTGACCATAGAGGTTGAAGAAGAGGGTAGACTCTGTGGTAACTTCTAAGTCACATCATAACTCACATCTCCTCCTAGTCTTCTGTTTGTTTCCATAATTTACACTAACCTTTTCCCAACCACTCTCATTGTCTTTCTTTCATTATAAAGTAACATTTCTGATTATGAGAAGTGACTTACATATAATCATATTTCATACCAGGTCTCATGTCAATAACCTGAGTTTTTACCCACTTGCTATTTGAGAATAAATGAAGATCAATTTATATCCAAGACCTTGAATTATTCACGTCACAAAATTTTAACATTTGGGGGAGACTGATAAATTTATCATAAAGCCAACTCATGAGCATCGCAATATGACCATAAATAGTGGAATTAAATGTGGCAATGGAGATCTTTTATCCAGAGAAGTCTCAGCTTGACTTTATATGCTTTTAGATATAATATCCAAATCTGATCACTGGCTGATATTGCAAACCAAGACAAATGTCATATCCTCAGTTCATTAATTTCATTGGAATAAAAATCAAGCAATTGAGGAGTTTAAGGGCAAAGATTAATCAGAAGACTTGGAAAAATGGTTAATTTGTGAATTAGAAATTCAAAAGGTAATAATAAATGGGTCATAACAATCTGAAGACTTTACATCTATTATATCAAAAATCATGGGATCTGTCTCCCTTTTCCTTCATTTGTTCTGATTTTCTTTTTTTTAATTTATTAATTTTTATTAATTTTTTATACATATCTCCCCATTGCTCCCCCTCCCTCCCAGGCATACCCCGACCCCCCAGTGTCTGTGATCATTGGTTATGCTTATATGCACGCATACAAGTCCTTTGATTGATCACTTATCTACCTCACCTAACTTTAATCTTTCTGCTATAATTTCCACAGTCTGTTTGATGCTTTATGATTTTTGTCCTCCTGAGAATTATCAGTCTACTCCCTTTCTGTGCTCCTGATTCTATTATATTCACCAGTTTATTCTGTTGATCAAATTTTTAATTCACTTAATTTTTAGATTCACTTGTTGATAGATATGTATTTGTTGTTCATAATTTTTTGTCTTTTACCTTTTTCTTCTTCCTCTTCTAAAAGAGTACCTTTCAGCATTTCATATAATACTGGTTTGGAGTTGATGAATTCCTTTAGCTTTTTCTTCTCTGTGAAGGTCTTTATCTGCCCTTCAATTCTGAATGATAGCTTTGCTGGATAGATTATTCTTGGTTGTAGGTTCTTGCTGTTCATCACATTGAATATTTCTTGCCACTC
>JAAGEH010002528.1:42224995-42276776 GCA_011751065.1 Lasiurus cinereus | reverse complement strand
CCATACGTCTGTCAGCTGATTTCTCAACAGAAACGATGCAGGCCAGATGAGAGTGGCAAGAAATATTCAATGTGATGAACAGCAAGAACCTACAACCAAGAATAATCTATCCAGTAAAACTATCATTCAGAATTGAAGGGCAGATAAAGACCTTCACAGAGAAGAAAAAGCTAAAGGAGTTCATCAACTCCAAACCAGTATTATATGAAATGCTGAAAGGTACTCTTTTAGAAGAGGAAGAAGAAAAAGGTAAAAGACAAAAAATTATGAACAACAAATACATATCTATCAACAAGTGAATCTAAAAATTAAGTGAATTAAAAATTTGATCAATAGAATAAACTGGTGAATATAATAGAATCAGGAGCACAGAAAGGGAGTAGACTGATAATTCTCAGGAGGACAAAAATCATAAAGCATCAAACAGACTGTGAAATTACAGCAGAAAGATTAAAGTTAGGTGAGGTAGATAAGTGATCAATCAAAGGACTTGTATGCATGCATATAAGCATAACCAATGATCACAGACACTGGGGGGTCGGGGTATGCCTGGGAGGGAGGGGGGGCAATGGGGAGATATGTATAAAAAATTAATAAAAATTAATTAAAAACCTAAAAAAAAAGAAAAAAAGATTTCTCTATGTTGTAGCATATATCATTCCTTTTCATGCTCAATAATATTTCATTGTATGGATATATCACATTTAGTTTATCCATCATCAGTTAATAGATATCTGGGTTTCTCTGCTTTTTAAACATTGTTAATAATGCTGTGATCATTCAGACAAACATCTGTATGGATGTATGTCTTCATTTCTCTTGGCTATATGTCTACAAATAGAAAATCCTGTTTGTATGATAACTCTGTTTTACTTTTTGAGGAATTTCCAAACTGTTTTCCAAAATGGATGTAAATGTTACTCTAGTTCATATTATTCTCTTAAATACTTAACCAGTGAATGGCATTTAGAAATTTTTTGAAAAGTTAATTAAGCCTCTTGCTTCTCATTAATCTTTCACTGATTTTTAATGTGAGTCATTGGTCCTCAATACACCTACTCCAGAAACTGTAGCAGAAAAACATTTCAAATAAGTTAATGACTATATAGTAATGTATCATTTTTTTAAAGCTCAATGTCTGACCCAGATTAAAAAAAAAAAAAAAAAAGCAAAGTTCCAAGTCCTCCAAATTGCCCCCTTATCTTCAGCACTTCCTTAGTGCCTTACCAGGTAAGGACAAAGATAGTCTCATGGGTGTTTCCTAATGACAATGAACTCACTTTCATTTAAAGGCTTTACATCAACAATTACCCAGGTTTCCTTCCCCCTTAAAACTACCTGTAAATGTGATCAATGAAATACAAGTATGTCCTACAGGCAGCTTTGAACAGCTTTTTCCTGTATTTACCAAGGGTTCTCTCTCTTTCAGAGGCTAACACATACCTGCAAACAGTACTAGGGAATCAAAAAGGCCCAACATTAGACACTCCCATGGAAGTCAAGGGAAATTCAGGATGAGTCTGACATGAAATCAGCCTCCGTCAGCTCCCTACGTAGGTGCTGGGAGCCTAGTATCAAGGCAACAGCACCAGGCTGGACTGAGGTGGGTGGCATGCGGTCAAGCACCCAAGCATTTTATAGGACTTGTTAACACAGATGTGGGTGTACTCAACCACCTGAGACACTTTTATGAAATTCCCAAGGAAGTCAATTATGATCCAATCCACCTTTCCTGAATTTTAGCAAAATAGGAACCATTTTCCACCTTTACACTTCCACAAAGCTTTCCCCGTTAGTAACAATTCAGGTCTTGGTAAGGCCCCTGTGGAATTCTCTGCTAAGCCTCCCTCCTGGGCAGCCATATGGCGTTGGCAGAGTGATGTATGATTCCCTGTGCATTGTGGTGCTCCTCTCAGCCCAAGCTCCTAGGGGCCAAGTTAGGCTCACCTTCCCTGCCCCTCCCTGACTCATTTTGGGGGCAATTTAGAAAGTGGCTTCCAAAAAAGCCAACAAAATAAAAGGGTAAACATTTCTCCTCTTTGTTCCTCAATCCCAAGCACCCTGTAAAGGGTATAACCTCTAGAGCAGGCACATGAGGGTGGAAAGCAAGGGGATTTTGAGAAAATGGCCCACATTCCAAATATACCCATTTCCTGCTGCTGCTTTCCTTGATTATTCTGTTCTGACCACTTAACAGGAAGAAAAGGAAAGAAGGAAGAGGATTTTCTCTGAAAGCCAAGACTTGTTTGCCACCTGCTCTCCTTTCTTCTGGAGGTGCCCTCCCCAATCAGGACGGGAGCACCCAGAAAATCTGTATAAGTTCACAGCCAACCATTCTCTACCATCAGGGACGTGGATCTCAGGAAATGGGCTGAATTCCATCAAAGGGGATCATAAGAGTTGCTCCAGTCCTAGGGTCTATGTTTAAAACATGAAACCACTTCTTCCTGGTATTTATGTGTCAAGTTCTGTCCAGTTTACAGAACCCATTAATTGGACCCCTGACACTATCTTTTCAGCCTTCCAATCTACTTCTACCTGCTTAGGCTGACTTCATTCTTGGAGTCCTCAAAGGCCCTGGAAAAAGGTAATGTTTCTATTTTGGCCTCACCCATACTTTCTGTGGCCTTTGGCCCCTGGCCTTTGCTCTTAGGAATCTCAAAAGCAGCACTTTCTGTAGGTGTTGAAAACTGGCCTCCTACTCTGTTTCTGCAATAGGGTTCCCCATCTTACTTCCCAGTTTGCCTTCACCTCCTCCCCACCTACTCCCAGCCCTCCTGGCCAGGATCACAGTGTCCCAACCCACAGCTCTGCCTCTCCTACCAACTGGGAGACATTTGATCAAGGGTGTTTTATTTGAAATTTATTTCCCTGGATGACAACCACCAGGCCACACCTCAAATCCTCCCAGATCCTGCAATAAAGAAGTTGTTGTCACCACATAAAGAACACAGCTGCCATCTACTATGTAGTTCCAAGCTTATCATAGGTGAGGATTTGGCAGATATTTCTTTGAGAAGCAGTAGCTGGTGTGGAAAAGGCCATGGATACTGAGCAGTGGGGTGACTCTATCTTTCTATGGAAATATTGGAAGAGTTGGAAAATCCTGATTATAATAAAAGCATAATATACTAATTGGACCAGACAGCTGAACAACCTTCTGGACAAAGCTGTGGTGGTGGGGGCTGAGGCAGAGGCGGTTAGGGGTGATCAGGCAGGCAGGCAGGCAGAGTGATTAGGGGCAAACAGGCAGGCAGGCAGGCAGGCAGGCAGGCAGAGTGATTAGGGGCAAACAGGCAGGCAGGCAGGCAAGCAGGTGCAATCAGGCAGGCAGGTGAGTGGTTAGTGGTGACCAAGCAGGCAGAGTGGTTAGGGCCAATTAGACAGGCAGGCAAGTGGTTAGAGGCGATCAGACAGGCAGGCAGGCAGGCAGAGGTGGTAAGGGGCTATCAGTCAGGCAGGCAAGCAGTTAAGGGCTATCAGGCAGGCAGGTGAGCGGTTAGGGGAGATCAGGCAGGAAGGCAGAGGGATTGGGGTGATCAGGCAAGCAGGTGAGCAGTTAGGAGCTAGAGGTCCCGGATTGTGAGAGGGATGTCCGACTGCTGGTTTAGGCCCTGTGGGATCGGGCCTAAACCAGTAGTTGGACATTCCCCAAGGAGTCCCGGATTGTGAGAGGGTACAGGCCAGGCTGGGGAACCCCGTTCCCATGTACAAATTTTGTACACCGGGCCTCTAATCTATAATAATAAAAGCATAATATGCAAATCGACCAAATGTCCAAACAGCAGAATGACCATCTGGTCAACCTTCCAGACGACCATGCTATGACACACACTGGTACCAGGAAACGCAATTGGTCTGAGGGCCCTGCCATCACCCCACAATTGCCCTGCAGAGGGAGGTCCAGGCCACCGGCCAGCAATGCTGTGACAGGTGTGCAGGGCTGGCCAGTGATCGCCCTGCAGAAGGAGGCCCAGGCCAACCAAGTGATGACATCCCATGCCTGTTGCTGGCAAAGAGAGGCAGACTGGTGGGGGAGGGGGAGCAGCACCACACAGATGGCAAGCAGTGGCAGTGGCAGGAGGTGAGGCCAGCTGCCGGCAGCCCAGGGATGGAAAGTCCTGATAGACCCTGATCGCCAGCCAGCCTGAGGGACAACCCTCACCCCCTCACCCTGTACAAGAATTTCATGCACCAGGCCTCTAATAGTGATATAAGTACCATTCCAGGGACATTGACCCATGGCCTAACAGAAACCACTAAGAGCAGGCAGTGCTCTTAAGCCATTTGCTTCCTTTATGTTATAACATGGTTTAAACTGGGAAACATCAGTTTTTCCTAAAGATTATAGCAAATGGCAGCCAAGAATCTTGTCTTCTGCTGCCCCCTTGTGGTTAAAGGAAGAAAGTCTAAATTCATAGACAAAATTCATGAGAAACCAGCATTTTAGAGCTAGAAGAGCTCTTAGAAATTCTCTACTCCAACTCCCCTCAATTCACAGAGAAGAAAACCTAAACCCAAAATGGAACCAAGAACCTCACTCCATCCCTCTCCTGGGCCACACCACTTCTTTGGAAAATTACACTCACGGAGTGTGCATTCAGATCAAGGGCAACAGGGCAAGGAAGCAATAATAAGAAAAATATATAGACATAGAGAGAAATTATTTTTTACCTAAATGGGAAAGAGTGGTGGTGGAGAGGGAGTATAGAAGGAATATTGTAATAGAACTAAATTTTCATCTTCCAAAATAGAGTCAATAGCTAGTAATTACATCTGAAAAAATTTCATAAAAATCCATATAGGCATGCTATTAAAAATACGGTTGCCAATATAAAAAGAAATAGTTAAGAGTTGACTGGTTGCCTCAGAAAATCAGGAACGAGGTAGACTGGGATGCAGGGAGGAGAAGGTCACAGTATCTGTATCCAGGTTATTTTAGGATACTGTCTTCTTCTTACCTTTCCCTGCCCTCTGGACTCACTGTTAAGATAATTGGTAATTTTTACAGATGCCATTTATTAAGAATCTACTATGTGCAGGACTAAATATTATATGTATCCAAAGTGGGGGTAAAGCCAAGAGCTGTGGTATTAGGTCCCAGAGTCAAAGCAGAAGTGGACATCCTCAAAGATCCAGATACAGCATTTGATAAAATTCAACATCCATTTATACCTTTGAACAAAATCTTAGGAAACTAAAAAATAAAACTTCTTTAAATCTCCTTTAATTTTCAAGAACCTTATTATGGTGGGTACCATTATTGTTGCCACTTATAAGACAAGGCATCTTAAGTTTACAGGGCTTTGTAAGTGACAACGCTCTGCCCAGCTTGTGACTTGAGTTTTTTCTACTATCAGGTTTTCCTTAAATCCAAGGGACCCAGGTACACAAAGTAGTCCTTAGGATGAAAACTAGTTATAACTCTTTGCTCATTCTCTCATATCCACCAGAGGGCATTAGGGCTCATTTAAATTCAAGTCTGATGTTCAAAGATTGAAATGTGTAGTATCAAACTGCTTAAATATTAGTAAAATTGGAAACCCATAAGCATTTATTCTACAGGGTCCATCTGCAACTTGGGTCAGAACTGTCCAGCTCTGTACCTTTAAATAATGAAGTCCCATTGCTGATAGTCTTCATACACTTCTTACACAACTATCTGGGGACAATCAGACATGAAGATAGACTGTATAACCAACCAGATGGTTGGCACCTCTTCCATGCAGTGGTGTTTCATAGATGCCAGGTCACTGGTTTGCAATGAGGAGAGAGGGATGGGGAAGAGGTTCTTCTAAGCAGTATGTATTAGATTTTGGGTATAGGAAAACACTGGGTGTGAAATTTGAAAAAACAAACAAACAAACAAAAAACCAAAAAAACCAAAAACAAATTAATTGCTATTAAATTTTCTATTTGGAAATTGCTTATTGTTTCTATAATACAAATATTAAACAGAGGCATACAGTTTTAAATATATATATTAAATATATTTTTATTGATTTCAGAGAGGAAGGATGAGAGAGAGAATCATGAATTGGCTGCCTCCTGTACGCCCCAACTGGGAATAAGTCTACAACCCCAGTATGTGCCCTGACCAGGAATCAAACCTAACCTCTTGATTCATAGGTCCATGCTCCACCACTGTACAACACTGGCTGGGTATAAAGTTTTTATGTTTATTAAAAGAAGGCAGAAGTTGTAAAAATTGAGAACTCTGGTTCTATCGAATTTAAACCCACTGTTGAATATACAACATATTTTATATTACAGATCATCAAGATCTCTCCCATTTATTTCCCCCTTTTCATGTTTACTGCCACTTCCTTGGTTCAAGTCTTTGTTTGTCCAGTTTTTGTTCATGGAGTTTGTGAAAGTGGGGGGTCGAGACAAGCCCAGGGAAAAGGCTTTATTATCGGGTTCTTGAGCTGAGTCAAAACAGAAGTGGACACCTTAAGAGATGCAGAAAAAACTTTTAAAAAATATATATATTTTTTATTTTAGAGAGGTAAGGAGAGGGAGAAAGAGATAGAAATATCAATGATGAGAGAAAAGCATCGATTGACTGCCTCCTGCATGCCCCCCCACCCCCCCGGGGATTGAGCCCACAACCCCGGGCATATGCCCTGTCTTGGAATTGAGCCTACGACCCTTCCATCTGCAGGCTGATGCTCTAACCACTGATCAAAATCAGGTAGGCCCAGAAAAAACAGAGGCATACAGTTTGATAAAAGTCAGCATCCTCTTGGTTTTAAACAAACTCTTAGGAAACTAGGAATAGAAAAGTACTTCCTTAAACTAGTAAAAGATATCTACAAAAAGACTTCTATAAATATACTTTATAGAATTTACATCACTAGAGAGTCAATATACAAAAATCAATTATATGTCTATATATTAGTAACAAACAAATAAAAAAGACAAATTAAACCAATACCATTTACTATAGCAAATTAAATACCTAGGAATAAATCTAACAAAATATGTATATGACCTTTACATTGATTACTATAAAATATTACTGAGCAAAATTAAGTAGGTCCTAAATAAAAGGAGTGATCTATCATGTTCATGGACTGAAAGATTCAATACTATTAAGAAATTACTTTTTTCAAGAATCTTAATCAAAATCTAAGCATATTTTTTTCGTGTAAATTGACAAAGTGATTCTAAAATACATATGAAAATGCAAAGGACGAAGAAGATCTGAGGCAATCTTGAAAAAGAACAATGTTGGAAGACTTCCACTTCCAGATGTCAAGACTCACTATCAAGTTATAATCATCAAGATTGTGCAATATTGGTACAAGGAAGCTGACCATTGGAATAAAATAGAGTCCAAAATAAAACCACACATATACAGACACTTAATTTATGAAAAGGGTAACATTGCAATGAACTAAGGGAAAAGATTCTGGGTCCACTAGAGGGTCATGTGAGAAAAAACTATCAAGATTCTAATTTCACATCACACACAAAAACTGTTAAGATAAAACTATAAAGCATTTGGAAGAAAGCATGGGGAAACATCCTATGATATTGGAGTATCTTTAAAAACATATCTTTAAAAAACTATAAAAAGTAGTAAGCATAAAGAATGAAAATTTATCAATTAGAATGTATTACAATTAAGAACATCTGTTTATTAAAGATAGTGCTAAGAAAATTAAAAAGCAAGCCTCAAGGTAAGACAAGATATTTACAATACATATCTTTGACAAAAGACTTGTACCCATAATATATAAATAATTTTCACAAATCAGTAAGAAGAAGACAGGTGGCCTGATTTTAATATGGACAAAAGACTTGGATACTTCACCAGGGACCAATAAAAACATGAGAAGGTGTCCTGCTTCCATAGTTATCAGAGAAATGCCAAATTAAAAGCAAAATGAAATACCACTATATACCCACTGGAATGGTTAAAATGAAAAGGGCAGGGAATTCCAAGAGTTGATGAGGGCGTAGAGCAACTGGAACTCTCACACACTACTACTGGGAATATAAAGGGGTAGAACCACTTTGAAAAGCTACTTGGAAGTATCTTTAATAGATACTTCAGCTTTAATAGCTGAACATAGGATTATCCTATGACCCCAAATTCCACTCTTCACAAAGATGGAGACAGAGTCAAAGAAACCAACAAGAGATAGTAAAGCACCTGAGGTCAGCAGTAACTGAAGAGAGAGTGGTTCTGAAACACAGTGAGGCCTGTCGCAGCATGAGAGGCCAGCCTATAGGAGCTATGGCCTTCCTTAAAGGAATACAACCAGGGAAACCTGAGGCCCACTCTCCAATTTTCTCCTGTTATTTCACTGAAAACCAGAGGGCAAAGAAGCCTGTTGATAGAATCCATCCAGCTCCACCTCCTGGGGCTCAGAGCCATGGGAAGGGCAGAGCATGGGTCTGGAGCAGCAAAGGAGAAATGGAACACACTAATATCAAATCCAGAGCATGGACTCTGCAGTCAGATGACCTGGGTCCACATTTGGCTCTACCACATACCAGATGTGGGCCTTTTGCAATACATTTCACCTCTATTCGTCAGTTTTCTCATCTGTGAAATGAAGATGATAATAATCTACCCCATAGAGTTGTACGAAGGATAAATACATAAGTATTTAGCATGTAACAAGTATTCCATAAGTGGAAACCACTATTATTATTTTAAGCATTCCCCTTTACACAGTCTATTCTCAGTTAAACAGAGAAGCTCATTAAATCTAAATATATCCAAGGACCTAAATAGAATCTTTTCAAAAGAAGACAGAAGGAAGGCCAAGTGACATATGAAAACATGCTCAAAGTCACTAATTATCCAAGAGATGCAAATCAAAATGACAATGCAGTAGCATCTCACACCTGTCAGAATGGCTATCATCAACAAATCAACAAACGACAAGTGCTGGTAAGGATGCAGAAAAAAAGGAACTCTTGTGCACTGCTGGTGGGAATGCAGACTGGTGCAGACACTGTGGAAAACAGTATAGAGTTTCCTCAAAAAATCTAAAAATAGAGCTCTCATTTGACCCAGTAATCCCACTTCTAGGAATATATCCCAAGAAACTAGAAACACCAACCAGAAAGGATATATGCACCCCTATGTTCATAGCAGCACAATTCACCATAGCTAAGATTTGGAAACAGCCTAAATGCCTATCAGTAGATGAGTAGAAAACCATGGTACATCTACACAATTGAATACTTCACTGTTATAAAAAGGAAGGAATTCTTACCATTTGCAGCAGCATGGATGGACCTGGATAGCATTATGTTAAGTGAAATAAGCCAGTTAATGGGAAAGAAAAATACCACATGATCTCACTCATTTATGGAAAATAAAGAACATTATAACCTGATGAATAAAAAGATAGATACAGAGGCAGTAAAGCATCGAACAGACTGTCAAATTACAGCGGGAAGACTGGGGAGTGTTGGGGAAGGAGGAAAATAGATCAACCAAAGAACTTGTATGCATGCATGTAAGCACACCAATGGGCACAAGACACTGGGGAGGTGGGATGAGGGCATGCAACAGGGGTAAGGGAGGCTGGGTGAAGGTCAATGGGGAAAAAAGAGGAGATATATGTACTAATATATGTAATACTTTAAACAATAAAAAATATTTTAAAAAATCTACATATATCTTGTATTTTGCCTATGCTTAAGACAGGAATGGCCCCTAATCTCTTTTCTAGAACCTCCCAAGGAGCCTCTCAACCGTGCCTTTCTCCACGAAGACTTGCCCGAGGCCCTCATCCAGGAGCCTCTTGCATTCACCCAGAGATCTGTGTCCACCCCTCCCTAGTGGCACTGACTACCATCCTCACCGACATATAGCCCACATATCTATTCTCATCCCTTAAAAGCAGGAATCATATCTCACTCTTATTTATACTATATTTAATCTGCAAATGTTTGTTTACAGACCCTGAATTATAGTGGAATTTTAGTGAACTGAGTATTGCTTGAAACAAGTTCACCATTGGCCGACATTTAAAAATCCTGTCGTTATACTGAGCATTTGTTGAGATGGTTTTTCTGTGTCATCACTGGCAGCAAAAGGCAACTAATCACGAGGACTAGTTAAGGAGCATCCACTCTGCACAAGGACTTGACCCATTATGTTGAGAACATCTCACAACCAGCCTGCGAGTTAGGGACGGATGAGGGAAGTAAGGGGCAGAGCTCTGATTCCCACTCAGACTTCCACAAAGCTTAAGCTGTTTCTGTGGTGCCATGGGGCTTCCCAGAGTCAGTACCAACTGACGTCCGGTGTGCACAGGTACTTCTGGGCTTCACTTACTTTCTTCATTTGTACAACGAGGGGCGGGGGGGAGTGGATGCTTTCTTAGATTGCTTACAGCTCTGAAATGTCTGATTTTAAAGAAGTAGCTTTTTCTGTTTACATCATGTGCTTGTGCTGATTACTGCTGGGGACACTTCCTTCATTAAATCGGTTAGAAAATGCAGGTGCTCTCAGTTTCTATCACACAAATGCAAGGGGCAGGTTTGGTGAAACTGCCTTCTATGGAACTCAAGTTTCCCCTTCTTCAGTTTCATAGGTTTCAGTGAAGTCAACAAGAGTGTAATTTGTGTTTGCATAAAACCAGAACACAAAAGAAAAGATCCAGGCATTATTGAGTATTCCATACCACAGGGCAAAGTTCAGTTTTGTTAGCTACTCTCATTATTCAGCAATCACGACTCCTATTCACTGCCCCAGCCCTGAATCTTCATAGCATTCCCACTGCCTTTGGGAGATAAGATGAAACCCACTTATATTTTGTTAAGCTAGAATATATTTGATGATTAAGGGGTGGAATTAAGGTAGCATTAATTCAACCATGCAACTTACGAACTCTATATAATTCACAAAGAAAGAAAAAGTAAACCAGTCCTTATATACTTCTTAAAAAAAGATCTCTCCCTTGTCCTCTCCTTCTCTATTATCTATCTATCTATCTATCTATCTATCTATCTATCTATCTATCTATCTATCTTCCTTGAGCTATATATCTACCTGAGCCTCAGTCAAGTAAAATAGACATACAGCAGGTAAATTGCAAATAATTAGGAGATAAAAATAGCAAGTGGAAATACACAGGAGAGAGAGAGAGAGAGAGAGAGAGAGAGAGAGAGAGAGAGAGAGATTAAGTAAGAGTGGAGTTTTCCCTGAGAGATTTAACAGGAAGCTCAACTAGTTGAAGAGAAGTAGGTGACATCATGAAAACTGAAAGATGGATATTATTTAAGTTGTTAAGGAATAGTTCAGGTTATACACCATCAAGAAAAGGGGTCTCACTAGGAGATTATGTGCCTACAATCATTTGTACCCAATGCCTTTAGGGACACAACTGCACAAAGTCTCAGATACAAGAAGTGATGGCATCGAGGCTGGAGCAGGTAAGAGCTGCGTGGGATTTCTCAGGCTGACCCTAAGGAGGGTGGCCCTAAGGTTGTGGTGCTTTGACTCAGAGATTTCCCCTCCACTTGATTCAGACACCAGTGCCATGGCATACCCTAGACCTTCTGTCATTAGGCAGCAATGCTCTCACCCTCAAATCCTATATTCTTACACTCCAAACTCTGAACACATCCTTCTAGCCAAGCGTTCTGTGTTGTACTCATCACACATATTCTTCAATCTTAACAATATCTTTGGCCCATTGACACCTCCATTATCTCCCAAACTACGTGTTCCTTCCTGACTTCAATTCCTTTCTTATCATGCTTGGTCCCTTGTCTTCCTATGGCTCCATCAGTCAGCATAACCTTGTGCCATCTACTTCTGCTTTTATATCTAGAAGAAAATGATACTACAGTAGAGACTTGTGCCACAAAAATATGGTCTCTCACCTAAGTTGACAATCATCACTGCTCCTATTCCTCATGTTAGCCACACACTCCCTACATCAGGCGTTCATCAATCTGTTTAACCACCTTGTCTATTGGCTTTCCCATCAGAGAAACAAGAACCCACAGTATCAGAACCATATCAACTTCCTGCTCCTCTACCATCAGATGGGGTGTCTTAGAAGTAGAGCCAGACACAGGGATGCATGTATATGGGATTTACTGAGAGGTGTTCTCAGGAGAAACCGATAGGTAAGCGAGGCAGGAAGGCATAGAAGTTAACAGTGCTTCCAGCTCAAGTTGATTTTCAGTCTGATCCCACAGGATCTCTGAATCATGAGTAGCACCACAGAGTTGTCCATTTTAAGGCAAGAAGGCCAGATTTTTGGACTCTCTTATCTATCAGTCATTAACCTTTCAGCAGAGGGCAATTGTCCATGGAAGAGTGCAGCTGGGAAGCTTATAGTCAGTACTCACAGCAGTCAGGGTTGGGGGTCACCAGTCCAGTCAAGAGAACTTGAGCATGAGACCAACAGCAGCTCTTACAAATTTCAAGCCCACAACTTCACTGGTCTATAGTCTTCCTCTTGTTGCTGAGCTCCTCGGTATTATACTCCCCTCCCCTAGCAGCCTCCAATCTAGTGTGAACTATTACCTCAGTGCTCAGTACACTGTAGTCTAATCATCAGCCTAATTTATTTTAGAAGTTCCAAGATGATGGAGGCCATTCATTCTTCTCAGTATTGCTGGTGCCTACCATATTAAAAAAAAGCTTCTGAATGAATGTTTTGGGCTCATTAATGGCTTACTTATTAGCAGGAATTTCAAGTCAGGTAGGTAAGAATTTTTTTAAAAAAAGAGTCTTGCCCTTTGAATCAGATGGAATAGCTAACAACTAAGGTGGCACCTTTAGAACTGGCCTTGACGTATGATCTCTCCATTTGCCAAATTCTATACCTGGCACATTGGACACCAAAGTCTACAGCCCAAGGACCACTGAGAACACCAGAGAGAGCACACCAGACAGCCCCACCTGATGCTCAATCTCCGGATAAATAACTGAAAACCCTGTTTGTGGCTGCTCTCGAATTGCTAACAGTGTGTGTCAGTATCAGCATGTTCTGTCTTTCCCCCCATTCATTCTCTTGCTACTTTTAACGTAAGGATCTTGTGCTCTGAAATGCTTACCATCTGGGAGAGGTCTCCTCCATTCCTGTAGCTCGGCAGTCTTCTTACTTAATGGGAAAGTTCATTGCCCAACCCAGAAATGTTAACTGATATTGTTTGACAAACTGGAACAGGATCTAGTAGTACACAATATTGATTCTGCTTCTGAAGTGCTACAGGCAGCCAACCAACATTCCAGGCAAAAGCCCACGTGCAATTTTGTCCCTCTCTCTGCTGTAAAGTCTCCTACTTTTTACTTCCTTAAAGACATGTTACATCAGTAAAGAATGTGCAAATAACTGAATGATGAGCCTAAGTAAAATTCTAGAAGGGCTAGAATTTATAAAGGAATTTGAGAAATGTGACAATCATTTTTCTATTGGGAAATAGTTAATCCAGAGCTGGGGGAAAATCAATAGAGGGCACACACCAGCGGGAATCAATTTAATTTGGGAGGGAGCAGAGAGCATGAAGAGTGAGAAAAATAAACAGGGCCAACCCACTTATTTAAAAATTCAGAACAAGGGCCATAAAAAGGATGGCATAACTACAGACTATAATAAACAATATTTTCATGTTATGTTCAAGCCAATTAGGGGTGGAAAGGAAAAGGGGATAGAAGAGATATTCAAGGGGAAGTGAAGAATAAGGGGTGAGAAAGGGCTCTCTTCTCACTCAGATTCTGATCTAGATCTCAGTTTTTTTACCCCCTCACCCTCAGCTAAACCCACTCAGCCCCCAGCTGGGACGTCAGATCTATCAAATCCACAGACCCTCCAACATCTCTTCCTTTACCCTCTCTCTAGCAATTTAGACTGATGCCATTATGATCAATTACTCCCTTAAAATTAGGATTGCCAGATTTAGCAAATACAGAAGTCCCAGTTAAATTTGAATTTCAAATAGATAATGAATAGTTTTTTAATATGAGCATACCCCATGCAATATTTGGGACATATTTATAATAAAAAATAAAATTCTTATGTAACTGAAATTGAAATTTGTTACGTGTCTTGTATTTTACTTGGCATCTCCACCCAGAATCCTACCATCAGAACCATATTTTGCTGAGATTGTACCTCAAGCAAGATTCTCACTTGTCTTCAGGTATATTCTCTCAGAGAAGGGTGTAGAAAAGACTCACATCCAGCTCTACCCTTCATGTAGAACTCAGGAATCTGCCCAGCTGGGGAGTGGCTCAGTTGGTTGGATATCCTTCTATGCACCTAAATGTTGCCTATTTGATTCCCAGTCAGGACACATACCTGAGTTGCAGGTTTGTCCCTGGTCAGGGTGCATAGGAATCAATGTTTCTCCCTCTCTCCCTTTTCCTCCCTCCCCGCTCCCTCCTCCCTCCTCCCTCCTCCCCCCTACATTATCCCCTTCTCTCCCTCCTCCTCTCCTCTCTCCCCCCTCCTCTCCTTCCTCTCCCCCATCCTCTCTTTCTCCCCATCCCTAAAACCTATAAATCAATTTAAATTTTATATATAGTAGATAAAATTTCAGGAGCCAGATGGTGAAGTGAGTACTAAATTCTAAATTCATTTTGTAACCTTTAAAAGTATAAAATGAAGAACTGGAAGAGTGAAAAAGAGTGTTGGCTCTTGTGAAATTTAACTTGTACCTTTTGAGTCTCATTTGGAAATTCTGCAATCAATTGCTTTTCAATCAATCAGTCATTCAGACCATCAGAATGCCAGAATGCATGCTTGCTGCAATTCAAAAGCTCCACAAAGCAGGCTAATTCTTGTTAATGCATCCATCACTGGGTTAACCATACCTCCCTGCCAGAAGACTCCAGCAAATGCAAGGAAGGTGGGAGGAGCAAATGAAAAGAGCAGCAGTTCTGAAAGAAGGAAAGGCAACATGGCAAACTACCAGGGACTCTCACTTAGCAGCAAGCTGGGTCTAAGACCTACGTCAGGCTGTTTGACCTTTTGAGACTTTTGTTAAAGAGCCCTCATTCTCTAGAAATGGCATCCAAATTGCATTCTCCCTTTGTAAGAACTACTATTTTGGAGGCTTCACTGGACAATTCTGACGATCCCTCCCCTTATGGTGATTTTCCAAAAATAATATCTAAAAGAGAAAATATAGGCAAGTGTGGATCTCAAGAACCTGGGACATACATAAAGTCTACAACAATTTGGATTCTCTGGCTATCAATAACAAAATGTCTGTCTAAAAATGGCTTGACCAATGGGAGTTTGTGCGGTTTTTGTTTGTTTTTGTTTGTTTCACAAGTGTGGTTTCAGGAGCTCCCCAAGTCAACTTCCCACCTGTCTCTTGGCCTGTGCCTCAAGACTATAAGGTGGCTGCAGCAGCTCCCTGGGTGATAAACCTGCATTTAAAAACCAAAGCAGAATGAACTTCTCTTGCTAGAGTTTTTATTATCAGAGAGAAAAATCTTTCCTAAAAAAACCACAGCAGGTATCCACTGTGCCTCATCACCAGAGATACAAGGGAGACACATGCATCGGAGTCTAGGAAAGTAAGAATCCGGAATTTTTAGCTCCTATATAGTGAGATGAAAGGGAAGAGCTGCCACACTTCCCAGTAAGTGGTACATACTGTCCATCCGTGCCCTGCCGTTGCCACAGGCCGAAAAGTTTTTCTAAACTAGCTTTTTCCCCTGATCCCCCATGTCTACTCATGGTGCCAGAAATCCTTCTGTCCCTTCTCTGGATACCTCAGATTCCTCTCAAACTCCTTCCTTTCCCCAATTCCCATAATCAATCAGTACTCACCTCTTAAAACCATTCATCCCTCTTAGATCTCTTCTCTCCTCTTGGTTCTACCAAGAATATTGATTCAGACCCTTATCACTTCCCAGCCAGACTAAGCTTCAAAAGCCACCAAACCATTCTGCCCTCATCCCAGAGACCACTTTTCCAAGTTTGCAATTCAGAAAACTTTCAAAGAAGATATTTCAAAACTCTTAGCCTAATCCTTAAGGTCAGCCACAATAGCCCGCTGTGGGTAAGAAAGCAGACGTTGTAGTTAAATGACTTGTGTGATATTTGGCTACTGACTTACCTCTCCAAGACTCAGTTTATTCCCTTTATGAAAGGGATGGGATAATGATACATAGCACAGATGGTGTCAATAAACGGTAATTATTATTATTTTTTCTGTTATTCTTGTTATTAAGTAGCAGGCACTTCGCTAAGTATTAGGATGTATGGGTGTGTAATATATATGTGGTGCCTACCCTCAATGAGCTGATTTCCATTGGTGAAATAAATGTCTACTATTCCATTGGCCGAGTTTATCTTTAATCCAATCCCCAATATCCATTTTACAAATGGATTCTTTGTCTTTCTCTACCTGGTTAAGGAGAGACCCGGGGGTAGCAACCTTTTGGGCTATGCTCATTCTTCCAAGAAGAGTTCTCCAAAATTCTAAAGCCCCATTGTGTCCTCAGGCAGACTTCCATTTGCTCTGAGCCCACAACCCTGGTTCATGTCTTGACTCACTCTTTGAAAGCACACTATGCTTCCAGAAGCTGATAACAGTATTTATTTATCTCCATCTGACATCTGCACAACTTCAAAAAGCAGAAATGAAAAGCCATGTGGCTCTTTGTTTCCTTGTGCTACAGTTAGATGGTTTCTGCAAATGTTAAGTGCTGGAGATGGAAGGTCATGCCAGGGGTTAAAAGGATGCAGAAATTACATTCTTCTCCCTTGGCTATGATCTTGGGACTTAGCTTTCTCATCTTCAAATTTTGATTCCTCTTAATTCTTAGCCAGTTGGCACAAACCACCTATAATAAAAGTCAATATTGTATTATAGAGCACTCATTCTCTGTTTAAAAAATAACAACAAAAGATATATCGGAAAGATAAGCAAGACCTGTTTCCTGTAGCCACAGAAGAATTCTACCTAATGAATGTCTCCTTTGCCCTCTGAGAGTATCCAAGCAGTGAAGGGAGAATGTCTCAGTCCATTCTGGGAAAGTGCTAGCAGGGAACTGAGTCCTGCCCTCCCTCCTCCCTCCAGAGCTCTGGCCAGAGGCGGGCCTGGGAGTTTCTGTGCAGAAACAAGGTGGTTAGGCAGGTACTGATTCTGGAGCTAGACCCACCCTGGGCTCCAATCATGGCTGTGTGACCTTTCGCAAGTCTCTTATTTGTGCCTGAGGTCCCTCAGCTAAATTAGGGATAAAAATTGATTGACCTCATAGGACTGCTGTGAGAATATGGCACTGCCTGACATATGATTAAGAGCTATGTAAGTGTAAGCTGTTGTTTCTACTAATACTCTTTCCCTTGGCTTGGCCACCTGTCAACAGTCTTGCTGGCTTGCTGGAACACATCCTAAACATTCTCCCTAAACTCTCTATTCAAAGCCCTGGGCCAGACTATGAATCAACCGATTTCATTCTGTGTAAAAGAGTCCAAGAAGGATAAATGGGGAATGCTGGATACGGTAGGGCCAATGCTTTATCAGGGTCTTGAGAAATCTGGCCAGGCTAATGCTTTATCAGGCTCTTAAGAAACCTGGACAATAGAAATGAAAATTGCTCTGCTTAAAGGGGAGTCCATATTTTATTCCTCTCCAATGAAACAATGTTCTCCTTAAAAGTCAAACAGCATGCCTCTCATTGCCTACTCTTTATAACCTCCTACTAAGAAAACTCTTAATGTCTGCACAATTCAATGGTTTTGGCTCATTAAAAATCAGACTTTTGACAAATCCATTAATCCTAGGATCTCAATTCTAAAGTAATGTTCACTGTACAAAAACATAGCCAGAGTAGCTATATAAAAAGTTATTTTTATGACAAAAATATGGTCAAATTTTAAAAGTCTTTCTGGTGGTCCTTATTCTCACTCAGTGGCCTCCTTTTAAAAATAAATTAATATAATTTGTACACTTAAACTATTTGCCTCCAATACTGTAAGTTCTTTTTATCATCCTTAGTAATATCCTATATAATAAAAAGCTAATATGCAAATTGACCAAATGGCAAAATTGTGTGTTCACTGTGACACACACTGACCACTAGGGGGCAGATGCTCAATGCAGGAGATGCCTGCAGGTGGTCAGTGTGCTCCCCCAGGGGGACCGCCGCTCAGTCAGGCCAGAAGCTGGGCTCATGGCTGGTGAGCACAGCAGCGGTGGTGGGAGCCTCTTCCACCTCTGCGGCAGCACTAAGGACCCCTCGGGGGTGCCCACTGAGGGGTCCTGGACTCTGAGAGGGTGCAGACCAGGCTGAGGGACCCCCTCCCAAGTGCACAAATGTCATGCACCAGGCCTCTAGTCTCTCATAACACAATACAGAATCTAAGAATAGGTTCAAAGAAGCAAACTGCAACTTCTTCATAGTTTCAGGATAAACACAATTTATAAGGCACAGAAACACCATGATGACACACATATTAAAAGTTCTTTTCACCTCCTTAGGGAAAAATACTTTGGCTGAATTATCTATGTTTCAGGTCTCTTGGCTCACTAAGTGGCAATAATGAAAAGCAAAAGGGCCAACAGAAAAAAGCATGGCAAAGAACTAAGAGAGCAAAGGCCTTAGAATAATCTGAAGTTGGCTTCATCCATCCTTTGAGAATGAACTAATGGAAACAGCGAACCTCTGTTCCCACTCTATAGTTCCAGCTCTTAGTGAATGCCATCTGTGTACCAAGTTCAGTAGCAAAATAATAAATCAGAGTGAATTCAATGTAAGTATGACCTCATTAGAAGAGAGTAAACATTTAGTACAATTCAATTTTCCGAGGTTCACCTACTGGTTCACAACATGATTGGGAGTAGGGGCTGGAAGGTTGGTGCAGGACCAAGAAGTACCAGCTAAGCCAGACACACACCATCAATGAGATGACCTTTAATATAAGAGTTACTAATGGAGAGATTTCTAAATTAAAAATGTACTTTCAACCCAGCAACCAAAAGAAATGAAAGTATATGTTCACATAAACAATTTGTATTATGAATGATCATAGTAACATTAATCATGATAGCCAAAAAGTGGAAGTAACTCAAATATCACCTAATGGATGAATGGATACATAAAATGTAGCATCCTACCTAATAAAGAGGAAATATGCTAATTGACCCTCACATCATCACAAAGATGGTGGCGCCCACAGCCAATAAGGAGGGAAGATGCTAATTGACTGCCCACTCTCAAATATGGCGGTGCCCACAGCCACAAGATGGCCGTGCCCAGTCCCCTCAGCCCTGTCAGGGCAGCAGGTGCTCCACGCACCCCCTCCAGAGTCCTCCAGTCCTTTCAGACCCCCAGCCGCCCAGGGCCAGCCAGAGGCACAGGCAAACCTTGGATGGCAGCTGCCCAGCTGCCTAGGACTGCCTGAGGCTCAGGTAATCAGGGCTAGCCATGGCTTGCGCTGCTGGCAGTGGCAGCAGCAGAGGTGTGATGGGGTGTCACCTTCCCCTGATCGCTGGGTCGCCTCCTGCTCCTGATGGCTCCCAGACTGTGAGAGGGCACAAGTTGGGCTGAGGGACCCCCTTCCAGTGCATGAATTTTCATGCATGGGCTTCTAGTATCCATATAATGGGATATAATTTGGCAATAAAAAGACATGAAGTATTGATCCATGCTACATCATGGATAAAATTGAAAAATGAAAATCACAAAGGCCACACAATGTCTGATTCCATTTATATGAAATGTCCAGAGTAGGCAAATCTGTAGGGACAGGATGTAGATTAGTGGTTGCCAGGAGCTGGGGAAAGGAAGGTTCAGGGAGTGATCCATAATAGGTATGAGGTCTTTAAGGCAGAGCAATGAAATATTTTCATATCTTTGTGATGATGTGATGAGGGTCAATAGCAATTGATTACGGTAATAGTTGCCCTACTCCATAAATACACTAACACCTATGGAATTGTACACTTTAAATGGGTAAATTATATTTCAATAAAACTGGTCTTTTAAAGTTGCTTTTCTCTCATTTCTTTACTGAACAGATATTTATTCAGTAGTTACTCAGTACAAATGAGAGGGTTAATAGTGGAAGTATATAAGATACACAGTAGACCTTTGTCCTTCACAAGGGATACTTCTGGAAACATTTCCAAATCAGCAAATAAATGATTACCATGAGAGCTGAGACATTGCACAACTACAGGCTGTGTCATTCATTTGGAATCTATGTGAATAATGTTTTCAGGAGTCATGCCGAGCAAGATCTCATGGCCATAGAGGGTGGTCTTGGCATTAGAATGTGGCCCTCCCCACTACCACTGAAGAACCAATTTTTTGTTTTTTGTTTTTAGCAAGAATTAGTAAATATGTACCAATGGATTGGGATACAAACAGTAGTTGGTCAGCCAGGCTATATGGTTTATCCCCAATAGGCACAGCCAGCACTCATGAAGGTCTACAAGAAAAAATTTCATTATCAACCACACTGCCTTGATCTTAACACCTTCAAATATTTAGGAAAGAGGTTCCAATCCATCATGTGATTATAAATGGCAATCTTATTTATAGGCATATCATGTTTTTCTGCATAATTAAAAAAAATCTTTCCCTGAGGATATGCTCTTTTATTGCATTTTTTGAGAGAGAGGGAGGGGAAAGAAAGAGAGAGAATCATCAAGATGAGAGAAACATGGATCGGTTGCCTCTCCTACTCACCCCGACCAGGATTGAAACCAAAATCTAGGTATGTGCCCTGATTTGAAATCTAGCCCACAACCTTTTTTGGTATCAGGAATGACACTCCAACCAATTGAGCCACCTGGCCAGTGCTTTCTGTATATAATAATACTAGAGGCCTGATGCACGACATTGGTGCAAGGGGCTTGGACCTGCCTCTGCCTTGGTCCCTGCTGTTGCAGCTTCGTCTGGATGGACATCCGGTCTAAGTAGCATATTATGCTTTTATTATTATAGATTCTTTTCAAAGTATGCTAATTGCCATCCACTGTCTGGCTGGCTTTTTTTTTTTTACGTTTAATTATAGTCATTTTATTTATTCATTTTGCCAAGATCACATACAGGGTAATGATGAAGGAAAATAAAGGAGGAGGAACAACAAAACACAAATTCTCCTCTTGTTTTTAATATGTAAATTAATGAAGACATCTGATCATGGGATCTGGAGAGACAGATGCTTTAATTAGCACATCCTGAGGTGCACACTGAGGCAGGGGAGGTCTTCCTCTTTTCTATTTTTATTTTTAAATTTAATAAATCTTTATTGTGCAGATTATTACAATTGTTTCTCTTTTTTCACTTTATAGATCCCCTCCATTGAGCTCCTACCCCACCCTCTGTCCTTACCTCCCCTCCATTGTCCTCATCCATAGGTGTATGATTTTTGTCCAGTCTCTCCTTGAACCCCCCTCACTCCTTTACCCTGAGAATTGTCAGTTCACTCCCTTTCTATGCCCCTGATTCTATTATATTCACCAGTTTATTCTGTTCATCAGATTTTTAATTCACTTGATTTTTAGATTCACTTGTTGATAGATATCTATTTGTTGTTCATAATTTTTACCTTTAACTTTTTCTCCTTTTTCCTCTTCTTAAAGAGTACCTTTCAGCATTTCATATAATACTGGTTTGGTGTTGATGAACTCCTCTAGTTTTTTCTTATCTGTGAAGCTCTTTATCTGACCCTTCAATTCTGAATGATAGCTTTGTTGGGTAGAGTAATCTTGGTTGTACGTTCTTGCTATTCATCACTTTGAATATTTCTTACCACTCCTATCTGGCCTGCATAGTTTCTGTTGAGAAATCAGCTGACAGTCGTATGGGTGCTCCCTTGTAGGTAATGAACTGTTTTTCTCTTGCTGCTTTTAATATTCTCTCTTTGTCTTTTGCTCTTGGCATTCTAATTATGATGTATCTTGGTGTGGTCCTTTTTGGATTCCTTTTGTTTGGGTTTCTGTGCGCTTCCTGGACTTACTTGTAAGTCTATTTCTTTCACAAGGTGGGGGAAGTTTTCAGTCATTATTTCTTCAAATAGGTTTTCAATATCTTGCTCTCTCTCTTCTTCTGATACCCCCATAATTCTGATGTTGGTACACTTGAAGTTGTCCCAGAGGCCCCTTACACTATTTTACAACTTTTGGATTTTTTTTTCTTTTCCAGTGGAGTGTTTTTTGCTTCTTTGTATTTCAAATCTTTGATTGATTCTTGCCTTCCTCTAGTCTGCTGGTAGGTCTCTGTATAATATTTTTTATTTCAGTCATTGTATGTTTAATTTCTAGTGGTCCTTTTTCATTTCCTCTTGGATCTCACTATATTTATCCATCTTTTCTAGTAAATTCTTAAAAAACCTTATAACCGTGGTTTTGAGCTCTATATCCAGTCGTTTGTTTTCCTTCATTTCTTTTGTTTGTAATCTGTTTCTTTGTCTCCACATTTTCGCTGCTTCCCTGAGTTGGTAGAGTATCTTTGTGTGGTAGATGTCCAATATGGCCCAGTAGCTCCACCTCCCCAGTTATCTGAGGTGGACACCCTTGGTGCACCCCTTTGTGGACCGTGTGTACAGCTTTGTTGTAGTTAACTCTTGATTGTTGTTGGTGTCACTGGAGGGTATTGACCTCCAAGCCAATTGGTTATAAGGATCAGCTGTCTCTATGATGGGAGAACTTCTGTGCTGCAATCAGCTTTATGATACAAAACTTGCAAAATTGCAAAAGCCTCTGTGCTGGGCTTAGATGGGGTGGAGCCTCAGGGCTCAACAGACAGCCTTGGCTTCCCATCAGCCCTGCCCTATGCGGCCCCTAGGTCTCAGTGTTCCTCAGTTATTGCTGCAGCCCTCTCTGTGTGCATTCGTGCTCGTGGGCCTCCAGACCTTTGCTTTTTTGGCTCCCCTGAGTTTCCGTGCATTCCAGGGATCCATTATCAGAAGTCTGAGTCCCCAGGGTCTCGCCCGAAACTGGGGTTCAGTGCACTCAGAACTGGATTCCAGTGCAGTTGGGAGGTTCTGTCTTCCTCCCGCTAGAGAAAGCCAGTGGCACAATCAGCAGTCAGTCCTCTCTGCATGCACTTTCGAGCGCGCCTCCAGACCTTTGCCTTTTGCGGTTCCCCTAAGTTTCTCCGCACTCCTCCCTTTTCATGACAGTCCAGACTTCACCCCAAACTGGGGTTCAGTGCAACTGTAACTGGGGTTCAGTGCAGTTGGGAGTTTCCATCTCCCTCCCACTAGAGCAGTGGTTCTCAACCTTGCTAAGGCCGCGACCCTTGAATACAGTTCCTCATGTAGTGGTGACACCCAACCATGAAATTTTGCTACTATTATGCATCATGATGTAAATATCTGCATTTTCCGATAGTCTTAGGTGACCCCTGTGAAAGGGTCATTCAACCCCCAAAGGGGTCTCGACCCACAGGTTGAGAACCACTGCACTAGAGGAGCCAGCCAGGCCCTCTGCCTCTTGTCCTCTCCACATGCGTGTCTCTATACCTCAGCTTTTTGCAGCTCCTCTGAGTCTCTGTGAGCCCCTTTCTTTCCTTTTAGTTGTAGAATTTCCACTTGGCCAGCTTTCCTCTGGTTCTGGATGATGTCCGTTCTTATAGCTGTAGTTTCGAAATTGTTGTGTGAGGCAGCAGTTTAGGTATTCACCTATGCTGCCATCTTGGTTTCTCTCTTCTGCTCTGGCTTTTTTGTGCTTAACTTTTTAAAAAATATATTTTATTGATTTTGGAGAGGAAGGGAGAGGGAGAGGAAAATAGAAACATCAATTATAAGAGAGAGTCATTGAACAACTGCCTCCTGCATACCCCATACTGGGGATCAAACCCACAACCTGAGTATATGCCCTGACCAAGAATTGAACATGACATCTTAGTTCATAGGTCAATGTTCAACTACTGAGCCACACTGGCCGGGCTGCTCTGGCTTTTTTGAGCTGCCACCTAAATATACAACTTCCTGTGCTTCTGTAGTAACTATAGTTAGCAATATACTTATGTGTATTGATCAAACTTTTGGATCCCTTCCATCCCAACCAGCAGAGAGGGAAGCTCAGATCTTTAAGTAAGTGACAGTATACACATTTTCTTCTTTATGTTAGAGAGAGTGAGAAGCAACTAGTCAGACCTGAAAAATCTCATATGTGTTGTGTAAAGGGTAAGAAAGCAGGAAAAAAATGGAAATGACCAAATTGAGACCATATTAGTATCTATGTAAGTGAATCTTATGATTAAGTAGGACTTATTCCCTAGGGCCACTTGTTTTATTTAGTGTTTTTAAACAAACATTTAATTATTATGATACAGTTCAGACATATAAGACAAAGAATGATAAAACATCCCTATTTTGATTACTACAATGCTTAGGCAATAAATATTACTGGAGCTCTGATCACATTATTCTCTCTTCTCTATATCTTCAAATGACTTGGGAAAGGACAAAAGGTGATGACAAAGCCTTTTCAGGAACAGCAGGGCAAAACATGGGTCACAGCCAAGCCAACATTCTGTAAAGATACACAGACTTTTATAGTATGATCTAAAGGGATTACCTAACCAAAGCTAACTCTACTCCCCCCAATGTCTCAAATACTCAATGCTAGTTCCTCTTTTATGCTAAGCATCAAAGCTTCTATACTGAGGTGAGCAAACATACCTTACCCATTTATAGCAGGAAGATAGGCTCTTAAAAACACCATAAGTGGTTCTATCTCTGGATATTTATTTCTGAAACAAAATGTTCCAAACAACTAAACATAACTCTTCTCTCATAAACGTTCTATCAATTTTTCTATTTTTTTAAAAGAAGACTATTTTTTTAGGGGCGTGTGTGTGTGTGTGTGTGTGTGTGTGTGTATGCGCGCGCGCGCTGGTTTTTTAATCAAAGCAGAGAGAGGAAGGGAGAGGGAAAGAGGGATAGAAACATTAATGATGAGAGAGAATCATTGATCAGCTGCCTTCTACATACCCCTATTGGAGATTGAGCCCACAACCTGGGCTTATGCCCTGACCGGGAATCGAATTGTGCCCTCTACTGATTCATAGGTCAACATTCAACCACCAAGCCACACCAGCCAGGCAATTTTTCTATTTATATTAGGGGGGAAAAAAACTCAATTAGAGGTTGTCTACTCTCCAATCATTCTTACCAACTCTAGCCAAATAGAGTTTTAATCCTTGTTTTAACACGGAAAGAAAAATGGCAGGAATCCAGGCTACTTGCAGGTGGCTGTTATCAGTGAGAGGCAGGAAGGTGAGGACATAGGCAGGGAGAGCAAGAGATGGGTATTGCTAATTTGACATTTCAACAGTCAAATCCTGAGAGCACACAGGCCATTGAAAGGATATGGAAAGCTGACTAAAGTGGGGTTCCTACGTGGTCTGAGAAGGAAATTAGTTCTATTATTTAATATTTACTGTGAACTTTTTTTTTGTTTAAATCATATTGGGTTCCACTTCCTAACAGATCTGTAGGAACACACACAGGAAGATTATATTTTGGTCGGCAGAGTAGAGAAGATTGGGTGGAAGGCTTCAGTGCTTTCTCAATTTGACAGGTCTGGCTGGCAGCATGAGAACTTGGGTCCTAGAGAAGGAAGTGGAGGAGGGGGAAAGGCGGGGGGAACGGGAAGAGAGACAAAAAGGCTGGCCCTGTTTGGTTTCTCAAATGTCAGGCCCACCACCCAGGCTCTGAAACTTAGATTGTAATCACAGCCCTCTTACTTTCTGCTAAAACAGATGGTGGGTCTCTGAGTCACTACATCTCAACCACATTTTTGCTAGCTGAGTAAAATCCCTGGAATTAAAAAGAAAGTTCAAAGGATGCTCCTGCTGAACCATAATCAACTCTCTCAAGACCTATTTTTTTATTTGCCTTTTGTGTCATCTTTCTATAGTCCTTTCATAACATGCTTTAGCGTTCCCTTGAAATTAATGAAAATACTAATTAAAGGTTATGCACAGAAAAAGAACTATCCAGCACACTTCATGTGATGTTTACCCACGTATTTATGTCTCACTTCTTTCCCAAAACAATTATGGGTGACTTTAAAAGAAATAAGTATATAGATTCACACTACATATTTAATTAGTGTACCATATGTAACAATCATACAAACTATATATATACATTTATAATAAGGTAGAAGAAAAATGATGACAATGATTTAATTTTTTTTAAATTAATATAGTCACTGTAACTGAGCATTTAAGAAGGTTTTGAGTCTCTAGACAATTCAGGCAAAAACAGAAAAAGGACAAGTTATGTAGTCTCCCAGCAAGAGCAATGGTGTGTTTCTCTCGGGGGCAGGTTTGGGGGCAGGAGGACACTGTCCTTTTCCCTTGCCATATGTCAAATTAAACCAAATCTTACTTAGTTTAAGAAAGATTGCTTTCACTCTCTCTGTCTTATTGCATCCCTATAAACTAGTGAATATATATGCTATGAATATTCTCTTCTATCTTTAATCCTTACTTGTTTCTCCAAACTCATAGATGTTGTAGCTGAGCCTGTCTCAGCTCACCAGCAGTCACACACACTGTAAAAACCCATAGCATATTCTCAGAAGCATTATCTTAATGCAATGGGTTATACATGGGGGATTAAGAAAAGAAAGGAGAGACAACATATCCTAATTCTTAATCTTCGGCTATTTCTGCTTAAGAACAAGAAAGACATTTCAGTAGACCAAAAAAAAAAAAAAAAAAAAAAAAAGAATTCCCCCCCCCCCCCCCCCCCCCTCCCCAGCAAATATCTAAGATAGGATAAGGGTTATATGGTCAGATCTTTTAAAAGTCATGGTGATAACCAAATAGGCCCATGGATTTATTTGCAGCTCTTCTTTAACCAAGAAACAAAAATAGAAGCACTCTGCTAAAAAAAACCACCCAATGTCTAGAGATGAATTGGATTTTGTTGCCACTAAGCTGATTTACAAGAAATGCGGTAATCTGATGCTAGAGGCCAAGTCTCTTTAATAATGAATGGATCAGCATTTAGAAAACTACCGAAAACAGATCCTAGGCCAGACCTATAGTCTTGATTGGAGGTCAGATAGTTGAAGCAAATGGCTTTAGGAGCCCAGGGAGAGTAGAAAGATCATCTCTCCTGTGTATGAAACACACAAGCTTTTCTAACCTAATTGGTAACTGATCCTTTCAAAACAAAGAGTTTTCAAATTACTTGAGAAACTTTCTATCTCCATATTCAAATCCTGGAGCCCCCACCAAAGTCTTATTTCCCCCATACGCTAGTACTCAGCATTCAGGCCAACTTGTAGGAATATTCTGCTGGCGCAACTGCTCTAAGATCATTTTGTACCGGTATGCCCATAGAGTTCATCAGGGTTACATGAAATAAAATACAACTGTCATATAGGTAAGAGGGCTTCATGTGATTTCTAGTACAAGGGGATTTCTTTAGAACAGTATTGTTTTGTGTTGATTAAACTACATGGGTCCCAGGAGATATGGTAGAAAACACTAGGAGAATTCACTGCTAAATGTTTTCTCATTCACTGTCAATTGTTTCCCCACCATGGAATATTAGATTAAAGAAGGCTGGTATAAACAGTGAGTTTGCAGTTAACACATTCTACTGAACCTGTCCTTCTGAAGACTGCACTGAGAAAGTTAAGTGCTCTGTGTAAGTTCAAGTAATTTGTCTTGAATTCCTGAACCTTCTATTGTAGCTTATCGTTTTCATTCTCAAAAGCCAATATCTGCTTTATAAGCTTTTCAAATGTCCAGTAGCATAGACTCAAAAATCAGTGTGGGAAACAGACTTCATACAACTTCTGCATTAATATCTTATTTTATCATATATTTATTAGAGCTTCCAAATACTAATTTAATCACATTTCTAAAAATTCTGTGAATGGTTAACTCTTTTACTAAAGTAGAAATGGATTGTGGGAAAATACAGACTAAAAAAGTCCTCTGTCCCTGACGCAGGCATCGGGTGTCTTTGACCAGCATCTATGAAACTGCGGCAGGACAACATGTTAGCTTGCTAATAAGGCAAATTCTCTGGTTCTTCAGAGTTCTTAAAAACTCTCATCCCATTATTATAATACTAGAGGCCCACTGCATGAAATTCATGTCTAGTGGTGGGGTATTTCTTAGTCCAGCCTGCACTCTCGCGCAATCCAGGACCCCTTGAGTAGGGTCTCTAGGCCTGGCCAGCAATCAGGGCCTATTGGGACTTTCCTTCCTCTGGCTGCCGGCAGTTGGCTCCACCCCCACTGCTGCCACTGCTTGCCATCTGTGCAGCACTGCCCGCACTCACCTGCCACCTGTCACCTCCCTCTGTGGGCCACAGGCATGGGGTGCGATTGCTTGGCTAGCCTGGGCCTCCCTCTGCAGAGTGATCACTGGCCGGCTCCACACACCCACAACAATGTCCCTGGCCCGTGGCCTGGGTCTCCCTCTGTGAGGCGATCGTGGGGCAATGAAGGGGCCTCCCAACCAATTATATGACACCCACCTTGGCTGGCCTGGCATCAGTTTGTGTCATAATATGGTCGTCCCAAAGGTGATCCAGACAGTCGTTCTATCGTTTAGTTGTTTGATCAATTTGCATATTATGCTGTTATTATTATAGACTAGACACCTGGTACATGGATTTGTGCACGGGTGGGGTTCCTCGGCCTGGCTTGTGGAGATGGGGCTGAAAATGGCAGTCTGACATCCCCATAGGGGTCCCAGAGTGCAAGACGGCATTCTGCAAAGTTGCTGTCGCTTGGCAGCTTCTAAGTTGAGCATATGCCCCCTGGTGGTCAGTGTGCATCATAGCTACCAACCAGTTGGCCGATCAGCCTATTGCTCAAGCTTTTGTATATAGTATAGATGTGTCCTATTGATACTTGGACTGACACACTAATATGTTTTCCCTTTTCTATTTTCCAAATCAAGGATGTGTATTAGTGAACATGAGAAAAATCTTGCTTTCATCTTCTACCTATTACTTCTCTCCTATAAAAAAAAGTTTATATATATATATATATATATATATCCATAATGTTTTATGCCATTATGAAGGTTTATATAACACAATTTACCAGGCTTCTATGATCAACTCTTTTGGGGGAGATTTTTTAAAATCACATATATTCCCTAACGCAAAACTAAATTTTAAGATGCAAAATGCTGTCTAGTACAAAGCCTATGAAAGATGTTAGAGATGATGATGATGAAAGTGATGCTGGACTAAATTTCCTGAAACACTAACTTTCCCAATAACCTTAAATTGTTCTCCACTGCCAAGTTCCCAGCAATAGAAGCCCTTTATTAATTTGATTCCAATTTATATTTTCAAATTTGTTTCCTATTCTTTCTTCATACACTCCATAATTTAGGCCAATACAACATTAAAATCATGAAAGTGCCCCATACCTTATATTTTATTAAGATGTAATTCACACCGAAACCAATCAAAATATATTTAAAATTTTTTAATATGTAATTAAAATAGCATGGCACTCACTTTATTAGAGAGTACAAGTCAGTGTTTTTAATATATTCACTGAGTTTTGTAACCATTACCACTATCTAATTCCATGTGCTCCATTCTGTTATATGATTGACTAATAATCAACTATATGGAAATATCATGTTTTATTTATCTATCCGTTCATGGGCATTTGGATTTTTCCCTCTACTTTTTTACTATTCTGAATAATCTGGTATAAATATTCATTTACAAGATTTTGTGTGAATATATATTTTCATTTATCTTGGATATACACTCAGGAGTGAAATTTTTGGATCATGTAACTGTATGTTTAACTTATTGAGGGGCCACCAATTGTTTTCCCAAGTGGCTACATACATCCCACCAATTTTCCCACATCCTTGCCTTGCTGTTGTCTATCTTTTTCATCATAGGCGTCTTGTGGGTATGGTACCTAATTGTGGTTTTGATTTGCATTTTCTCTAAAGACTAATGATGTTGAGCATATCTTTATGTGTTTATTGGCCACTTATATCTTTTTTGGAGAAATGGCTATTCAAATCTTTTGCTCATTTTTAATGGGGTTATAAATATCTTTTTATTATTGAGTTTTTATTTAATTTAATAAATCTTTACTGTTCAGATTATTACAATTGTTCCTCTTTTTCCCCCATAGCTCCCTCCATCTGGTTCTCACCCACCCTCTGCCCTTAACTCCCCCCATTGTCCTCATCCATAGGTGTACAATTTTTGTTCAGTCTCTTCTCACATCCCCACATCCCTTTCCCCCAAGAATTATCAGTCTACTCCCTTTCTATGCCCCTGATTCTATTATATTCACCAGTTTATTCTGTTCATCAGATTTTTTTATTCACTTGATTTTTAGATTCACTTGTTGATAGATATCTATTTGTTGTTCATAATTTTTACCTTTACCTTTTTTTTCTTCTTCCTCTTCTTAAAGAGTACCTTTCAGCATTTCATATAATACTGGTTTGGTGTTGATGAACTCCTCTAGTTTTTTCTTATCTGTGAAGCTCTTTATCTGACCCTTCAATTCTGAATGATAGCTTTGCTGAGTAGAGGAATCTTGGTTGTAGGTTCTTGCTATTCATCACTTTGAATATTTCTTGCCACTTCCGTATGGCCTGCATAGCTTCTGTTGAGAAATCAGCTGACAGTCATATGGGTGCTCCCTTGTAGGTAACTCAGAACTGTTTTTCTCTTGCTGCTTTTAATATTTTCTCTTTGTCTTTTGCTCTTGGCATTTTAATTCTGATGTGTTTTGGTATGGTCCTCTTTGGGTTTCTTTTGTTTGGGGTTCTGTGCACCTCTTGGACTTGTGAGTCCATTTCTTTCACAAGGTGGGGGAAGTTTTCAGTCATTATTTCTTCAAGTAGGTTTTCAGTATCTTGCTCTCTCTCTTCTTCTGGCATTCTCATAATTCTGATGTTGGTATGCTTGAAGTTGTCCCAGAGGCTCCTTACACTATCTTCATATTTTTGGATTCTTTTTTCTTTTTGTTTCGGTTGAGTGTTTTTTGCTTCTTTGTATTTCAAATCTTTGACTTGATTCTTGCAATCCTCTGGTCTGCTGTTAGTTCTCTGTATATTATTTTTTATTAGTCAGTGTATGCTTATTTTCTAGTTGGTCCTTTTTCATATCCTTAAAGGTCTCACTAAATTTATTGGCCTTTTCTAGAAAATTCTTGAAAAACCTTATAACCGTGGTTTTGAACTCTATAACTAGTCATTTGCTTTCCTCCATTTCTTTCATTTGTGACCTGTGTATTTGTCTCTGCATTTTGGCTGCTTCCCTAAATTGATAGAGTGACTTTGTGTGTGAAATATCTTATAGGGCCCAGTGGCTCAGCCTCTGCAGTTATCTGAGGTAGACACTCTTAGTGCACTCCTTTGTGGGCTGTTGTAGTTAAGCCTTGATTGTTGTTCATATCACTGGGAGGAATTGACCTCCAAGCGAACTGGCTGTGAGGATCAGTTGTGTCTATACTGAGAGAACTTCTGTAGATAGCCTTATGAGACAAGACTTGCAAAAACCCCTTGCTCAGCTTGGATGGGGCAGAGTGTCAGGGTGGAGCAGACAGCATTGGTTTCCCGTCAGCCCTGCCCTAATAGGCCCCTGTGTGTCAGTGTCCCTTGGTAATGGCTGTAATCACCTCTGAGAAAAAGCTGCCCATAAGTTCTAACAGCTGCTAGACAGTCCAGTTTCTCCCTTAATGAGTCTGGGTCCCCAGGATCTTGCCTGAAACTGGAGTTCAGCACAATCAGGAGCTTTTGTCTCTCTCCCACTTGAAAAAGCCAGCCGCGTATTCAGTTGACAGTCCTCTCCACTTGCACATCTCAGTACCTCTGCCTCCTGCATCTCCTCTGAATCTCAGTGTGCTTTTCTCTTTCCTTCTAGTTGTAGAATTTCCACTCAGCCAGCCTTCCTGTGGTTCTGGATGATGTCTGTTTTGTCTTTTAGTTGTAGTTTTGAAACTGTTGTACGAAGCAGCAGTTTAGGTGTTTACTTATGCCACTATCTTGGTATTGAGTTCTTTCTTGTCTAATTGTTTTTAGCTTTATTGAGGTATAATTGACTAATGTAATAGTTCTTTATATAGTCTAGATACTAGGTCCTTTTCAGATATGTGATTTCCAAACGTTTCCCCCATTCTATAGGTTGTCTTTTCACTTTCTTGATGTTGTCCTTTGAAGCAAAAGTTTTTAATTTTAATAAAGCCAATTTATTTAGTTTCTTCTTTTGGTTTCATGTACTTTGGGTTCCCTAAGAAACCATTCCCAATCTAGGTAACGAATATCCCATATTTTTTTGAGATATAATTCACATACCATTCTTAAAGACAATTTTTGTAAATATAACACATATACCACAAAGTATACAGAACATAAATGCATAACTTAATTTATTATTATTAAAACACTAGCCAGGTTAAAAAATAGAGTATTGCCAATCAAGGATCCCTACAATGCCACCACTACTTCCCAATTAAAACACCCTCTCATCTACGGAAGATTGTGGTTCTTGAAGCAAAGCCCAAATTAGATCCATCTTTGCGTTCAAATAGCATTTATTGCAGTTCTTGATAGCAAATACTGAATGAATTAACAAAGAATGGAAAATCAATAAATATTAAAATTAATTTTACTATCTAATAATAGCATCTCTTGTAAATTTTCAGTTAGTGAAGAGGTTTCAATTATTGCACAAAGCTGTGTTTCTCAATTTGTTTTTGTTTGTTTGTTTTGTCCCAATTCACCTTAGGTAATGGCTCATTCTAGGTGGGAAAAATATAACCTATATATTAAAAGGCTAATATGTAAATAGACCAAACAGCAGAACAACCAAACAACTGGTCTCTATGACGTGCCCTGACCACCAGGGGGCTCACACTCCTGTTCCTGAGGGGGTGACCAGGGCATCAGCCACCGCTCACATCTGCTGACAGGGCCAAGCGATTGGCATTGGTGCCAGGCACCAGCAGCAGGTGCGAGTGGCAGCTCTGGCACTGGCTGCAGGTGCGAACAGGACTGGCGCTGTCAGTGCATGGGAGTGGCGGCAGGAGTGGGACTGCCGGCAAACAGGGGACCAGGGACCACAGAGGGAGGTACTGTGCAGGGGCGCGGAGGATGGGCCAAGACCCGCCCCTGTGCCCACTGCAGCCTTGCGGCCCACAACTCCTTTCAAGGTGCACAAATTCATGCACTAGGCCCCTAGTATATTAATAATGAAAAGCTCATATTTATTACATGCTTACCATTGCCTGAAACTGTACCAAACATTATATCAGTCAATCTTCACAACAACTTTAATAAGTTATCCATGATTATTTCTCTTTTCCTCCTCTCCCTCCCCTCCCTGCTTTTATTTTTACCAACCCAAGCACTAAGGCTTACCAAAGGTAGGCAATGTATCTCAGGCCACCCAATTAACACACAGCAGAGACAAGATGCAAAACCAGACACCTGACTCCAGAGCCTGCATAATACAAGCCTTAACTCTTCCCAGGTAATGCTGATGCCCAAAGTACCTGATAGCTGGCTGCAAATCTGTTAGGAAAGATGTTCACTGGATCCCATGTATCTCTCACAGATGTTCTCTCAGATGTACAGAGCCTTGAAACTGGAAGTATTCAGTAAGTGGTATTTATTATAACACATTCTCTTACAGTTGGATGCTGAACCCATTTTTGATGCATACATGTGACACTTTCTGACTGGGATAGTGGGCTCTGTGGGTGTTAGGACTAAGTAAGGTCTCTCCCACTTTGAATAACATTCCAACCATCCCTGCTTTTGGATTTGCTACATAAGGGAAAGTCTGTGGCCATAAAAAAAAAAAAGGAACTAGTATATATAAGAGATAACTATCTTCAGGTAACCCCAGAACTGTTTGATCTATAAAGAGGCATCCATATCAGATTTGGTGTACCTCAGAGGTGATTTCCTTGGTCAATATATTTACTGTTTGTTTTTGTTGTTGTTATGAAGATAAGCAATGTTTCATAACAAGTGGCGTAGGGTATTGTATACTCACATACCATTTACCTCTTCTAAGAAGGCACAGAGACAGCACAAGATGGGAACTTGAGATCCTTGTCAATTTTTTAGACCAGTTTTTAATGAGGGTTAACCAAGACTTGACTGAAGAACTCTCCATTAATACCAGTACGTTGTGTTTGTGGCATTCCTGACAGGCCATCATCTGATGATAGGGTATTCGTCTCATTTGTGGCACACAAAAGTGAATGTATTAGATCAATTAAATTCTGCTTGAAATGTGGCATGCTAAATTGCCCATGGCTGGCTTGGTGGCAGAACTCTAACAAAATAATGGACTCAGTCTGAGCCTAGAGAACACATCCTTGGCAAAAGGCTCCTTGGCATTTTCAGTCTCTTTGGTTGAGTGGGGGTACATTTTCCAAGAGCTTCATTAGCAGTTGAAAGTGGGAACAATCTCTTAGGCCATGCAATTATCCTTTTATGGCCAGGTCAGTCCTGTTCCAGAAACTGTTCTATATGGAGTGGCAATGCAATCACAGTTTTCAGCCCCATGAAAACCTCTCACTCCATCAAAAAATGGCCATTTTTTATTACTACTAATCTAGATGGTATGTCACGTTTTTTTTTATCCTTGTGATTTTCTTAATATTTATTTTGCTATCCAAAATTGTTCCTCTAATCCATGGTTAATTTCATTTTAGCTCCAACAGTAACCTGTTTTCAAGTTCTGTATTAAAAGGATGGTTTCATAGAATAAATTGAACAACATTTTCTACCTTTTGAGAACTGGTTTTTAAGTATCTAATGTTTTGTTGTTTTCAAAGTACTTTTATGCACAAAAACTCACTTGATTCTCACAGAAACCTGAGATAAACAGAGGGACATGGTTCAGTGAGTAGCTCTGAGTCTTGGATCAAATCTCTTAGTCATTAAGTCTTTCCCCAAATGTAAAATGTGCTTTATAATAGGACCTACCTCGTAGATATGTTGTGCAAAGTGAAAGAAGAGTCAATGCATAGAGAGCACTATGTGTAGGCCCATATTAAGTCCTAATTAAGAGTTGGCTATAATTTTCATTTTAAAAAATGTTTTTAAATCTGTGTGTCAATAAAGTTTTCAAGCTTTCAAGATCTTTTCAGAATTTTACCAGATAGAACTTAACCCATTCTTCATATTTTTCATATTAAATCTCAAACTTCCTTCCTAAAAAGCATATTTTCAACTGTATATTGTCCAGTCTCTTCAAATTAAACCTAGCCTCATTCTTTGACCTATTGGACTCTTTCCTGACCCCAATCCTCTCACCAATCTAAAATACTAAGTTAAGAGGTTAGAGAAAAGAGGGAAATGAGATTATTGGAAATTTAAAGAGCAAAAGGAGATGATTTGGTGTCTTGCCTCTAAAAACTTATTATACACCCTCCAATCAGCAGCCTTTTACTTTCTCTCCACCTCTAATGCCCACTTTATTCTATAGCGGTTGACACTGTAAGTCCTAGGAAAAGTGGACCATGATCTATAGTCACAAACAAAATTTGTTTTATTAAATAGTGAAATGCTTGTTATTGCTATATTACTACAATAAAACAACATAACAAAACACTGTACTACCTTAAATTAGAAATAACTTTAACAACATAATCTTGATTAATATAATGTGTGAATTTCATACACACACTACTAGATAATTATTAATCTAGTTTTTTTTAATGAACTCAAGTTTATTACAAAAAATAATAGCAAAGAGATAGCTACTAAAAGCCCTAAAAGGGAATCATAAAAACTGTGCAAAAAAAAAATCCTACTCAAGAATCAAGAAATTCTGTTTGCTTGCTTTTCCCAATAATGCTACAAGTGATTGTCCTGGTACATACACCACTGTATGCATAAGTATTTCTATCAGTTCAAATTCTAGAAGTAGTATTGCTGGCTTAAAGAGAATGTAGATGCCAAAATGCTCTCTGTGGATGTTGTATACATTTCCATTTCCACTAGAAATGTATAGGATGTAGAATGTTTCACCCTATTCTTATCAAATCTTGCAATAGGAGAGGTAAAAATTAATCCCAGACTTCTTTTTTGAAAAATAATATATTTTATTAATTTTTTACAGAGAGGAAGGGAGAGGAGTAGAGAGCTAGAAACATCGATGAGAGAGAAACATTGATCAGCTGCCTCCTGCACGCCTCCCACTGGGGATGTGCCTGCAACCAAGGTATATGCCCTTGACCAGAATTGAACCTGGGACCCTCCCGTCCACAGGCTGAGGCTCTATCCACTAGGCCAAACTAGTTTTGGCAATCCCAGCCTTCTTGATGGAGTGTTATTCCTCAGCCTTGTAGTTGAGAGTGCAGTTCTCAAGGGAGCTGAATCTTGTCCTCTAAACTCTTTAAATGAGTCTCTTGTGCTTTTTGATGCTAATTCAAATATTGTCTGTTGTCTGTATTTCCTCTTATCCCACCTTCTAGAAAAATGGAGTCAGCTCAAATCAAGCCCAAACTCCTTATTTCCACTTTTAAAATTAGGTGTGGAAAGTAGGGTGCACTCTTTGGAGTCAGCCTTACAACCAAGTCATTTTTCTAAGTCCTTGTTGTAACTTCCTCAAGCCAGTGACAATGAAGGTTTGGCATGTCTTAAAGCTAGTCCAAATTACTAACTATGACTAGGTTTATGAAAGTTGGGATGATATATCTTCATTTTGAGTCTTACTGTACTTCCTTCCCCTTTCTCCTCACTTAGATCCTTAAAGATCAACCAATGCAGTTTCAGTTTCTTCATCTGCAAGGTCTCTGAGTCCCTGGTTAGGATTCACAAAGTACAAGCCAATGACCACCAAGCGCCTTGGCCTTTGCTTGCTCTAGATTAGAGCTCATTCTGTAGCTTTCCTGGGTGTTCATCCCTTTGACCAGTATTTTCTATGTCCTTTTTACTTTCATGATCATTATCTTTCATCCATAAGTTAAAGTCAGACAAGTCTGGGTTTCAAAGCCAGAGGGACCACGAACAGGCCATGTGAGCTTGGGTTAATTTAACTTCTCTAAGCCTCAGTTTACTCCTTAGTAAAATGGAGATGATATGCTTCTCCTCCTGGGTTCTGGGGAGGACTAACATAATATCCTATCTAATAAAAGAGCAATATGGAAATTAACCATCACTTTGTTATACTTGCAAAGCCATGCCCACCAGCCAATCAGGAGCAAGTATGCAAATTAAAACAACTAAGATGGCTACAGCCACAGAGAGAGCAGGAGGGAGGGTTGGGTTTCCCTAGCGATGGAGGAAGCCAAGCTTTCCGTACACCCTTGCTAGCCCAGCCTCCATCCAGGCTATAAAATTTCAATTATAGAAAATAAGTAAATCCCAACAAAAATGGCAGCAGCTGGAAAGCTGGAGAGAGCAGGAGGCTAGGGTTGCCCCCAGAGATGGAGGAAGCCAAGCTTTCCTCACACCCTAGCCAGCCCAGGCCTCCACTCCAGACTACAAAGTTTCGATTATAGAAGATAAATAAATCTCAGATCCCAGGGCCTCTGCTTGGGTTGCTGGGAGACATGGCCAACCTGAGAATTACCACAGGTCCCTCACCCATGCCACCCCATACCCCAAGAGAACCACCACCCTGATCTGGGACACCTTTCAGAGCAAACCAGTCAGCCTCCATCCATGCACCAGGCCTCTATCTTATCTAATGAAAGAATAATATGCAAATTGACCATTACTCCAACACAAAAGATGGCTGCCCCCATGTGCACACAAGATAGCTACCACAAGATGGCCAGCAGGGAAGGGCAGTTGGGAGGGACCAGGCCTGCAAGGGAGAGCAGTTGTGGGTGATCAGGACAGCAGGGGAGGGCAGTTAGGGGTGGGTAGAGGAGGGAAGTTGGGGGTGACCAGGCCTGTAGGGAATGATAGCTGGGGCAGAGGGGGGGGGACCCAGGCCTGCAGGGGAGGGCAGTTAGGGGCAAACAGGCTGGCAGGGGAGCAGTTAGGCATCAATTAGGCTGGCAGGGGAGTGGTTAGGGGGTGATCAGGCTGGCAGGCAAAATTAGTTAGGGCCAATCAGGAAGGCAGGGAGGCGAGCAGTTGGGAGCCAGCAGTCCTGGATTGTGAAAGGAATATCTGACTGCCCATTTAGGCCCAATCCTACTGAGCAGTTAGGGGTGTATATATATAAACCACCCAGCACAAGGATTGGCACAAAGCATGCAAGCAACAAGTAACAATTTCCTTTTATTACTCTCTTAGCAGAGGAGGAAAATACTATTTTACATTATTTTACTTTCTCTTAAGCCTAAATTGTCATTGCATCTTCAGCCCCAAACCCAGACATATTCCTTCCTTGTCTGTTATGATCACTAAAATACAAAATTAAACACACAAAAAAAGATTATTTTATTGTTCTTAGTATTGGTTTCTGTTATTAGTTTAGTTTATTTATTTATTTATTTATTTATTTATTTATTTATTTATTTTTGCAAGGCTTCTACTGATTCTGGACTTACTTTTTGTTATTATTACAAGGTGAATGTTTTAAACTCTCCCATGATTAAATGCATTGTTAGTATTGACTGAATGCCAACAGGGCCCCTTCTTCTACATTAAGCAAAAGATACCATAGAGTGACTGTGCCTCAGTGCCCAGACTGACACACCCCCTCAGTTCCTGAGAAAGTGTCTACAAGGCAGAAGACATTTGATTCATACTACTCTTCCCGAAGTCAAAATCTCTATCTCACTAATAACAATAAGTTGCACTGTCTTAAAAATTCACAAGGCAAAGTAGAAGAGAACATAAAAGAGAAAGAACATGAAGGAGCAGACACCATGGGAGAAGAGAAAAACAATTTTGGCTTTGGTTTATCTGATTAGGCTGTGATAATGCCCTCTACAGACCTGTCCATCATCCCCTCTCTTAGGTCAGACAAGAGTCCGACCCGAATGCCTAGGCGACAAAGGGCAAACAATGCCAAATTCAATTTTAGCTGATCCTTGAAAGAAGGGAAAAATGTCCTTCAAGGAGCCTGTTGAGAGCACCACATGAACCCCACATTTTTCATTCCTGGCATGTTGGATCTCGTGTTAACACTATGACTTAAAATAGAAAGCAAACTAAAGAGAAAGATAATGAGAGCACAGTTTCTGCTCCCAGTCCCCAGAATTTAATCTTTTCCCTGGATCCACTTTAAAATTTTATTTCCCTAAGTGACAATTTCCCACTTAGGGCATAGGTGTTTTTCTGGGGAAAGAAATCAACTCTATTCAGGTCTTTTATGTATGGCACATTTAATGTTCCCAAAAAACTTTCAGTTATCAGGGAAATATAAAACTATGCTTCAAAAATCCAGAAATTTTATATTTGTCAACAATCTAATATTCAATAGACTTTGGGCTTTTTTTTTCATAATTAGTTGATTTCTGAATCAGCTCAGGTTCTCCAAAAAACAAATGCCAACATGGAACTAGAGGTTCAAGACATATACTGGGGGAAACACTTGTGCTAGATAAAGGGGAGAAGGGTTAGAAAAAGGAGGGGAGAGCCTCTGACCACAGTGCAGGTCTGACTCTGGTGAAAGGAGGGAGAGAAGGAAAGTAGCCTAAATAGGCAGAGCTTCAGTCTGCAGTGCAATTCTGAGAAAGAACTGGCCAGGCGGATGGGGAGCCCAGAGCAAAGACTGCCTTTCATAGCAGGTGTCGGCATCAGCCAGTATATACGTACACACATAGTAGCTTGAAAAAAACAAGTGATGGGGACCAACTTTGCTAATAAGATTCAACTGAAGTCTTAACATTTTTATTGAGGGAAATTAAAGAGCCTATAGGTCTTTGAAATTCTCTAGACACTGGTCCTGAATGTATGCTAATTCCTGGGAACCCAAAACACCACTGGAGATCATAGTGAAAGAGAAGACTTATGATAGTCAGGTGATAAATGAGATTTGGCTCAATCTGTCTTACAGGGCTTACCTGTGGTTACTTTTTAGTTCTTGAGTATATGATTGATGATGCTTGGAAGCAGATCTAATCTCCACACTGAAATGTGACAGAAGAGTTAATACTGTAGGAGACCAAAGTGGAAGCTCTTAGAGCTCCCTCTACCCCACTCAGACAGTAAACTAAGACATACTAAGATTTATAGAACCACCAAAGACTTAGAAGACACAGGTCTGGCAATTCCTAACATTCCCATTTAACTTACCTGCTTGGTCTCTGAAGAAGATGTATTTATCTTGGATAATGATTATGGATTATTGTAGACTTAATTACGCATTGCCAGTTAAAGCTGCTGTTCCAGATAAGATGACTTTATTTGAGCAAATGAACACAGGTTTCTCACCTCTGCTTCACAACTATTGATTTCATTTTCTCCCTTCAAACAATTCTAAGGGATCACAAGCCTTTTGCTTTTTACCAACAGAGACAACAGTACGCCTTCACTCTTTGACCTGAAGACTAAGCCAACTCTTCTGCTTTCTGTCATAGGCTAGTCCTCAGAGATCTTAATCATCTTACCCTCCCACAGAACATCACATGTATCTACCTTAAATTGCTCCTCATGAGCAGGTCATAGTAAATATATTTATGCTTATCTCCTATATTAAATTTCCGCTGCCAAAATAACTAGCATAGATTCTATTTTCCTATCTGACCCAACTTCAAATCCTACTATCCAACCAAAAATTATGGGCCACGTGTATAAACCAAGCCAAAACTTATTGTTAAATGTCTATTATTTCTCCATAAAAGTCAGATTGATTATCTTTTATATGGGTCACATAAGTACCACATGAGACATTCAAGCAAATTTTACTACTGGACTCACAATTGCCTTTGACTCCTTTATATCAGACTATAGTAAATTCTGGTCCTTTGGTTAATTTCTCATTGTCCATGGAGCAGAAAGCCTATTATGGACTGCATTGCATACCCCCACCAACTCTTACATTGAAGTCCTAGCCCCCAGTACCTCAGAGTATGGATTATTTGGAAATAGCAATCTTAAGGAGAATATTGAGTTAAAAGGAGACTATTAGAATGGGTCCTAATTCAAATAGACCAGTGTCTTATAAAAACACATATGAACACACAGAAACATCAGGGCCGTGTGCACACAGAAGGAAGATCATGTGAGAACACAATGAGAAGATGCCATCTGCAAACCAAGGGAGAGGCCTCAGAAGAAACAAAACTTGCTGACACCTTGATCTTAGAAATTTAGCCTCCAGAACTGTAAGAAAAATTCCAGTTGTTTAAATCATCCAGCAAAATATCCAGTGGAAATTTGTTATGGCAAACCCATACATAGTCTATGATATAAAGATGAAATATAGATTATAGACCTTCAGTAGTAAGAGATACAAAGGTCACAGGGGTGAAAGTGTCGTTATCCTTCTGTCTATTTTGATGTGTTCATGCACGTGTGTCTCTACCTGGATCCCTAACTTCCCTATTATCTTTTCCTCCCTTGACAACTCTTTCCAATTTTGATTTGTTTGGAAAGAAGGGATAAGTAAATTATCCCTTCTTTCTCCTTCTTTTCCCTAAACTCTCTTCCAATTAACTAGATCAGTGGTCAGCAAACTCATTAGTCAACAGAGCTGCAAACTGTGGCTCACAAGCCGCATGTGTTCTAAGATTTTTGATTCTTTTAATCTTTTAAAACCTCACAATGATCTTAGAGGAAATAGAAGGACAGAGTGGTTATAAATTGTCCAAGGCATACTGTTAGCAAGTTTGAGCCCCAAAATTCTGGCCATACAGCTGGTGGTCTTAACCACTATGCTATGCCAGATTTTACATAAAAGAGAAAGATGTCTATGGCTATGTCTAGTCATAAATATGCTATTTTTGTCAAATCGAAGGCCAATGCAGGGAGCCTTTGAATTCTTATAGCTAAGTTAAAGTCACTTTTATATAGCTCTCAACACTTCCCTTAGTCATATCAAAAAATTGTCTTTTGGTAATGGCTGAAGTCCATACACACATGATCCAGACCAGTGGTCAGCAAACTGCAGCTCGCGAGCCACAGTTTGCTGCTCTGTTGACTAATGAGTTTGCCAACCACCTACGGGCTTAATCACAAGAAACAACAACGGCCTGTAATTATTAGAATTGAGAGAAATCATATATATATATATATATATATATATATATATATATATATATATATAACATCTAAATTCAAATTCTAATGATAATGAATAAGAAGTGTGCCTTGGTAGTGTAACAAACATGAATCAACCCTATTTGACTCTCATAAGAACCTTGTGAGTTAGAAGGAACGAGGAAATAGAGGCTAGGAGAGATTGACAAGCAAGAGCGTAAGACCATTAGAAGACCCTTTGCTATCAACTGCAGGGGTCTTTTATACCACTCTCACTGCTTCATAGAAGAAGTCAAGTAAGCTGCAGTACTATGCTAGCATTTGCTCAACTATGCATGTGGCATTGCTTTAACCAAAGCACCAAGAATATGCAATGCATTTAGAACAAGGATTTTTACAATTTTCTGTGCTGTAGCCTAGACTGCGTCATGACTCAGCATCAATGAAAGGTAAAAGTGGGTCCATGGCACCATATCTGGCTGTTCCTACTTTGCCTCCATTGATTTTTTTCTCCATATCCTGCTCCCACTTGATCCTGTTTAGTGAATGAGGCCTGATGGCAAACCAAAGCCTGAATAAAAAGCTCCCTGCTGAAGTGCTGTCACAGCCGCTCAACCTAGGCTCCGGGGAACTTTGGCAAGCGGAAGAGTCCTTTGTCTTCAGACTATGACAAGAGTGGAAAAAAATTTCAACTATTTGGCTGTGTAGCATCATTCAAGCATGCCTTAATGGGGAAGGTCTGGGGAAGGTCTAATGAGGAATGTAGTCTTTGAAAAATCTGGCTTTAAAAACTCCCAAAGCATTCTCACTGTACAAGTCTACACAATTATAATTAACAGGATTCAAACTACAAATCAGAGATTATGTTACTATTTTACCCAGTTTGATGGCTGCGGATGCTTTTCTCTACATTGGTTATATTCAAAGAGGTCTTGGCCTGTTATTATAATCAACTGAATAGGAAAAAACTATAGTTTTCTATAGTAGTTGCAAGAATAAGAGAAAAGAAGAAAAGCCAATTTTAAATGAACCAAAGCTGCTCTAACGCCCCTTCCAATCCCCACCTCCCCTCCCCTCCTTTCCTGCTGTTGGCCTGTTAATAGATTCCTATTCTTGAGCTTAACAAAATTGTTAGAGGTGAGCTTCATCTAACATTTCTGTTTAATATAATACTGAAAGTTCTAGCCAGAGAAATAGGCAAGAAAAAGAAATAAAAGGCTTCCAAACTAAAAAGGAAGAAGTAAAATTATCTGTTTGCAGATGATTTGATCTTATATGCAGAAAACTCCAAGATCCTATGCCCCCAAAACTATAAGAATAAATGGATTCATCAAAATTGCAGGATACAAAATCAGCATACAGAAAGTAGTTGTGTTTCTATACACTAACCATGAACAATCTGAAAGGAAATTAAGAAAACAACTCCATTTGCAAAAGTATCAAAAAGAAAAAATCATTTATACTAATAAAAGGGTAATATGCTGGTTAGACTATATATCTTCCAAATGTCCTTCCAGACAAAGCCACGGTGGTGGGGGCCAAGTAGAGGCAGTTAGGGGTGATCAGGCCAGCAGGGGAGAGGAGTTAGGGGTGATCAGGCAGGGGAGCAGTTAGGGGCAATAAGGCTGGCAGAGGAGCAATTAGGGGCAAACAGGCAGACAGAGGTGGTTAGGGGTGATCAGGCAGGCAGGGGAGCAGTTAAGGGCATCAGACAGGCAGGCAGAGGGGTTAGGGGCAATCAGGCAGGCAGGTAGGTGAGCAGTTAGGGGCCAGTGGTTCCAGATTGTGAGAGGGATGTCCAATTTCTGATCCCATAGGCTGAGGAACCCTTCCCTGCTTCCCCGACCACCCCCCACCCCCCCACACGAATTCCATGCACCAGGCTTCTGGTTAAGAATAAACTTAACCAAAGAGGTGAAAGACATGTGCACTGAAAACTACAAAACATTGCTGAACGATTAAGGAAGATACAAATAAATGGAAAGACATCCCGTGTTCCTGGATTAGAAGATTTAATATTATTAAGATGTCAATACTATCCAAATCAATCTATATATTCATGCAATTCCTATCAAAACTCCAATGACATTTATTGCAGTAATAGAAAATTCCATCCTAAAATTCATATGGAATCTCAAGGGATCACAAAATATTTTTTTTTTAAAGAGTAAAATTTTATGTTTCACACTTCTTGATTTGAAAACTTACTTCAAAACTATCTTATCAAAAAAGTGTTGCACTGGTATACAGACAAATATATAGACCAATGGGATAGAATAAAGAGCACAGAAATAATCCCTCACACTTATGGTCAAATGAATTTCTACAAGGGTGCCCGAACCATTCAATATTGAAAAGACAGTTTTTTCAATTCAGAGGTGGAGAAAAGTAGGTTAATAAAAATAAACAATGCAATAATTCATAAATAATATAAAAAATAAATTGTCTTGCATACTCACAACTGTAAGCCAACTTTTGCCAACCCCTATACACAGTGTTGAGAAAACTGAATATCACATGCAAAAGAATCTTACTGTACACCATATACAAAAATTAACTCAAAATGGATGAAAGACTTAAATGTAAGAGCTAAAACTATAAAACTTCTGAAAGAAGATACAAAGGAAAGCTTTATTATGTTAACTTCAGCAATAATTTTTTAGATATGACACCAAGGACAGGAAGCAAAGAAAAAATAGTGTGCTTTATCAAAATTAAAAACTTTGTGCATAAAAGGACACTGTCAATAGAGTGAAAAGGCAACCTACAGAATGGAAAAAAATATTTGCAAATCATGTATCTGATCAAGGATTAATATCCAGAATATATAAAGAACTGCCACACAAAAAACACACAAACAATCCAATTTAAAAATAACATTCCTCCAAAGAAGATATGCAGATGGCCAATAAGCACATGAAAAGAAACTCAACATCACAATTTATTAGGGACATGAAATCTAAATCACAATGAACTACCACTTGGAAGGGCTGTTATTTTAAAAGAAGAAGGAAGAGGAGGAGAAAGAGGAGCAGGAGGAGAAAGAGGAGAAAAGGAAGAAGAAGGAAGAAGAGAAGGAAAAAGGGAGAAGAAAGAAGAGAAAGAAGTCTTGGATGTGGAGAAATGGGAACCCCTTTGTGTATTACTGATGGGAACTTAAAATGGTGCAGCCACTGTGGAAAACAGTATGGCACTTCTTCAAAAATTAAACATAAAATTTAACCATATGATCCAGCAACTCTTCTTCTAGATATACTGTATATCAAAAAAAGAAAAATTGCGAGACCGGTTTGGCTCAGTGGATAGAGCATCGGCCTGCGGATTGAAAGGTCCCAGGTTCGATTCCGGTCGGGGGCATGTACCTTGGTTGCGGGCACATCTCCAGTGTGGGGCGTGCAAGAGGCGGCTGATGGTTTTCTCTCTCTCATCGATGTTTCTGACTTTCTATTCCTCTCCCTCTCTGTAAAAAATCAATAAAAAATATTTTTTAAAAAAAGAAAAATTGAAAGAAAGTATACTGGACTGAACGTTTGATTTCTCATCAAATTTATATGCATGGTTTTATTTGGAGTAAAGAAATAACTAAGGTTAAATGAGGTCTGAATTAGTGTCCTTTTAAGAAGAAACAGCAGAGAGCACCCCACCTCCCTCCTCTCCCTGCCCCCGCAACCCCAAATCTTATCTTACTGCATCCCTATCTGCAAGCTAGGAACAGAGCTTTCACCAGAACCCAAATCAGCCAGAAACTTTCAGCTTGGACTTCTAGTTTTCAAGAACTGTGAGAGAATAAATTTCTGTTCTTTCAGCCATCCAGTATTTTGTTACGGCAGTCAAAGCAGATCAAAACAGAAGATACTTGATACATATATTATTAGCAGCATTATTCACACCAGCCAAAAAGTCGAAATCCCACATGTCCACAAATATACAAAATACAATGGAACATTATTCAGCCTTAAAAAGGAAGGAAATTGACAAAACCTGTTTGGCTCAGTGGATACAGCGTCAGCCTACGGACTGAAAGGTCCCAGGTTCGATTCCAGTCAAGGGCATGTACCTTGGTTGTGCGCACATCCCCAGTAGAGGGTGTGCAGGAGGCAGCTGATGGATGTTTCTCTCTCATCAATGTTTCTAACTCTCTCTCTCTCTCCCTTTCTCTCTGTAAAAAAATAATAAATTATATTTTTTTTAAAAAGGAAGGAAATTTTGGCATGCTACAACTTTGAGGACATTATCTATGTGAAATAAGTCAGTCACAAGATAAATATTGCATGATTTCACTTATGTGAAGTACCTAAAGTAATCAAATTTATAAAGACAGAAAGTAGAATTGGGGATAGAGGTTGCTAAGTTTTGTGGAGAGAGGAATGAGGAATTGTTTAATGGGTCCAGAATTTCAGTTTGAGTAGATATATGTTTCCTTTTCTGCTGGGCATATACTTAGAATTATAATTGTTGAGTGATATGGTAACTATGTTTAACATTTTAGAAACTGCCACCTGTTTTTCCAAAGTTGCTGCACCACTTTACATTCCCACCAACAATATATGGAAAGGTTTATTTTTAATCTCCATGAAATGACAGCATAAACCGGACAAATCAAGGAGTTCTGACTAAAAAGAACGCACCATTTCCTCTGCTTGAGAGATGGGAAAATGGGAGATGATCTTATTCTCTACTGTTTTTGAATCTACTTTCTATGTCATAGGCTCCCTGGAGCTAGAGTGGGCAAAAATGTGTTCAACAATCAATGCTCTGAGGTTGAAATGAACACTGATTTCCCAAGACCTCCCCCATTCTGAAATGACTCTCCCTGTGCTCACACACATGCAGAATTTAAAAAATGCTTGTTAATTCCCACTAATCCAAAGAAGCAAATACTTATCTTCCTTGCCTTTTCTTTTTAAATAGGATAAAATGCTTATTGCTCCATTATTCAGAGTTCAGACTGCTATAAAACTGCTTCAACCAAAAGCGGGAACATTCCCTTTTACGTTATTATAATCAAGAAGGAATTTAGAAAAGGAAGGACCGAAAGCTTAGTTTCTCTTGAACTAACAAATTCATATAGTTGACAACATCAATTAAATTACATAAAATCTATTCATTATTCTATCCATTCAAGATCAAGTTGAGGTTTAAGGCAGACTAATGGCTGTCACATGAGGCCACTGTTTGTCAGTCTTCCGTGAACTCAAGCAAAAAAAAAGACAACATGGTGAGTCAAAGAACATTCACATTGTGGGGAGACAGCTCCAAAAGAAAAGAAGTTTCTTGTGTTGAATTTGGCAGTGATACAAGTTACACAAGGAAACCACATTTCAGGGTTGAAAAATGATTCTATTTTGAAGTTGGGATGGTGTGCAAATTATGTTATAATTTTATTGCTTGCTTAGGTGCCAAACTCCATACCACTGCCATGTCATACTGTCAAATTTTCTGGACTAAAAAACAGTACATTGTTTACTTTCTTCTTGTGCTGTATTCAGAGTATGAATTGAGAAAGCAAAACAGCAACATAAATAAAACTCTAGTAAAGAAACTATGCTCAAAGAGTCCCTAAAGAATTAGATGTAATTTTTCTCTATTCTGCCCAGGGGGCCACATTTTTCTTAACCACTAACCTACAGAACCTATAGAATAAAAGAATCTATGGAGCAAAAGAGAGACTGGATCCTCCTTTCAGGGATGGGAGGGGGTGCAGGGGAGGGGGACAGGCGCCTGATTGAGACAGAAAGAATGTGACTCATCAACCCATTCATTGGGAAAAAGAGAAAGGCAAGTACATCTGTGAGAGAGTAGGTGATAGATTTGCAAAACTTCACTTCTAGGAGTGAATTTCTCCTTTTCTTAGCATCTAAGAAAATGTTAGGTCTAAGCTGCTATGGGATTCCTTCTGCTTGAATTCCATAGTAGAGTGGAGAGACCAGACACTTTGGAAACAGAGCTACATTAGACTTTAGGTTCTGGCTTTCACTTAGTGAGTAGTCCCTAAATGGGGGTTATCTTGGTTTGGCTTTCCCCAGAAACAGACCCAGAGATAAGAATTCAAAGGCAAGTAGTTTATCTGGGAAGTAAAGAAAACTAAGAGGGACGTAGGCAAAGGATGCTGCAAAAGAAAGACAGTTCATACAAATGGATTATTAAGTCAGCTACAACATGGGTAAGTACAGCTTAATTCTGCCAGGGCAACTCTAGGAGGTAGTGGGAAACACCTCAGAGTTTTCCCATCCAAGGGATGAGAATGAGGGCTGTATATCTACCAACTCCATTCAGTCATGGGTTGAGCATTCCTCCCAGAGTCATTAACCAGGTGGAAAGAGGAGACAAAATAAAGTCCTTAAGGAAAGAAATGCAGATGATGCAGCTGGAACTCAAGTCAATGGGTAAACATTGAGCCAGGAGTACTACTATGCAACTATGAATACAATCCTGAAGAATAAGACTAATTCTTTTAACCTTCCTGCTGCTTATACTTAGGTCAATGACTGCATTGTTTACCTGCTGCTCTTTAGTAATCCTATCTAATAAAAGAGTAATATGGTAATTGACTGTCAATCTGCAATGCCCACAGCCAATCAGGAGGGAATACGCAAATTAGCAGGACAAGATGGAAATGGCCATGGAGCCAGCTGGAGCAATGGGAGGCTTGAGTTGCCCTTGGCAATGGAGGAAGCCAAGCTTCCTGCCAGCCTGGGCTGGCCACCAAAGGAAGGGCCTGCAAATGGCCCTCAGCCTCTCAACCAGCTGGCCACGCCACCTTCGGGGTGAGGGTCTCCACTGGGAGGCATGACCAACCTGAAAACATCCCTCGGCCCCTTACCCAGGCTGGCCATTCCCCCATGGAGTGAAGGTCTCCACTGGGGGGGCATGGCTAGCCTGAAAACAGCCATCAGCCCCTCACATAGGCTGGCCAGGCACACAGTGGGGACCCCCACCATGAAGGGGGTGTGGCCAGCCTGAAAATGGTCCTCAGCCCCTCACCCAGGCTGCTACATCCCCCCAGTGGGACTCTCACCCCATGGGGGCGTGGCTGGCCTGCAAACTGCCCCAGCCACCCACCCAGGTTGGAATCATCCCCAGTGAGGACCCTCACCGTAATGGGGGCATGGCCAGCCTGCAAATCACAACAGGCCCCTTGCCCAGGCTGTCCCCCCACTCCAAGGGAACCCTCACCCTGATTTGGGACACCCTTCAGGGCAAACCAGCCAGCCCCCACCTGTGCAACCAGCCTCTATCTATACTAATAAAAGGGTAATATGCTAATTAGACTGGGAGACCTTCCAGGAGATCTTTCGGATGTTCTTCTGGACAAAGCCAGGGTGGTGGGGCCAAGGTAGAAGAGGTTAGGGGCCAAGAGAGGAGGGCAGTTGTGGATGATCAGGCCAGGATGGGATGGTAGTTGTGAGTGATCAGGTCGACTGCAGAGGGGGCGGGGAGAGAGAGGCAGGAGGGAGGCAGTTAGGGTGAGCAGGCCAGCAGGGCTGTCCAGTTGGGGTAAGCAGGCCATCAGTAGGGGTCAGTTGGGGGTGATCAATTTGGCGGGGGAGCAGTTGGGGGTGAGCAGGCCAGCAAGGGGGCATTAGTGGGTAAGTAGGCTGGAAGGGGGGCAGTTGGGGGTAACCAGGCTGGCGAGGGAAGCAGTTGGGGGCAAGCACGCTGGCAGGCAGAGTGGTTAGGGGCAATCAGGCAGGCAGGCAGGTGAGTGGTTAGGATCCAGCAGTCCCAGATTGCAAGAGGGATGTCCAACTACTGGCTTAGGCCCAATCCCACAGGTAGTTGGACATCCCCTGACGAGTCTTGGATTGGGGAGGGTGCAGGCTGGGCTGAGGGACAACCCCCACCCTCAGTGCATGAATATTGTTCACCAGGCTACTAGTTAATTAAAAAAAAGAAAGAATACTTACTGTTTATTTATACATCATTCCATAAATCACAATGAATTTTGATAGTTGACTTTTGGAAGGCCCTGTTGTGTTATAGACCTAGGAAGTGCTTAGAAACATATGAAAGAAATAAGAGAAGGTGGCTTTAAGAGCCAGCAATTAAAAAAAAAAAAGAAAGAAAAAACTCTCCCTCTCCCCGCCCCTCAAAAAGAAATCTCCCAGAGTTTAAATGCATGTAATTGGTTATCCACTCTAAGTAGAGAAAGACTCATGGTGTGATATGCCCTCACACCCTACATTTAAATCCAGTTCAAGGTCCTTTCTACTACCTACAAGGTCCCATGTGCTTTAACCATGACAACATTTCCATTTTCATATTATACTACTCTCTACTTGCTTATTGCATATGCTGAAAATGTGTTCCCCAAAAATTTATATGTTAAAACCTATTCTCCCAAAGTGATGGTATTTGGAGGTGAGGCCTTTAGGGGGTGATGAGGTCATGAGGGTTGAGCCCTCATAAACAAGACTCGTGACCTTATAAAAGAGACACCAGAAAACACCCTTTGCCCCTTCTGCCATGTTTGGACAGAAGAAAAAGATACCATCTGTGGACCAGGAATCAAGCTCTCCCCAAATATTGAATCTGCCTATGACTTGATCTTGGATTTCCCAGCCTCCAGAACTATAAGAAATAACTGTTGTTTATAAGCCACCCAGTCTGTGGTGTTCTGTTACAGCAGTCTGAACAGACTGAGACATTTAAACTACAATAACACTGACTTTCTTCTTGTTTCTGAAACATTCCAAGACTTTCCTGCCTCATCCCAACTTACAAATCTCTTCGTATTTTTTATTTCCCATCCATTAGGTCTTAGTTCAGAAATCTCTTCTTTAATCATTCCATTTAAAATTAACCTGCTCCCCATACCTCTACCCTACAGATACTACCACTCTAGCACCCATCATTTTTAGATGTTTTTCTTTAAAAAAAATGTTTTTATTGACTTCAGAGAGAGAGAGAGAGAGAGAGAGAGAAACATCAACATGAGAGAGAAACATTGATCAGCTGCCTCCTGCACACCCTTTATTGGGGATCAAGCCCACAACCTGAGCATGTGCCCTAACCAGAATTGAGCGAGTAACCTTTATGGTGCATGGGATGATGCTTAACTAACCAGCAAAGGCTGGTTTTTATTCTTAATAACACTTACCAACCCTGAAATTATCATGTACAAATGTATTTATTGTCAGCATCTTTCTTCTATAAGCCCCACGAGGGCAGGGAATTATCTGTTCAGTGTTTCAGTGTGAAGTAGCAACTTTTGACCATGATACAGAAAATCAGCCAAATATTAGCTTTGTTATGTGAGTTGCTAACTTCTGTTTGGTACCTACTATTCTCCCACAAGTTCATATCATCCTATCTAATAAAAGAGTAATATGCAAATTGACCATCACTTCAAGACACAAGATGGCCACCCCATGTGGTCAAAGATGGCTGCCCCTATGTGGACACAAGATGGCCACCACAAGATGGCCTGCAGGGGAGGGCAGTTGTGGGCAGTTAGGGGTGACAAGGCCAGCAGAGGAGGGCAGTTGGGGGTGACCAGGCCAACAAGGGAGGCCAGTTATGCGGGGAGGGGTGATCAGGCCTGCAGAGGAGGGCAGTTGTGGGTGATCAGGCCAGCAGAGGAGGGCAGTTGGAGGGAACCAGGCTTGCTGGGGAAGGCAGTTGAGGGGGACCAGGCCTGCAGGGTAGGGCAGTTAGGGGTGACTAGGTCTGCAGGGGAGGGCCATTAGGGGCAATCAGACTGGCAGAGGAAGGCAGTTAGGGGTGACCAGGATGGCAGGGGAGGGCAGTTAGGTGTTGATCAGGCTGGCAGGGGAGGGC